>VWZE01014726.1:0-17715 GCA_013396675.1 Eubucco bourcierii | reverse complement strand
GTCCCTTCCAACCTTACCATTTAATGATTCTATGATTCTATAATATAAAATGCATCTCACTTAATTTTGTAAGAAGGCAGTAAGTAATTTTCTACATAATATTATTAAACTTGGTACAAGATTTTCTGTTTAAAAAAATCATACCTTTCAAAGCTATGTAAGTTTGCAGAAATACTCTTCAAATGAGTAGTTATAGGATCTAGTTAAACTGTAGCTAGAATACTGAACATTTGCAAACCTAGTCAATTCAACATTCACAGCAATTATTTAAATTCATTCAACCATATTTAGAAGATCAAACTGAATAATTTGAATTACTGGCTTTGGGAAAAAAAAGTTTCCTCATCATGTGTGTGCTTAACCCACCATAAAGAGTTACCAGTACTTAAAAAATATTGTGTAACATTAGCTGAAAAAAAAAAAAAAAGTGCTCATTTGAAAAATGTCTTTATTCACAGAGTTCATGATTTTCACATGTAGGAATGAACATTGACAAACCCACTGGAAAGGTGCCTCTGAAGCTGAACCACAGTAAATAATGAGCTGCTTCTTTTTTTTTCCCCCCCAAACTGAGAATTAATTATTTAATTATATAGTTAATTCTTTAATTATATAAATATAACTGAAAAAATCTGATTTCACATGAGTTGTTTTCAGTATCCAGCTGAGTCAGTCAGTATCCAACTAATGATCAGATACACACAGTGTAATGAAATAATATCTAACCATTACAAATCAGGTATACATAGGGTAACAGGACATATAACAGAAAAGTTGTTCGCCCTAGCTTGACAGAAAGGCTCTATCAGTTTTCACATAAATATACTGCAGAGCTGTTAGGCCATCATATTGGAGACCAAACCAATACATCTAAAGAAATGTGGACTTGGGATAGTTTGGTTTTCAGCTTTATGGCTTTACTGTGTAACTGCAGTCAAATCTGATAAAAAAAAATTTCCGCACTGAGGTTAGCTGGAAAATGTAATCCTCATTTTAAATTCTATTATTCAGACCAAGAAACTGCTGAATGTGATGTGTCTAATATTGTTAACTCTACTATATATTGAAATACATAAATGCAAATGAACTGAGTAGTCATGAATTGCAAAACAGCTAGTAATATATTGCTAAAGAGATGTTTTTCTTGTTATGTTTCCTATGAGAATCTCATTCTTTGGAATGTCATTCAGAATATATGGTATTTACATATATATCTTACCTTGAAAAGGAGGTCTTTAAAATCTTAGTCTTGGAGCTACTCATATACACAACATTGGTTCACTTATTCCTAAAACTTTTTATGCTCCTAATCACCAGAGTGTTGAAGTAACTGCCGTAACTGCCAGTACTATAAGACAAAATAATCTAATGAAATTTTTGGTTGGAATACAAATGCACTGAGAAATTAAAAGGACTCCCAAAACCACACAGAAAGTCTTATAGAGAATTTCAACCCGATTCTGTGCTCCTGAAAATCATTGTGCTATCCTTCCTCTTGAATTAGAAGTTGATTCTGAAGTTTAATATTAGACACAACTACAGTGTCATTGGGGGAAACAATGGAAGCAAATCAGGGCATGTGGCTGAAGGTGTTTAACTGGGATTTGCTGCATCTGAATACCATGAAGGCAATACAGACCTCAAGAAATTCTGAATATTTTATTATGGAAACATCATGTGCCATTGTAGAGGTATCCCATAGCTCAAGTGTTTACTGATGACAGAGTTTCTCAGATGGGCACTTGCCCAACTGAAGCAATTACTGAAACCATAGCCAGGACCTGGCCAATTTGGTGTGGCCGTGTTCAGCAGACCCTGCACCCTAGATACGTGCTACAGACTCAGACGAGCAGCCCTATTCCTTCTTTCTATACTGCTTGCTTTTCCATTCACTCTTGCTTGTACCACTGGTGTGCACAGGGCACATCATTCCAGAACAGGTTGTATAGCCTTTATTCAACAGTTTTACATCTTCCATAGTCCCAAAAAGTCCTGGTCTTGGGAACATATTAGAGAATAGAAATATTCATCAGATGAATAAATTCAGAGTCAGCACTCAATATAACAATCATTCTAAGTAACTGTAGAAGTTAGTCAAATCTAGACCCCCAAAAAATTATTTCCATGATTCAATTTAATGTTCTGGGTTACACAGTTGCTCACTCACCCTGTATACAGCACCTATAAGGACAGCATAGTTTTAGATTGCTTCTGCATCAAAGCACTCCCCTTGGGCAGTGTTCAAAGGTGGGGGGGAAAGTCTTGTTTATTCTCACTCTGGCTCTCAGGAGTTTTTTACTTGTCAAAAGATTTCACTTTTCTCTTTATATCTTCTGTTGATTAGCACTCTCCTCTCTTCTTCCTTGCTTTTGTCTTTTTCTCTCTTATAACCTCCCAAAAGCTGTACTTTACCACTGTCATAATTTCAAAGCTCTTCTGCAGCTTTAAACCACTGTCAGAGGTTTAGACTTTGGCACTTCTATAGTCATGCTGTTGAATTTGGCTAGATGTTTAAAAGCAAATAATATTTACAGCTTGGTGAAAACCAAGTTTTCAACAGTGTCCCATTAAGAAAGATATAGATGTCTCTGAGTAACAAAAAAAGAATACCAAATAAGTGCTAAGAAAGAAAAAAAGCAACAAATAATTGCAACATCAGCTATTTTAATCTTGTTTCAGAAATCACAGAATCATAGAATGTCAGGGGTTGGAAGGGACCTTGAAAGATCGTCTGGTCCAACCCCCCCCCTGCCAGAGCAGGATCACCTAGAGCAGACCACACAGGAACGCATTCAGATGGTTCTTGAATATCTCCAGAGAGGGAGAGTCCACAACCCCCCTGGGCAGCCTATCCCAGTGTTCTGCCACCCCACAGTGAAAAAATTCTTCCTCAGATTCACATAGAACCGCCTATGCCTCAACCTCCACCCATTGCCCCTTGTTCTGGATGGAAGTTGAGGCACAGGAGGTTCCATGGGAACCTGAGGAAAAATTTGAACGTGAAATGAAAATGAAAGCATCATGTGTGGAAGTCCTCCTTGAGGTCTCCTGTTGAATAAATAAGGACTAACTGATTCAATATATCCTCCATGATAATGTCTTTATAATCTCATATTGAATTGGAAGTGTGTCAATGATCTTAAATGACCTTAATGAATTTGTGTAGTCTAGTGCCTGGTACAGTTTTGACCTAGACAGGTGGTGATTCTTTTTAAGCTTCATATTCGGAGTCCACATTCTTGAAGACAGAGTTAAACCTCAGACTTCCTGAAACTCTACATTTATTTAGCTTTAGGAAAATATTTTTCTCTTAATACTTATTTTGGACTTGCAGTGGGTTTATACACACACTCAAGTTGATACGCTCTAAGAAGTTACTGGACAGTAGCTAAGATAAACTATTTAGAGAGATACATACTCTTATCCAGCGGCAAGTAAAACCAATTTTACCCCAAAAGAAATAAATTTTGTAAATAGATACTTATTCTCATTTTCCCTTTTCAATTATATCCCTCAATTTTAAGTCCCCTAATTTTTCAAGTTGTACAACTAATTTCTTTTATTATATCTCCACATTTAAGCATCTTACAGTAAATCTTAATTTACCATAAGGAATAAAACACAGAGACAAGATAACCTCAATTCTAGTTATTTCTTCCATTTTCTCTTGATAATTACTATATCCATGGTTCTGTCTTACTACTAAGAAGACAGAGGTCTGTTTCCACCATGCAGAACTGAACAATGTCAGCTGGAACCTCCTACTCTGTATGATATCAATTTCTTTGAAGGCATGTTGCAAATACGGATGCAGATCTTTGCTATTTCTTGAGGGAAATATGTATTTTTATTCCAGCTATTAGGATATCATTAAGACAGATGGCTAGGGGGAAATACAGAAACAGAGAGAAGTTCAGGAAATTTTAAACAGAATCTTCCAAAAAGACATATAGAAATCCTTTTCCTAGAGTCAGTGGCCAGAACAGGGTGTATCTGAACCACTGAATTAATAAGAGATACTCAACACTTTGATGAATGTTTAATAAGTTAACTGACACTACAGTCATACATTTTCACAGTTTTCAACTTTTCTGCAAGAACCACTTTCTGGAAATTCTCTGTAATGGTTTGNCAGGAATATTTGAATATTTACAGAAATATACAAGTTAAAGGTAATACAGAAACACAACACCCCTCCCAGAAATCAGAGTCCCCAGGAGGGACTCCCAACCACCCTTCCACCTTCTCCCCACCCCTATACCTTACCCCAAGGTTTGCTTTACATGCAAGGTGGGTTTTGGGGATTGGCCAAGGGAGTCAGAAGGAAAGTGGTTAGTTAGGTTACTCAGCAGAGAGGAGAAGGCAAGAAGCTCCCAGAGAGGCAGAGACTGTCTCCAGGAGTGTCTGCAAGCCTGAGTGTCTTATCTATGTTTTATGTTCTTAGTCTTATAAATCTCAGAAAACCTGTGAGTGAAGTAGACATCACCATTGTTTTCTTTTCACAGTCTATAATTTTCTCCATTAAAATATTCCAATTAACCTCAAACCAGCACATACTCTTTGTTCTAAAGCAAGAAAATCAATAGTGTATGCTTTTCTGTGAAACTTTTATTAGTATTTTTGTGTTTGTTTTCTGCATGTGGTCTTTGAAGACTGTTTACCTATGATAAATATAAATTCAGAACAAAAAAGTGTTTACAGATAACAAATATTTGGTGCTATTTGGACTTGATGTAAAAAGGGGAGAAGAGAGGTTTATTAAACAGTCTTGGATCTTTTCCTAATCATACTGCATATTGCAGCCTGACACATAGACATTAGGCCATTATATCATGGGTAAGAAATGAGAATATTTTAAGTCTGTTGAACAGTGAACATTTCACAGTTGATTAAATTAAACTGCTGAAATGCAGGTAGGTTTGCATTGAGAACACCCAGGGTTTAGTGCTTCTCAAATTCTTACTTTCATCTGTGCAGAGTGCTCCTCTAATGAATAAAATAAACCACATAGGTTAGCACATGGCCTGCTAATATGTGGTATTGTTATGTTTATGCTGCTTTGTTTGTAAGAGAATGTTGTCAGTTTGGGATTTGTTTGTTTTGCTTTGCTTTTGGGTTTGGTTTTCTGTTTGTTTGTTTAAGGAAGCCATGTTTTAAATAGCTTGGGTAGGCAGCTTTTTAATTAGAGGGCTCCCACATTACACATACAAAGAAAATGTGGAACTTTAAGCAGCAGCGATTGTATGGAAGTAATAAATAAATTCAAGGAACACGCTAAGTGTGAAGGTTTGGGAGTTCCCCGCCCCCCCACTTTGTAAAATGACCCNCAGCAACACAACTCCCCTCCCAGAAATCAGAGACCCCTCCCAACCACCCTTCCACCTTCTCCCCACCCCTGTACCTTACCCCAAGGTTTGCCTTACGCGCAAGGTAAATTAGGAGGATCAGCCAGAGGGGTTAGAAGAAAAGTGGTTAGTGAAAATTAATCGGCAGAGAAGTTAGAGCCAGAAACTGCTAGATCGCTCCAGCAGCTCCTGTTCCAGCAAGAGCCAGAGAGAGACTGACTTATCTAGGGTTTTGGTTAGTGTTCCCAAATAATTTCTTAGCAAGCATATGAGTGAAGTAGACATCATGATGTTTTCCTTTCACAGCCTATAGTGTAATTTTCTCTATTAAAATATTCTAATTAGCCTCAAACCAGCACACTAAGAAAATCAGCATAAATTTTTCAGTCAGTTCAATAACTACCAGTGAAGAAGCAACTGCTCCAAATCTCTTTGAAGCAAACATGAATTTGTGAGTAAACAATGAACAGATAACCTACTCTTTTAGGTTTCAGTTTTAATGGAGACAGTCCTATGGTAATGAGTCAGGACTATTACAGAAGAAATCTTCCTTTTTCATCTGCTGTTTTGAGATCATAGAATCATAGAATGGTAAGGTTGGAAATTACCTCAAAGGTCATCTAGTTCCAACTCCATGCCATAGGCAGGGACACCTCCCGCTAATACAGTTTACTCAAGACCTTGTCCAACCTGGATGTTAGGATAGATTTTCATAGTCTGATGCACAGAAATAATTGAAGTACTTACAAGTGTAGGAGTTTTGTTCTTCACTGTAATAACAACTTCCTTTGGAAGAAGATTCTGTAGTCATAAATCTAAGACCAAAGGACCCGAAATAAAAACAGTGAAACAGTTTTCTTGGCAGAAAACTTCAACATTTCCACATTGTGTTATGTGGAATATGAAAATACATTAGATAATCATTGGGTGATAGAAAAACTACTCACTTTACCTGACATCCAGAATCAGACTCTTCTTTACTTGCTTTCTCAGGTACCTGACAGCTGTGCTTTCAGTCTCACAGAAAGCAAACACTATTTCTGAACTTGGTGAGTGGCTGGCCTCCAGGACAAGAAAGTTGAGCAGTACAGAATATTCAGTGACTCGAAGTGCTGTCAATGTCAGTGTTGTTTTCAGGTGATTCTGGAGGTAGGGACCTTCAGGACTGCTTGCTTTCCCTCCCTAGACTACTCTCAGTGTTTCCTGCTCTGCAAACAGGATTTTTGGACATTCATTCTTGCATTTAAAATATTTTTTACTTTAAAATATTTGGATTTCCCCCATTGTGCTTTTACTTCTATTCTCAAATCTGAAAAATATATCCTAAACCTCACACACTTAAGTATGTTAACTTACGTCTGATACATGTTTGCAATAAATAGTTATCTGTTAATAGAAAGATGGCAGAACAAGAGTCATAGAGACTCATAGAATCATAGAGTCAACAAATCAACCAGGTTGGAAGAGACCTGCAAGATCATCCAGTCCAACCTATCACCCATCCCTATCCAATCAACTAGACCATGGCACTAAGTGTCTCATCCAGTCTTTTCTTGAACACATCCAGGGATGGCAAATCCACCACCTCCCTGGGCAGCCCATTCCAATGGCAAATCACTCTCTCTGTGAAGAACTTCCTCCTAATATCCAGCCTATACCTATCCAGCAAAACTTGAGACCGTGTCCCCTTGTTCTTGCATAGTATACAAGTAATATGAAATGTAAAAGAAAAAAATACTATCTCACCCATTTTCCAGTCACAGAAAGTGAAGAAAACAGCATAATAAAGTTCATTTTGTTAGCTTGTTCACTTCTATTTAGACTAAAAATGTTTTCAGCATTAAAATAAATAAACATTAAGGCTTGACTGGAAAAGCAGGTGATCATTGTTGGTCTGAAAAACAGGTAAGAGGACATATGAGAATATATACTTTAAAAAATGGTAAATATTCTATAGGAGCAAAAAATACTGTGAATAGGCTCAGTTTTTCAGCAGTTGCATTCCATGTGTATAAAAACATTTATAATGGATCAATATATTTATTCTGATTCATTTGAGGTGTGTTAATAACTTTTATACTTTTATAGATATGAAAGCAGATCTATTTGTACACCTGGAAAATGTCGCTTCATGTAATTAGGATAAATATTTCACAAGGAAATATTTTATTCTTTTTTGTTTCACCCACACAATCCAAACCAGTATTAATTAATTAATCAAGTAACACTGTCCAAAAATTATTTCAAGGTGAAAGAGGTAATGCATTCTGTAATGAATTCCGTTAGACAGTTTTAGACATTATTGTTAAAAGACATGGAAGTCCAAATCACTGTTCTCTAACAATGCCCAAATATCAGGGACATCCTCAACTAGTTCAGGTGGCTCAGATCTCCCCAACATATATCACCTCTTTGCACAACCTGTTCAGTGTTCCAGTGCTTATTTTAAATTGCAGTTTAAAGGTTTGATTTTCAGAAAATTAAAGTAACATGTTTTGACAGGAGGGGAAAAAAATAACAACAAAAAACCCCCATACATTTTGTTTGAAAAGGCATGTCAAGCTACAGTACCCAAATACACCTGTCCTAAAACAGAGAGTCTAGGGAAACTGAAAAATGAAGAAGCAATTTGCTCTAGGGCACATCCAGGAGATAACAGAAACATGAAGAACAGAGCTCCTTGGTACAAAAGCAGTTGATGACCACTTCAAATTGTACCTTCTTACAGTGCTGACATCAGCTTCTCCACCTTTTCTTATTTTCAAGCTGTATTTGCAGTCTATTAAGTTGATTTTTAAATGGCTAGTTTCTGACAGAAAGATTTTGATGACTGATATATATGATCTTTAGCTGTTTTCATTCATCATAACAAAGGTGAATCCCAAATCTGCATGTCCACGCAGTGGAAAAATAGTATTGAGGTTTCCATTTGAAAATATATTTAAACTATACGAGTTTGAGTTATCGGAATTATTTTCCTAGATTTTAGTATATACATATTGGTTCACTTCTTCCACCTGAACAGCTATAACACAATACAAAATAATATTGGTATCTAACTTAAAAAAAAAATGGAAACTGGGTGGGTGGTGTGCAACTGTGTGACTCCCCAAAAGCATGACCAGATATTTGTTAAGATCTACTGTTTTCCTAAAGAGAAGAAATATCTTGACCGTTTTATTGAATGTCTAAATCATCATAAATCGACCAGAGATGTGGTTTCTGAGAAAGTTACTGGTCTTCTTTCCAGAGTCTAAAGAATATAACATTTCTAGAAGACCATCCTCTTTTTGTAATTATGTATATTTATATAGAAAGGAACTGAAAAGAACAATAATAACTCATTTTGAAGCACAGTGGTACATTTACCACACATGGTTCTCTTCTTGAGACTAACAAAGGTTTTATGAATAACCTAACCACAACATAATCGAAATTTTATAAAACTGATGGACAGTGTATACCCGTCATTACATATAAGAATAGTCCTTTGTAGCCTGACTCATTATCCTCCTATCACACTAGGATACAATCGTTGTATATCTATTGTTCAAATTCCCACTTAAATCTAGACAGTCTACACACTGCCTTGCACACCAGTTCAAATTACAGGCTATTCCCAGTGTTCTATTAATTTCTTCTCTGATAAAAGCAAATTAATTCAGTCATGAGGTTGAAAATTGTTTGAGCTCAAACTTCTGTCCTGTCTTTGCCTCTCTGAACTCTTGTCCATCATTCAGGATTAAAGCTCAACAAAACTGTAGTGGCCATCACTAGACCAAAGAATATGAAGGAAATTTTCCTAGACTTCTGATTAAATGAGAATTTAGGGCACACAAGGTATTTCTAGATTGTCACTATTAAATCTGAGGGAAAATAGAATTCTTGCAGAACACTGCATATTGGTTCAAAAATATTTGAGATGGGACTGTGCCATGAAAGCAAGCAATGGCTGAGTGACTGACTAAAATGTAGTGATTTAGAAACTGGTAATATCTTGCTTTCGTGTGGTAGGTTTATGCAGACTTCCTGCTGTGTTCTCCTGTTGTGGTTTAAGACCAAATGACAGTGAAAAGACTAAAGAGGTTTGAACACCAGAGAACTTTAATCAGGAGGCTTACCATGATGGTTTCTTATATGTCCACCCTGCTCCTTCAGAGTGATGGTGCATTCCCAGAGATAGGAAAGGTCATTGTAGTGGTTCCCCGTTTCTCACAGAAATTGTGAAATGCATGGGACATCAGGACAATGTACAATGACATCCAGACCCAGAGCAAAGGGGCATGAACATCAAGACCACAACCTAAACAGGTGTCCATAATGCAGTTCTGATCCTTAGCTGGCGGTCCTTGGTACCATCACATTGCAAGAGACATCTTTACTCTATTCCAGCATTGCAGGTTCAATAGCTTTAGGCATTAAGAGAAAAATTGAAACAGAGTGATTACTGTAGTGCTGAAGGTACAAATGGCTGCGAGCTGATGAGTCATTCCCAAATCTGCTATGTGTTCACACGTTGCTGTCCAAGTTAAGAAGCAGAGATATTTTAACAGATGTTGATGGTTTAAGGCTGCAAAGAAACACTATCACAGGATGGAGGTGCATTTAGGTTCATGGTGCACATGAGTTGAGGAAGGGCCTGAAAGAGTGGGAGACCACTCTGGTATAAATAACTAAATTCAGATGTCTACAGTTTCAGTGGGGATCTTATTCTGAAGACCTAGTTAATATAATCATAAAAGTCTGAAAAGACATTTAAATGCTTAACCAGAAGGATTATTTTTCTCATAATCTGAATGATTGTTCAAACTCTGCTGACCAATGCCCAAATTCCTGACATGATTTGGAAGTTCAGTTACTTACCTACAGAAAGATATCTGTGTTTATAAGAGTTCTGATTGGTGATAAATATGATAAAGGGTGTGAAAGATGTGTGTTTTTCTGGGCAGTCATTTGAAAGCCATGACATGGTACCCAGGACATCTCAAAGGACTCTGCACTTGTGTTTAATCAGCAAAACCAAGCTCAGGCTTATAGGAGCTGAGCACTACACAGAAGCAAGGGATATCTACATTCGGAAACCAGACAGGTAAGATTAGAGGAAAAAAAACTGATAAAGTTAACTCTAATAGTTCAGTCTACTTGTTTCAGCAAAGTCAAACACATATTTAGAACAACTGAGTAATGAAAATTGCAGACCATGATTCCACTGCAATAGTGAAAAATTAAAAAATATGACAGCACTCAAATATATTTACCATGACTTATTTCATTGCATTCTCACTGTTAGACCTCAACAGTAATGTCTAAACAATCAAGGAACAGAAAGCAATAGCATGGCTCAGAATGATCACGCAGCGTGTTTTACAGTATCTGAGATGAACCAGGAGACCTCATATGATGAAAAAAGTAACACCTAACTAAAGCATATAACTGACGACAGATCATGAACTGGCCAGGCCTTTTGTGCTTGGGATGTTATTTCTAGTGAAAAGCAAATTCTTTTCACATAGTAACCACATCAAAAAATCAGAGCCTTAGCTGTTAACAGTGATTCAACTGCTGATCTGTTCAAATTCAGAGCAGAGATCTGAATCTCACCCATCTGAATGACTTACTAATCAGTTAGCTACTTGCCATTTTCTCCTACACTATTAGCAACCAAATCTGTGTTTTTAATTATTTTAAATTAAATGAAAACATTTTTCCCCAACCAGTCTATTAGTCTTCTTTAACAAATTATCCTTTAATATTTGTTGCTAATTAGAAACGACCAGTAAAGCATTCACAAAGCCACTCTAATGGCAACTAGTGTTACCAAGAGAAAAAAAAATACAATATTTTCTCAAAAGAAATTCTAGTGTGAGCTCAGTAAAGCCAGGTTCTGTGAACAGAGCTGGATGGATGATAAGCAAAGTCTAAAGGGAGTCAACTGTACTGTTCAGAAGAGGATAAAAAGAAATATTCTGAAGATCAGATTCTCACATAAGGGATATATAGCTAACCTGAAAATGAATTGCATCAGGGACAGGAAGCTGTTCTGTGTCTTTCTGGGGTTTATATTATTAAACCATGTCAAATTCTTCTGCAAGTAGTCCAGAATGAATTGAAACGAAATATTTATTTTATTTTGTGTAATCTCTACTTACCTGCGGGAAGATGTTTAAGTGTAATTAACTTATACAATAAAAAAGGTGGTTCATGTGGACACCTTGAAAGAATACTGTTCAATATGTAAAAGGAAATGAAAAGTAAGTACCAATAGCCTTAAGGTCTATGAAACATTTTTTTCCCCTTTAAATAGTACACTCGTGAACATTTGTATTATTTTACTGTTTAGTGCAGAAATGCTGTAACAAATTACACTGTAGAGAGTGTTTAGGATTTGTTGCATTTATTTCTTTTCTTGGTGCCATGGCATTTGCTTGTAGCATGCATCATAATAACAGAAACAAAAGAAATAGGATTTTTCTACTACTTAATATACTCGAAATGTCACAAACCAATTTAATATATGCCTCAAACTTTTAAGTTGTGGTCTCCAAGAGCTGCTACTATATGCAAGTGCTTGACATAAATACTTGTGTTACCCATTTACCTGATACCAAATGATCACTGAATTTGATAGGAAGTACAGCTTGTTAAATTCAAGACTTAATCCAATGTACTGAAAGTACTTCACATTGGTGTCTTGACGAAAACAGGTAATGTTGTCCCTATTAAATTAAAACCATTATAAACATTTTGGGTTTGTTTTACTGCTGAGCTAAGTGTGCAAATAAAGCTGTAACTGCATAGTCAGAAGTTATTTTTATTTTTTAATCCAGCATGGCTGAGAGTCTCATTATTTTTTGTGTATAGTAAGATGTTGCTTATCAGATAGACACAAAATGTTGTCTTTTCAATATTTTTCACAAAAGATCCTTTTGCTACAATATAAAAACATTTTTCTCAAGTTCCATTTTATAGATTTTTTGTTATAAAACACTACTTTAACATTTTCTTTAAAGAGTGATTCAGCAGTTCAGTCTTTTTGACAGTGATTTGAAAAGCTTGCTAGCTGCAGAGTCTCCAGACAAGGTAAGGTAAAAGAGGTTGTTTGAAAAGGAACTCAGCATTTGTTGTGTAGGAACATGAGTCCTTGGACAGTTAAATTGAACCTTTTCAAACTCACTTTATCCAGTTAATTTTAGAATTTGAAGCATGCTCTTTAAAATACACTTTTAAGAGCTTTGCTGGTTGCTGTGAGAGCATTGCTATAACAGCTATTTACCAAACCTCTCCAACTATTATCACCATTCTTTTGAAGTAGAAGGTTGTAGTGAATGAGTCTGAAAGAATAAGGCCACTGTTGAACCAGTTGCGGTATAAAGAATTTGGCCTAAGGGATTCAGAGTCAAAAACCCAAGTTCTACTGACCTCATAATAGCTGTTCCTACCTGATAATCAAGGAACATCTAGTAGCAAATGTCTAGTTGATCTCACATCTCCCAATGAATTTCTGTCTGATGTGTTGAAACAAGGTACATCTTATAATGATACAGGAATCATAGTAAATCTTTGATATGATACTGAGTGGAGTCTGTTGCTAAACATACATTTTTCAATCTTCCATGTCTGCACAGGAAATCAGATGTAAAGAGAAATCTTTCAGAGCAGGACACAAACAGAAATTATTAAGGAAGTTTGTGTAAATTGACAAAGCTGGTAGAGTGAGGGAATGGTATGTCATGGCATTCTATATACACAGCAGTATCATAGACAAGTGATGACAAGATCTCTTCAATCCCTTGGCTGAAACCCAGTTTGAACATTAAGTATATCCTGTTTCATCTATAGGGAACTGTACAGTTCTATAAATGTCATTAACTCATATACAGGTTCACCACTGAACTCTTCTGCTGTATTGTGATCTTTAGTTTTGATTGTAATTTTTGTTTATGTGTGCATAAATTTTAAATTTGCTTACATATTTTCCAACTCTTGCAAAAATGTCTGATTTGAAACCAGAATAGAAAGCAAGGATGGAATAGTCCAGAATACAAGTGGTGAAGCAAATTTTAACAACATGAGATCTATCTGGTATATACATACACACACACACATACATATATATATATATATACACACACATACACAATTTTTTTTACATATTAAATCAATATATATTAATATTATGTTACTCTATTTTTTCAATAAATAATTTAGAAATTAATCTTTTTGTCTTGTACCTTTTCTTTGTGTCTGTGTAATAGGAATAACTCAGAAGATCTCTGTTGTTTCCCAATGTAGATGAAGATGAAACTATGTTCTGGCAAAACGGAATCTGTTTTTCTTTGAACTCTACATGTGTACTTTAGTTTTATCAAATATAGTCAGACATATATACAATTTTAGAATATTCCAGTAGCCTCTTTATCTGAGACAGAAACCAGTTATGGACTGAAGAAATCAAATTTGTGTACAAATCTGAAAGCTAAACAAGAAAACCCCAAACTCTAGCTTCCACTGGAGAAACTGAACTCTAATATTTTGATAGAAGTCAAAGCCCCATAAAATGTTTGCTTTGAAACTGTTTGACTTTAGGCCAACTCAGTCTACTCCACGTCAGTATCCCAAAGAGTGCAGCACAACTTCTGTATGTTTGCATTGTCAATCAAGTTTCAAGTTTGCCATTGTTTGGAATACACTTGCAGTGGTATATCTTGCTTTCTCCCATCTTGCCAACTATGGTATTACACAACACAGAACTGACATGATAGTGATAAACCACAAGAGTGTCAGGACACAGTCATGAGAAGAAAGTGGTGCTGAGTGTATGAGGAATACAGCTTTTCATAAGAGACTGTAGGAGACTTTATCTAGAATCACATTTTTTTTTTATCCATTCAACATTTAACATGTAAATAAAATAGTTGAATCTATATTTGTCATATATGCCACTTCCTAAAGACAGGAGGGAATTTCAAGTGAGGAAAAAAAAAAAGTAGAAATGTTTTGTCTTGTGCAATAACTGTATTTTGCTTCATGGAAAAACAACTGTACATAGAACATCATCTATGATTGAAATATTTTTAAACTTTTAGATTGTTTCAATTCAAGACAGAGCTTCTTTTGTCACACAAAATCTATAAAATCTTACTTTTATTTTTCTGTATGTCTTCTCAACACGTTATATAAATCACAGTATATTCTGAATTTAAAATCCTTTGTGTACAAGTATGAAACAAGGTGCAGAAACTGTGTCAGGTGCCAGTTCTTTTAACTTTAGCAAACCATAGATTCAAGACTTCTGGAATATGTTATTTCTCCTACAACACAAATGTCTCAAATTTCCAGAACACTTCTGTTCCACATCAGATAAACTCAACACATTCATGACAGTGTTAAAATGTGATCTACCTTGTTATTGCTTGCAGAATAAATTAAACAAAACCTAAGAGAAAAAAAGCTTCAGACAGACTAAGCAGTACCTTTGTGAAGATGATTTTCACACTGGTTACTGCGCAGAGCCACAAAGATGATTAAGGGAATGGAACATCTCTGTTACAAGGAGAGACTGAGAGAGATGGGGCTCTTTAGCTTGGAGGAAACTGAGAGGTGACCTCATCAATGTTTATAAATACGTAACAGGTGAGTACCAGGGGGATGGAGCCAGGCTCTTCTCGGTGATGGCTGATGACAGAACAAGGAGCAATGGGTAGAAGCTGAAGTATAAGAGGTTTCATTTAAACATGAGGAAGAATTTTTTCACTGTGAGGGTGACAGAACACTGGAAAAGTCTGCCCAGGGGGATTGTGGAGTCTCCCTCTCTGGAGATATTCAAAAGCATTCCTGTGTGATCTGGTACAGGTGATCATGCTCTGGCAGGGGGGTTGGACTAGATGATCTTTTGAGTTCCCCTCTAGCCTCTGGCATTCCGTGATTCTGTGATTCTAGGATTCTCCTGTTTAGTATCCTATCCTGTCCCACATCCTGCAAAGTATCTCATTTACTGAGCCGATCTCTTTTTTGGGTATTCTATGCATGGCCTGAGAAATTAAATTTATATGAAGATTTTAAGACATTTCTCAATTGTTGCAGTGAAAAGCTTCAATTTTAGCAAACTCATCTTTTTAAGAAAAATTCTTGCCCTCTTTCTCCTTAGGACAATGTATTATGTCAAACATCTCAAAAAATTAAGGCATGAAAAAGCAGGTAAAATACCAAGAAGTGAATGCCTAACATTTTGAGTGTGTTAATTAGCTGTCTTTGTGCTTTCTATGTGATGAGTATTTTGCCAATGGTTGCTAATTATTATAGCAATTAGGTTTAATAATCTGGGAATTTCACAAGCTTAGGTCTTTTGGGTTACACTTTAGCCAACAGGGAATGGGTGTTAATTAAGGACAAAGAAGGAAAAAAATTAAGAAGATTTGAAGGGTTTAAGGAAAGAGCAATTAAACAAAGAGGTAGAGTGATTTGCATATTTTAATAAGTCAAGAACTCTTGGATGTTTGGTGAGGGCGGAAGTTGTGTTTTCATTAGTCAGTGTAATTTTCCCAAGAGGTTGTTTTTAGGTTTTAACACTGTGTCTCCAGAAACATAAGCTTTTAGATACTTGTGCTGGTTTGAGGCTAATTGGAATATTTTAATAGAGAAAATTACACTATAGGCTGTGAAAAGAAAACATGGTGATGTCTAGTCCATTCATACGCTTGCTGAAAATTTGTTTGGGAACAATAACCAAAACATTAGATAAGTCAGTCTCTGTCTCTTGCTGGGAGAGCAGCTCAGGTAGTCTAGCAGCTTCTGGCTCTGGCTCCTCTGCCTATTAATTTTCACTAACCACTTTCCTTCTAACCCACCTGGCCAATTGTCACAATGAGAGACAGGGAGGCTCTTTGATGCAAACAACGTTCCATTTATTTGTACCGCAGGTCATCATTATATAGTCTCCAAGAACTGCTCTAAACAATGTGCCATCTACTGATTGTTTATTCCACTATCTACTGTCCCCTATCTACTATCCACTATCTACTATGGCCCTCTGGCAAGCTAACCCTTCCATGCTGTTTCATTTGTGTTTCAAAGACTACTTATCAGCTAATTTCCTTACAGCAACAGAGCATCTTGACTTCTGGTTTCTTCTTCCTTATCTCTTCTGTTAAGAAGGAATGTGTTGATTTACACAGTCTGTACCCACGGTTTGTGATCTAATTGTTTCATGGTCAATAATTGTTCCATGCTCACAGCGCATGATCCCACATATCCCCCTTTCTGTTGCACTACAAAGATTTTAGCAGTAGCTCTATCTATCATCTTTTGGATACACTGAAAGATACAAGGTAATAATATCAGCAAAACAAGGGCAACAATACCTACGTAACATACCGTTTTTACAAGACTCCGAATCCATCCCGTTAATCCCCACCCCGAGAACAATTTATCTAACCAGTCCCAATTGTCTTCCATGTATGCTGGCGTGTATAGACTCGGAGTGGTCGGATAGGTTCGTGCAGCACATTCCTTCGAAGTCTTCACAGCCATGTCATTGGGCTAAAAGCAGAAAATCTATAGCAGCTCTAATTCTTGCGGTTCCAATGATGCCTGAGGCAAATAGGGAGCCCATCCATCCCAACTGTCCACAACGGCCTTTGCCTTTAGCTATGACTTTTTGTCCCTTAGGAACTGGCCATTGATCTATAGACACTCCCACCAACCATGTAGAAAATGGGTTTTGCGGTGTGGTTGTAGCTAAACAGAGCGACTGTAAGCCTGTAGTATTAGCTAATGTAATCCAAACATTACTTTTAGATAATGTGAAAATACTAATTCCTAACGCAATGCCCCATATACATAAAATTAATACAGTAGAGTTCTTCATGGTATTACAATCTCTTGTAGAGATCACTCAGATGATTTTTCTCTATAAGGATGTATATTCTACGCGGGAAACCACTTAGGTCCTGTTACTGTGGAAACACAAGCATAGCCCCTTCCCCAGGTTAGTAAAGGGAATGGACCTTCCACCTTTCCTGATTCCAAATTACACACCAGCACTGGGGGTTTTTCCTGAAATTTAAAAAGGTGATTGTTTGTAAAATGTTTCGCAATTGGTGGGGTATTTTCTGTAAAACAGTTCAAAAAATTGAAAGTATATATAGCTTTTTGTAATCTCTCCTCTGGTGTAGTTGCCATACCTCCTCCCCCTTTCTGTTTTAAGCGATCAGGAAGAGGGAGGACTGGCATTGCCAGGAGATCTGCTGTTCTATTTCCCTCTGCGACAAACCCTGGAAGGGTTGTATGGGACCTAATGTGCATAACAAAAAAGGCATGCTGTCGCTCATTGACGAGGGTAATTAAAGCTTTAAGAAGATTAAACAATTGT
>VWZE01014724.1:14983-28536 GCA_013396675.1 Eubucco bourcierii | reverse complement strand
CCTGGAGGTGTTCAAGGCCAGGTTGGATGAGACCTTGAGTGACCTGTACTATTAGGAGGTGTCTCTGCCTATGGCAGGGGGTTGGAACTAGATGATCCTTGAGGTGCCTTCTAACCATACCATTCTATGATTCTATGATTCTATGAATTGTTTCAGATAGCTTGATTCAGACTGGTGTCTTAGTCTCTCTCTTGGCTGAGGAAGGCACAAGATGGACTGACAGAAGTCATGAGAGCTGGTCACTACCAGCTGAAAACAGGACTACCTATAGAATGAGATGGATGAATTGTAGTAATTGAGTGTAGCAAGAGCTGTGAGAGCTGCGTACATGTACCCTTACCTGACTACACCAGCTGTAACAACACATCTTCCAAACCATTCAACAACCCTCAACAAATCCTGTTTGAAAACTATAGTCCATTCTTGTCTGTGTGAATGATTAATGTTATGGCCTTGCTCATACAGACAGGGGCTCATCAATTTCTTTAAATTGTGATGGCTCTCAAATGCTTCACCTAATTTGAATGAATTTGCAAACCCTATTTTGTTTTACTCAAGCCTGTCCCCCAAGGGCTTGCTTTGTACATTTTCTCTGAAACTGTGTATTGCTTTAGATCTGTGGTTTGTAATCAGTTAGACACCTACTTAGCAGTGCTTGTCAACTGGGATTTAGGTTTTTTTAATAATCTTAAATCTTATCAAAACATAAAGTAAAATTTCTTCTGCTAACTACCAGTTATGGAGTCATTATTGGAAAGGGCAGCTGGTGGAGGTGAGCTCAGTGCTACTATTTGGAATGGACAACTTTATGTTTAATAATAAAAAAGCCATATTGTTTAAACTCTGTTTTTCTGCATCTTTTAGCATGCATCCTGATTGGAGTTTGATTCTCCTCTAGAGTGAAACAGGTGATTCAAAACCAAACTGACCTTGTTTGGTTCATAGTAATAACACTGAAAAAAGAAATAATATTCATGGGCATCTCCTTAACATAAGGAAGCATTCAATTTCATGCAGGAGCCAACACCTGAAGCAGGTTTTAAAGTGAAACGAAAACCAACAACCAAACCCAAAACAACCAACTAATCAAACAAAAAAAACCCAAAACACACTACCCACTCCCCCCAAAAGACCCCATAAACATTAAAGCAGAATGGATTTGTCTTATATTTTAAACTTTAATTTTCATATTAAGTTGATTAAATAAACAAATATAGCTTTATTTGGCAGAGGAAGAAAGGCAGTGCTGGCTAGGCCACATCTTGATACTGTGTCCTGTTCTGGGCCCCTCAATTTAAGAAAAATGTTGAAGTGCTTGAACGTATCTACAGAAGGCCACCAAGGTTAGTGAGGGGACTGGAGCACAGTCCAATGAGGAGCAGCTGAGGGAGCTGGGGGTGTTTAGCCTGGAGAAGAGGAGGCTCAGGGGCAACCTTATTGCTCTCTACAACTACGTGAAAGCAGGTTGTAGCCAGGCAGGAGTTGATCTCTTCACCCAGGTACCCAGTAACAGAAGAGGACAGTCTCAAACTGCATCAGGGCAGGTTTAGACTGGATGTTAGGAAGAAGTTCTGCACAGAGAGTGATTGGAGTTGGAATGGGCTGTCCTGGGAGGTTGGTGGTGTCACCATCTCTGCAGGTGTTTAAGAGGAGGCTGCATGAGGCATTTAGTGCCATGGTTTAGTTAATTAGAAGGGTTATATGATAGGTTGGGCTCAATGATCCTAGAGGTCTTTTCTAACCTAGTTGATTCTGCGATTCTGTGATTCTGTTATCCTGTGATCCTGTGATTCTATCCTAGCACAATGCCACCCAGACAGAGATTGACCCAGGTAAGGCACTTCGGATACAAAATGAGCAAAAAGATTCAGATCTGAGTTTTCATGTAAACATTCTGGTGGTTTTAGTCCAGCTCTAACCTTCCTAAATACTGGCACAACTTGGAAGAAGATCATGGAGCCACCTTTATTCTTCATATTTGTAAATCTCTACCTGCTGTCAGATATTTGTCTTCAATTTTGTTTTTACCCCTTGCACTTGAGAGTTACAGTTTGAGTAACAAAGGCTGTACAAAAGACAGATGAATCATACAGGCAGGTTAGGGTGAACAGCTCTTGTATTAGTCACAAAAGCCTGAAGAATGAGATGAATTATGTGCATGCCAGTCGTTGGGAGAAGATTCATTAGACTGCTGGGCCTTGAGCTTGGTTAAAATCACACCCTTCTAAATCACCCTGGAGAGGTTTGCTGGTGCAGGGGATAACTCACTAGAGAAAGACTAAAAGAGCTAGGGTCCAAGCAGGTTTTGACACAGGCAGCAATACGACCTTGGGAAAGTAATTTTCACCTCTGTGCCTTTGGTTCTCTCTAATCTTCTCTGTATGGCCTGGGAAAATATGTAGATCAANTGAAAACTATAGTCCATTCTTGTCTGTGTGAATGATTAATGTTATGGCCTTGCTCATACAGACAGGGGCTCATCAATTTCTTTAAATTGTGATGGCTCTCAAATGCTTCACCTAATTTGAATGAATTTGCAAACCCTATTTTGTTTTACTCAAGCCTGTCCCCCAAGGGCTTGCTTTGTACATTTTCTCTGAAACTGTGTATTGCTTTAGATCTGTGGTTTGTAATCAGTTAGACACCTACTTAGCAGTGCTTGTCAACTGGGATTTAGGTTTTTTTAATAATCTTAAATCTTATCAAAACATAAAGTAAAATTTCTTCTGCTAACTACCAGTTATGGAGTCATTATTGGAAAGGGCAGCTGGTGGAGGTGAGCTCAGTGCTACTATTTGGAATGGACAACTTTATGTTTAATAATAAAAAAGCCATATTGTTTAAACTCTGTTTTTCTGCATCTTTTAGCATGCATCCTGATTGGAGTTTGATTCTCCTCTAGAGTGAAACAGGTGATTCAAAACCAAACTGACCTTGTTTGGTTCATAGGAATAACACTGAAAAAAGAAATAATATTCATGGGCATCTCCTTAACATAAGGAAGCATTCAATTTCATGCAGGAGCCAACACCTGAAGCAGGTTTTAAAGTGAAACGAAAACCAACAACAAACCCAAAACAAACAACTNGGTTTTAAAGTGAAACGAAAACCAACAACCAAACCCAAAACAACCAACTAATCAAACAAAAAAAACCCAAAACACACTACCCACTCCCCCCAAAAGACCCCATAAACATTAAAGCAGAATGGATTTGTCTTATATTTTAAACTTTAATTTTCATATTAAGTTGATTAAATAAACAAATATAGCTTTATTTGGCAGAGGAAGAAAGGCAGTGCTGGCTAGGCCACATCTTGATACTGTGTCCTGTTCTGGGCCCCTCAATTTAAGAAAAATGTTGAAGTGCTTGAACGTATCTACAGAAGGCCACCAAGGTTAGTGAGGGGACTGGAGCACAGTCCAATGAGGAGCAGCTGAGGGAGCTGGGGGTGTTTAGCCTGGAGAAGAGGAGGCTCAGGGGCAACCTTATTGCTCTCTACAACTACGTGAAAGCAGGTTGTAGCCAGGCAGGAGTTGATCTCTTCACCCAGGTACCCAGTAACAGAAGAGGACAGTCTCAAACTGCATCAGGGCAGGTTTAGACTGGATGTTAGGAAGAAGTTCTGCACAGAGAGTGATTGGAGTTGGAATGGGCTGTCCTGGGAGGTTGGTGGTGTCACCATCTCTGCAGGTGTTTAAGAGGAGGCTGCATGAGGCATTTAGTGCCATGGTTTAGTTAATTAGAAGGGTTATATGATAGGTTGGGCTCAATGATCCTAGAGGTCTTTTCTAACCTAGTTGATTCTGCGATTCTGTGATTCTGTTATCCTGTGATCCTGTGATTCTATCCTAGCACAATGCCACCCAGACAGAGATTGACCCAGGTAAGGCACTTCGGATACAAAATGAGCAAAAAGATTCAGATCTGAGTTTTCATGTAAACATTCTGGTGGTTTTAGTCCAGCTCTAACCTTCCTAAATACTGGCACAACTTGGAAGAAGATCATGGAGCCACCTTTATTCTTCATATTTGTAAATCTCTACCTGCTGTCAGATATTTGTCTTCAATTTTGTTTTTACCCCTTGCACTTGAGAGTTACAGTTTGAGTAACAAAGGCTGTACAAAAGACAGATGAATCATACAGGCAGGTTAGGGTGAACAGCTCTTGTATTAGTCACAAAAGCCTGAAGAATGAGATGAATTATGTGCATGCCAGTCGTTGGGAGAAGATTCATTAGACTGCTGGGCCTTGAGCTTGGTTAAAATCACACCCTTCTAAATCACCCTGGAGAGGTTTGCTGGTGCAGGGGATAACTCACTAGAGAAAGACTAAAAGAGCTAGGGTCCAAGCAGGTTTTGACACAGGCAGCAATACGACCTTGGGAAAGTAATTTTCACCTCTGTGCCTTTGGTTCTCTCTAATCTTCTCTGTATGGCCTGGGAAAATATGTAGATCAAGAATTATTGCATCTTATTAGGTGTATTGTTCCTCAAACCACCCACAGAGGGAACATCAAGCTGCTACCAGGCAGAAAAGGGTGATGCTGACCCCACACATGCACAAACTGACAAGGAAACCACAGTACCAAGGCATGCTTCCCATTGAAAAAAATATTATAGAATGACAAGGCAGTGAGGCAATTGCACTTGCCTTACTCAAAGATACCATGACTTATTTAAGCCAAAACAAACTGGCGAGAGGAAGAGGAACTTAGAAGAGCTGAGTCCATACCTATCTCATGAAAACGGAAGTTGACTCAGTGGGTACAGAAATTTCACACTTTCAAGGAGCAACAAATACACAGACCAGAGGCTGCATGCAACCAATAAGGAAGAAGCAAGGAACTTATTGCTAAGTATAAATAAATACAAAAATGAAATTAACAAGAAAATCAATACTCTCTCAAATATCTGTCTTACAAAGTCTGGCATGTTGATTACAGCCCAAGCAAAATGACCCATTGTGAATGATTCTAAATCCTTTTCTCCTTTGTGTTTGTTTTTTCATTCCCTCATTTGGATAATCATTTATTGATAAAATACGCACTCGTAAGAACAATGCTGCAGAGATACTGGGCTTGCATCATTTCACAGGCAATGTCACATTCAGGACTTTTACATCCTATCTATCAAAAGTGCAAAGAGACACAGGAAGGGTTTCCAAGGAATTCTAACCTCAAACCAAACAGATTTGACTAGGAGTTGGAAAGCCCAGAAAAGCAATTAAATTCACTATTCAAAGGCTGCACAGAAGAGGGTAAGAAAGGAGTATTTGTGCTCATCTGTGCTAATTTACATCAGTGGATGAAGAGTCTCTTTTGTTTATCACTTCCACTTTAGCAAAGGTAAAACCGAGATTCAGAGAAAGTAAATTCAACAGGAAAAAATCTTCCCAAAGCCACCTTGTTGTAACTGAAGGGCATCAGCATGGATAACTAGTGAGGATAATTAACCATTCAGACTAGGGATGTGAAAACCTTTTCATTGCTTTGAGACTTTTCTACCTGAGACAGAGGCTGTGGGGCAAATGCAAGAGGCATTAACTGAAATACTGTGCTGTGCATGAGACCAGGTAGAAGTGTCAGAGGCTACTTCTGGCCTTCAAACCTCCACTGAAGAAATGTAAAAGTTGGAAGTGGTGTCATTACTTGCTCTTTGCTTTACACTGTGAACATGACAGTGTAGTTCTTATCCACATAATTGTCATGCAATTTTTTTTCTCTGACCAATGAGTTGTAACTTTGACATAAATCTGGAATCTCTGAGTTTTCCATCCAAAGTCCCTTTTTAAAAATAGAAAACAAAACAAATAAATCCCCTCTACTTGCTTCACATTTGACTCTGTCTCAAAGGAATTCACAGAGACATGTCAGATAAATGTATTTAAGTAGCATTATTTGGACACGGTAACCAATGTGTTTAAAACTAACTGATTGCATGAATGTTTTGCATGTATCAAACAACTCATGGACCATAACACCCTCTACTTGTATGAGTCTGGCATGCTGGATGTTATGAGGCAGCAACACTGAAATCTCATGGAGCTGAATAAGACAGAACCAGGTGTGCATAGTACTCCAGGTGTTTAAGACATTTTTATTTGATGCAAAATCTTGCATAGCAGAGCAGTCATGTTCAGGGAAAATCCTGTGCATCCCTCGGTCACAGGAATGAATGGATATTTAGGCAGAGATGGCTTTTATACCCTTGGAGCAAACAGATTTTAGCGATGTTCCATTCCATTTATTGTCCTCCACATTTACTGTGTGTAAGGGGTCAGAATAAACCTCTCCACTGGGTATCTACCCTGTCCTGTCTTTGGATCCCATGCCACAGATTCTCATAGTCTTGTCAGTCCCTCATGCAGACTCTTTTCCTCTCCAGCTATCATCCCATTTCAAGGTTACTCCAGAGTAGGTACACATTGTTAGATGTTTTTACCAAAGGCTCTGAACCAACACATGCATTTGATAGAACCCACTCTTTAAGCCTCTCAGCTCATTTAGCAGTACATTACTTGACAAATAAGATGTTTAGGCTCCCACACATTATTTATTGTCTTTACAGGAAGCTCCTTGGGTTTCTAGGTCTAACATCTCATTCAGTCTGCTTAAAGAATGCTGAGAAAGGACAAAGGATAAATCAGTTGTCTTCTCTGAAATAATTATTTTTTAATCCTTCTATTCTTTCCCACTTAAGATGAGGAAAGGAAGTGAGAAACTTCCCAAAAGTATCCCTGGAATTTTCACAGGAAAAAGGACATCTAAGAAGAACACAATAAGGATGATAGCGTTAATCTAGGAAACCAATCCAGTGTCTTGACAGCAAGTGGAATTGCCCAAGGCATGGAGGGAGGAGCCCCAGAAAAGTTACCAAGTAATTTCTGCCGCATCAATGTATAGTTTTTGTATGAAAAGCAAATACATAGAGCTTGGGATCACACTTGAATGTATTGTATGGTGTTATAATGTCGCTGTGACTGAACAGAGTTAAAGTGAGACTACCAATTTACATTACCATCATTGCCTATTGGATTGGATAAGCTACCTGAGGAGCAGGTCAGCTTCAAATGAATGTGACAGGGCCCAAAAGCACCACCCAGCTCTCAAGTGAGTGCAGAAAGGGCAGGACATGAACACCAGTTTTTGAATCACTGCAGACCAAGATTGTATCATCCAGTAGCCGTCATCCTTCCAAATATAGAAGGAGATTCACTGACGACCTCAACTTCTTATCTTTGCTGTTGACCTTTACTGAGTTACACAATTGCTTTCCTGTGCCAGAGAGGACTCAGATTCAGTTTACCATGCATTGGCTATCTCCACTTCTGTGGTTTGCACTTTTACTTTTTATTATCTTTAATTTTCTTCTTCCAGTTCCTGAGTGGGTATTAGAAAGTCAATACAAACCCTATTCTGGCCTTTTATTCTAAAATAACAGCACTAAGCTTGTTTATTTACACTGAGACAAGATGATATTTGTGACAGTCTTGTCAATAGTTCACTGGCATGATGCTAACTTTTTTTCTTTCAACTCAAATGAACTTTATTTGTGTGTTTGTCTGTCTCTCCAGATTAACTCTTGTTTTCCAGAATCAATATCAATATCTTCTGAAGAGCTGAAAAACTGCTCACATAATGTTTGGTGAGCAAGACATGTGGCCCTTGAATACCCCACCACAAGGCAGAGCTGTGCTGATTCCCACTAATGGTC
The DNA here is from genome assembly GCA_013396675.1 of Eubucco bourcierii. Taxonomy (NCBI): domain Eukaryota; kingdom Metazoa; phylum Chordata; class Aves; order Piciformes; family Ramphastidae; genus Eubucco; species Eubucco bourcierii. Next base: position 20,821 of record VWZE01014724.1, on the reverse strand, counting down.
AGAAACTTATGCACTGAATTTACAGTTCTCAGTTTGCTTAGTTGAATAGGACCATTTTGCAAAAATATTTTTTTTACCAGCTAACAGGAAGGAATTGGGAAATCATAAAACAGTCTGTGAAGGAGCCTCAGTGTGCTCTTCCCTCTTCAAATTCCTATGGCTTTTGGGCTCTGCCACAAAATTGTGGTCATCATGCTGTTGCTGACTGATACATCTGTTTCTGGGACTAGATGAAAATGCAAGAGCAAGCAGATAATACGACTTTGAGCTCCATGAGGAAAGATAACTCTTTCATCCACTTTGTAATACAGCTTGATGCCTTTGCAGAGCTTGATTGCCTGTAATTCTAATAGCATTGTTATTCTGTCCTGATATAGCTGGCTATCTTAAGCTAAGTCCTATGTCTTTCTGAACTTCAGTTCTCCATTCACAGAACAGGATATATGTAAAGCATGATATAATTATTAGCTGACTAAACATAAATATTTTCAAATTTTAAGTCTCAGAATGAAGGTTTGATTTTCAGAGGACTTGCACATCCGCTTTTTCCAATAAAGTTTTTTTTCCGAAAACAGGGAAGTTTATTCTAGCAAAGGTGAGCCCTTGAAGCATTAGTAGGGTATGTAATAGTTTCCTTACAAAACACAAGTGTTAGAGTTGGATACCTCAGGACTAGAACACACTTTCAAGAAGGGGACTTACACATTGCATAGCAACAGTAGATGTGATTCTGCCCCACTATTCCAATCTGGTGAGACCCTGCCTGGAGTATGGAGTCCAGTTCTGGAGCCCCAAACACAAGGAGGACATGAATCTGTTGGAGAGGGTCCAGAGGACAGCCACAAATATGATCAGAGGGCTGGAGCACCTCTTCTACAAGGACAGGCTGAAAGAATTGTGTCTGTTCAGTGTGGAGGAGAAAAGGCTTAGGGTGACCTTGAAGCACCTGAAGAGGGTCTACAGGAAAGTTGGGGTGGGACTTTTTGTAAGGGCATGTGGTGATAGGACAAGGGCCAGTGGTGCTTAACTAGAGCATGGTGTATTTAGATTAGACATTATGAATTCCTTTACTATGAGGATGGTGAGACACTGGAACAAATTGCCAAGAGAAGTCACAGATGCCTCATCCTTTCAAGTGTTTAAGACCAGGCTGGTCTTATAGGAGGTGTGCCTGTCCATGGCAGGGGGCTTGGAACTACATGATCTTTAAAGTCTTCCAACTCTTCCAAATCTGTCTCTTCCAACTCAAACCATTCTATGATTCTATGATTCTGTTATTCTAACCTGAACACCAACAGAGGTTTTTGTTGCTCTCTATTGGATTGGTTTAAAGTGTTAAACTTGGCTAGAAATTTAAGACAGACACACCTCCTGAGGAAAGGCTGCTTTTCTCCTAAGAGTTTTAATGTGGCTGAGATGCAAAGCACCTCTGTCTCTAAACATCAAAGCACATCTCTGTGACTGATTAGGTTAAGAAGCAGCTGAAGCTGCATGACTGTCAGAAGAGTTTAGACACCTTTAAAAAAAAAAAAAAGGAAAAAAGAAAAAAAGAAAAAAGGAAAAAAAAACATATAGAAGAAATTGTATTGCCTAAATTCTGTCCATTTTCATTCCACATGGAGTCTGGAGAGAAAAAATGAAGTCCATAACTCAAAACATGTTCTAAGTTTTTAAGAGCATTGAATGTCTACCTTGAATATAACCTTTCCAATTGCACTTACTCCTGCACACTTTTTCATGTTCTAACTAGCACACACAGGGCTTTTTGTCTCATCTGCTAGTCATTTTGCCTGAAGCTCTTCTCAGATCATGCACCTGCTCTCAAAACTTTCTGGATTTTCTGTCCTGCAGAAAATGTTTTGCACTGTTGCTGTGACCTACTACAGAAGTAGCTGCCTTTTGGTGCTGGCTTCAGATAGCAGTCTGCTACTGTAAGGACACTGTGGAGAGAAGGCATGCAACAAAGGCAGGGGTAGGTCATGAATTGTTTTTGAATTCTGATTAGCAATAAAGTGATACCTGGGAATAAATGATAAAGTGTGGAATTCAGATGAAGCTGGTAGATTATTTCCCATCTTCTGTTGACCCTAAAAGTCAATAAAGCTCCTATACTGCCCTTCTTTGAGATTTTCAATTCTTCCCTATCACAGTGTGATTAAAATACTCTGGTTCAGGCCCAGCCTATTTAGATAGTGCCATGTGCCTCTTCCCCGTGGATTTCTTCACTCTGGCTGTCGGCCAATCAAGGTTTCAGCAATCTGATCACCTGCATGATTTAATGAACCCTTCGTTCGTAGGGAAGGTCACGTTCTTTTATAACAACTGGTGAGATATCACATTTCACAGGATGACCTCTACTTTCATAAGATGATAGGAGAAAATTGGTTTTGGAAATCGAGGAAGATTGCATCTCATGAAACAGAATCCAGATAGTGACACAGAGACCACCTTTCCATTCCGGTCCATTTAATTTTCAGGGTTTGGTTTTGATGGGGAGCTAAATATAGTTTGAGTCACTAGCCCAGAAGCACAAATAATTAACAATGAAAGAAAACCCTCTCCCACTCCACTTCTTTACTCCAAAAAACTCTCACAGTAAAAATACTGTGTTCAAAGTTGAATGAAGAAACCTGCTTAGTCCTCCATGCCATTGTAGCAGTCTTTAGGGGGAGGGAGTATACTTTTTTCAATATTATCTTGCAATATTGTTCTGCTGATATCGCTCTGCCCAAAAGGCAGATTGGAAGAGGCAGAATTCAATGGTCCAGACATTAAGATCTGGACTCAGAGGTGCTGTCTGGGGTCCGAAGTCTTACAAAAACCAAGAGAGTTTGGCACCTATGTGATTTTCAGGGTCCTATCCTGAAAATAGCAAAGAATTGTTAAAGTTTGTAACAAGTGGAGATTAACTTTGAGAGTTGTTTAGAGAGCTTAAGAGACATTCTCTTTCATGAGGTCATAAACTTGATGCTCTAGACTAAATAGAGTCTGACAGGCATGTTTGTTCAGGATACATTTATTACTGAGCTGCCCAGGGACATCCACAATTACTGTCAGGAGTCGTCTGATGATTAAAGAGCAGAATGAGCAAAATGGAAGATTAAAGGGATAGAATATGGAACACCAATGTCTGTCTTCACTGAGAGTACCCAGATGACAGGAAATTTTGATCTATTCAGGAATTTGTGTAAGTGTGTGCAAGCTGAAATTTGCTGTGCATTTCTTAGACAGTGATTGCCCTGCTTCTATAACCTTTTACAAGTATCACAAACCATCAAAGGACACAGATCTTTATGGACTGCACTCTTGGCTCTTCAGAGAGCCCTTTGTGAAGAACTTGGACACTAAACAGGAAGGTACCAGTGCACATTTGTGTGCTTTTAGTTGACCCTGTTTTGGTAACTTGAAATTCCTAGTACCTACAAAGTGCTTTTCATGCTCTATCCACTTCCAGTGTTCCTGGCAGAAAACTGGAAGGGACAGAAGGACCATTAGTTTCTAGAACCTCACATCTTTCCTCATTATGGTCTGGTTTCCAGTTTATCCTTTAGGAGATTAACCCTTTTACTGTGATATGGGGTGAGAGCTATTGTAGGCGTATTGGGTTAACTTGCCTTTCAAAGGAAGTAAATTGCAGAAGTGACTGACCCTAAGGATAGATGGAGAGGGGAGAACTGCCAGGTTCCAACTGAAATGAAAAAAATTTCCTCATATGCTCTTATGGCATATGTTCATTCACTCTCCCTTTCAAGTCAGAGTTACCTGGACTTGTTTCCCCTGAGGAGGTCCCTGGAAACCAATAGCAATGATAAAATCTCATCATCATTTAGATATTACCTAAATATATATAAGGGCCCCAGATAGTCACCAGAATCCATTCTGAATGTCCAAAAAAGAGAGAAAAAAATAGAATCATAGAATCATAGAATGTTACCATTCTATGAAGAGTAGGTAGGAAGAGACCTCAAGGAACATCTAGTTCCAACCCCCTGCCATCAACAGGGACATCTCCCACTAGTACAACTCACTCAAGGCCTCAAATAGCCTGGCCTTGAACACCTCCAGGGAGGGAGCATCCACAACTTCCCTGGGCAACCTGTTCTAGTGCCTCACCACCCTCATCATAAAGATCTTCCTCCTAACATCTAGTCTAAATCTCCCCTCTGCCAATTTAAACCCATTACCCCTTGTCCTGTCATTACAAGTCTGTATAAATAGCCCCTCCCCAGCCTTCCTATAGGCCCCCTTCAGATACTGGAAGGCTACTATCAGGTCCCCTCCAAGTCTTCTCCAGGTTGAAGAGCCCCAACTCTCTCAGCCTGTCCTCATAGCAGAGCTGTTGCAGCCCTCTGATCATCCTCGTGGCCCTCCTCTGGACCCACTCCAACACTTCCATGTCCTTCCTGTGCTGAGGGCTCCAGAATAAATAGGAGTAAATATATTCTGTAAGTAAATTTTGTGCAGGGTAAAAGGGTGTCCCAAATGTTTTACCTATAAAAATGATGAGAAAACAACAGAAGAGGGACAGCTCACAGTTCAGCACAACTTCATTTGTTCCTTTGGAATTCCTCTATCACAGTATCACGCAGCATCACAGTGTCACCAAGGTTGAAAGAGACCTCAAAGATCATCAAGTCCAATTTGATACCACAGACCTCAAGACTAGACCATGGCACCAAGTGCCACGTCCAAACCTACCTTGAACACCTCCAGGGATGGTGACTCCACCACCTCCCTGGGCAGCCCATTCCAGTAGTGAATGACTCTCAGTGAAGAACTTTCTCCTCACCTCGAGCCTAAACTTCTCCTGGTGTATCTTGAGACTGTGTCGTCTTGTTATAGTGTTGGTTGCCCAAGAGAAGAAAGTAACCTCCTCCTGGCTACAACCACCCTTCAGGTAGCCTTCATCCTCTATGTCAGTAGGATGGTCCATATAAATATAGCCTTAAAAGCTGCCGGGACACCCATGAATAGCTCATTCAGGACAACATGCAAGAAGGCCTAGATTATATAACTGCCTACTAATATATACATTTTTCATTCCTTCTTTCCTCAGGGAATATTTGCCTTTTGTCCTTACATAGAATGAGTCTGGAGAGCACCCTGGCTGCAAGAGATATTGAAACAAAGAAAATAATTAAAAAAAAAAAAAAAAAAAAAAAAAAAAAAAAAAAAAAAAAAAAGAAAAAAAAAAAAAAAAAAAAAAAAAAAAAAAAAAAAAAAAAAAAAGAAAAAAGAAAAAAGAAAAAAGAAAAAAGGAAAAAAAAAAAATCCGCGTTCCTGGAGTCTCTTCACCTGCAAACACTTTTATTTCTGTGTGTGTATGGCTACATGTTTTGCAACTTTATGACTGTGCTTAGTTCCCCTGGGGAGCTCCAAACTCTCTTAATGCTTATGACCGCCAGTCAATTTCCACCCAGAAATATCCTCCATAAAAAAGACGTGGAATAGGCAAGAAGAAAACAAATATTCATTACTCTAGGATTTAAAGTAGCATCCATTTGGTTGCACATCTGTAAAAGGCCAATAAATTGAAGGCAATGTTCATAATTACATTGCAGACCAGGCTGAAAAAATGATGCATTCCTCCAGAGCAATTTGCTGTTGCTGGGGTTTAGGAAACTTCTCCTTCTCTGTTGCTGCCAAAAGGGGAAAAAAAGAACTGACTCATAATAAAATAAAATAAAATTTTAAAAAATATTTTTTTAAAGGTACTTTTTTTTTTTTTTCTTGGAATGTTGATGATTGAATAAAAGATTGCTGAATGGTAGTAGTCACTAGGCTAGCAGGAGGAATAAACAAGGAACATCATTGGTAGTTGTAAGTAGCGGATGCTGT
>VWZE01014720.1:8944-20301 GCA_013396675.1 Eubucco bourcierii | reverse complement strand
GACTCCACCACCTCCCTGGGCAGCCCATTCCAGCAGTCAATGACTCTCTCAGGCAACAACTTTCTCCTCACCTCCAGCCTAAACTTCCCCTGGCACAGCTTGAGACTGTGTCCTCTTGTTCTGGTGCTGCTTGCCTGAGAGAAGAAGGTAACCTCTCCCTGGCTACAACCACCCTTCAGATAGCTGTAGACAGCAAGAAGGTCTCCCCTGAGCCTCCTCTTCTCCAGGCTAACCAATCCCAGCTCCCTCAGCCTCTCTCCATAGGGCTGTGCTCGAGGTCTCTCCCCAGCCTCTTTGCCCTTCTCTGGACACGCTCAAGCACCTCAATGTCCTTCTTCAATTGAGGGGCCCAGAACTGGACACAGGACTCAAGGTGTGGCCTAAGCAGTGCAGAGTACAGGGGGAGAATGAGCTCCCTGCTCCTGCTGGCCACACTATTCTTGATGCAGATGTGGTGTGCTGAAACAAGATGGGAGTCCTGCACTGACAGGTTGCAGAGTGCATGACCTAATGAGGTGTTTTGAACATTTAATTAGATGACATCTTGATGTCTTGCACGCTGCACCCAAAGCAAAATGATGTTGAATACATATTTGCTATGTAATATGAGATATCTTCACCTTTATCTCCTCCTCCAGCTGCCGCTTCAGTTCCTCGATCTGCTGGGTGAAAGCCTGTTTCCCTCTAGACAGTTGAGAAATCAAACCATCCTTTTCCTCCACCTGGCGTGAATATTCACCTGGAAAAGTTTGTAATTGTGAAAGTGTTTTCTCAGCCAAGGGAGACATTTAGGGGATTCTTCTGTTTCCAAACTAGAGCTGAAGTTCCATACCAGATTCTGTCTGCAGTCGAGCTCTTTGAGCACTGAGATCACTGATCATGCGCTGGTTCTGCTCCTCCTTTGACTTATATTCATTGAGTTGGTCCTCCAGAGTGCGACACATCTTCTCCAGGTTTGCCTAGGTGCCAATCACAGTTAAGAAAGCAGAGTCAATACTCCAATACTGCTGTAGCTGTCATAGGATGAGATGATGTGTCCAGAAGACAGTTTCTATATCTGTAGCGTGTCACCACATGCCCATAGTTCTGTACAGGAGGTCTGGAGAACGCAGTAATGCTATAACCTGATAACAGTTAGATAAGGGAAGACCAAAAACAACCATTGCACTGTTTTCAGTATACCAATAGAAGTGTTTATATACCTTGGCTTTGGAGACAGACTCCATGTTACTGGCCAGGTCGTCGACCTCCATCTTGAGCTCACTCTTCTCCTTCTCCAGCTTCTGCTTCACTCTCTGCAGGTTGTCGATCTGCTCCCCAAGCTCAGCGGTGCTGTCCGCGTGCTTCTTGCGCAGGGCGGCAGCCGTGGCCTCGTGCTGCAGTGTGGCCTCTTCCAGGTCACGACGCATCTTCTGGAACTCTGCCTCTCGCTTCTTGTTCATCTCGATCTGAGCTGATGTAGCTCCTCCTGCCTCTTCCAGACGCTCACTGATCTCCTCCAGCTCCCGGGAGAGGTCAGCTCGATGCTTCTCTGCTTTTGCCCGAGAGGTTCTCTCGGCCTCAATTTCCTCCTCCAGTTCCTCAATGCGAGCCTGGAGAACAGGAGGGACCCTTCACACCCATGCCCTTCTCCTACCTGACCTGACTCTAGATGAAAAAGACTTGCCTGCAGCTCTTTGATCTTCTTCTGCAACTGGATACCTAAAAGCTGCTCATCCTCAATCCTGCTCTGGATCTGACTGATCTCAAAGTCTTTCCTTTGGAGAAAGCAAACCGTAGAATCACAAAATGGTCTGGGTTGGAAGGCACCTTAAAGATCATCTATTTCAAAACCCCTTGGCAGTGACAGGGACACTTTCCATCAGACCTGGTCACTCAAGGCATTGTCCAACCTGGCCATGAAAACTGCCTTAAGCAACCTTTTCCACCACCATCACTTTAGAGCTGAAAGGAAACAGACAAGCTCACCAGCACTGTGCTCACCTGCCCCACAGCCTCACTTACTTCTTCAGTTTCTCATCCAGCTGCTGCTTATCATTTTCCAGATCCATGATGCTGTCATGGGCCAGCTTCAGGCCTCCTTCCAGCTTCCTCTTGGCTCTCTCCAGGTCCATGCGCAGTTTCTTCTCTTGCTCCAGGGACCCTTCCAGCTAAAGTGAAGAAGCCATCAGTGCTCTGCCAGACAGCTCAACCTCCAGCCCTGTCCTCTTTGCCTGTGTGCTTACATCGTCCACTTGCTGCTCCAGCTTGATTTTAGCTTTGGTCAGAGTGTTGACTTTGTCCTCCTCTGCCTGCAGGTCATCCAGTGTCTGCTGATGTGCCTCTTGGAGAGCTTTCTTCTCTTTTGTCAGCTTCACAATGGTTTCATCCAGGGCTGCCATCTCCTCTGTGAGGTTTTTCACCTGTGTGAAGAACAAATGCAGATAAAAAATATTGTTTGAAACTTGAGGTTGAATGACAAACCAGAGGTACTTTCTTGAGAGTGACACCTCCTGGCTCCTACCTTGTTCTCAGTGGCATGCTTTTCCTTCTCCACCTTGGCCAGCGTTAGCTCAAGGTCATCAATATCTTTCTTCAGCTCTGAGCATTCATCCTCCAGTTTTCTCTTCTTGGCTGTCAGCTCAGCGTTAATTTCCTCCTCATCCTCAGCCCTTTCAGTTACTTCTTTAACTTTGGCTTCCAGTTGGATTTTGGTTTTGATGAGCTGGTCACATCTCTCCTCAGCATCAGCCAAAGCATCAGCTTCCTGGTGGGAAAAATACCATCTTTAGGGATAATTTTTGGAAAGAATATCAACATGCCTACTTTCATAGTTTACATTTCTGGAGAGCAGTTTTGTAGTTAAAATTTAACTTTCATCTGAGCAAAATTAAATATAATACCAAATTGATTCTTTATTGGCTTTCAAGCAGCCAGTTGATTTTATATTGGCTTTCAAGCAGTCAGAGTGGAAAACTAAAAGCAAATAAAATCTTTTCCCATCTAAATGAAGGCCTGAGATTTGTGCAGGGTGTGGATTCCAAGATTATCCCATTCCATTAAATAGGAAAACAACGTATAAAAATTTATATTCAGCCATAAGAATATTTCCCAAACTCCCAAAGATGCCCAAACATCACAGCCACAATCACAGCATTCCTGCATTTCTCTGTTTCATCCTTTCTGGAGCAACTCCTTCTGATTTAGATTCTTAGCACCATGACCCAGTCCTACTCAGTAGCTGGGAACTTTGGCTTTTCCCTGTCAGCCCCTCATGAACTACAAAGAAAAGGAGTAGCTGGAAAATGTGTCTCTGGGTTGAATTTTTGTGACAAATGTCCTAGGTTATTTATTGTATTTTGTCTGAAGTTTCAATCCACCAGAACTAACATGGAAGAAAAAAAGATCAGTTTAGCAGGGAGTGGTTTGTTGTTTTGTTTTTTTTTTGTTGTTGTTGTTTGTTTTGTTTTTTCCCCATTATTTTACTATTCAAGATTCTTTAAGGGGTGAGAACATGTAGATTTTCCTATTTGCCATATTGGCTGCTTAGTATTACCTTGAGGATAAAGTCTCCTCTGAATAATGTGGTTGCAGCGCAGCAAATGTACCACAAAGTTTATGTAATGGTTCTGAGAGGTTTAAGAGGGGGGTTGGGGAGGGATAAATTCTGTTTCCTCTCATTCTGTTCAGTATTACAACCTAGTAATGTCTATAAGAGCTAAGCTAATGATAAATTTTCTCATTTAATTGGAGAAGAAGAGGAGGAACAAAATATCCTTTTAACTTGTCCTAAGAATTCCTAATCATGGGTGTCTAAGAATAGGGATGCAAAGTTTTGGGGAGGTAGGAGAAATTTCCAGAAGGACAAATGTTATGCTAATAAAGCAAAGTTTTCCAAGGGAGAGTTGGTTTAGACTGGATCTTAGGAAGAAGTTCTTCAGTTCAAGGGTGGTGATACACTGGAAGAGGTTGCCATGGGATGTTGTGGACTCCTTCTCCTTCAGGGTGTTCTTGGCCCATGTGGATGAGGCCTTGAGCAACTGAGTCTAGTTGAGAGGTTTCCCTGCCCGTGGTTGGAGCAGGTCATCTCTGTGGTCCCTTCCAACCTGAGCCATTCTGTGAGTCTATGATTGGTCTTACACAGTTTAACTGAATGTAAATGAGAGAGACCTCAGCATACACCACTGAACTCTCTCAGTTTGTAGTATCCTGACTGCAGCCTCCTGAACAGTCCTTATTGAAGACAGTTGTATTTTTAAGAGCACCACTTAATGAACTGCAGTTGGATTGAATCAAATTCTGGTTTCTATGTGTCTTTTGAAAATGTATTGGCTATCACCCTGAGAGTCACAGCTCTGGTAGGGTGGTGCACACTGATAGTACTCACAGCCTGCACTTGCAGCTGCAGATCATTTTTCTCCTGCACCAGTTTCACCATTTTCTCCTCCAGCTCCTTCCTCTTGGCCTCAGACTTTGCAAGCTCTTCCTTGGTCTTCTCAAACTCTTGCTTCATGTTGGCCATCTCCTTCTCAGATTCTGCACTCTTCAGCAAGGGCTTGATCTTGAAGAACAGCTTCATCCAGGGCCAGTGCTTGACATTCATGAACGCACGGATGTTGTACTGGATGCAGTAGATGGACTCTCTGAAAGGTAAGTCAAATTAATATTGAGCATTTAGACCATGAGGACACAGTAAGATAAATACAGTGAAGCTAACTTGAAGTAATGTCTACCTCCTCTCCACCATTCTCTGGTACTCCACTCTTGCCAGGAAGCCCCTGCACCTGGCTTGTGTGCGGGTGATGAGCTGTGCCAGCTTCTCATCCCTCATCTCCTCCAAGAGGCCTATCATCCCAGCTTTGAAGAATACCTTGGGTAAGAACATGAAAATAGGTGCAGTGTGTCTGTTTGCTGCTCAGCACAGCTGAGCACACTGGCCCCCATGGCAGACAATGTGGGAAGTTAAGCAGAAGAGCAAAAGCACAAATAATGTATGCAGTGACAGACCCACTTTTATATCTCCAAGCTTTCAGGCACCTGAAGTTGAGGCATAATAGGCAAACATTTTGTCTTTGTTTTCATTAACCCTTGACTCTTTTATTCTACAACTTTGCCTTAAATAATCAGCCCTTAATTAAATAATCCTGTGACAAGCAATTTTTGTTTTATTCAGGTGCTGAGCCTCTAAGTACTTAACTGATTTCTTTTTTGCACACTGGTTTCATGTACTGTCTGGGGAATCTGAGGCCCATTCTCAGCCATGCAAACCAACACACAGTACCTGAAACAAACAGTTCTCATACCTTGGTGTGACCAAATTTGTACTGGGTGTGGTCTATATCAATAGAGCCCAGAAGCTTCTCAGAAGCCTTCTTGCTGTCAATGAACTGTCCCTCTGGGATGGCACTGGCATTTAATACTTTGTATCTGGGGGAGAAAATGGAAAGACTTGGATTGGGCTCAATGGTATTAAGGGTGCTCTGCAGACAAGGTGGTTCTATGATTCTATGACTCTAAAGAGGTCTGATGTTGAGACCTGTGCAAGGAAGAACCTGAGAACTGTTAGTTGCAGACAAGGTGGTTCTATGATTCTATGACTCTAAAGAGGTCTGATGTTGAGACCTGTGCAAGGAAGAACCTGAGAACTGTTAGTTGCAGACAAGGTGGTTCTATGATTCTGTGACTCTAAAGAGGTCTGATGTTGAGACCTGTGCAAGGAAGAACCTGAGAACTTAGTTAGCAGTGCTGCTAAACATAAGCTTCAGAGAAGGCTCTAGTCACCAGAGATGGAAAATTTCACAAGCTACTGGAGACAGACAACTTCATCCAATAAGGGAGAGGAGTCTAACCTCTGTTTGAAGTCAGCATAGAGAACTCTGTTGGGGAATCCCTTCCTGCAGATTCGAATCCCTTCCAGCACGCCGTTACAGCGCAGCTGGTGCAGCACCAGCTCATGCTCCATGGCACCTGCCAATTCAGAGCACAAGGGGATGTAAATTTTCTGTAATACAGGCTGGAAGAACTGCACCAGGGTGAGAACCTTCTGTATGTGAGTCTCTTACCAGGTGTTTTTGTTTCATTTGGGATGATGCAGCGCACAAAGTGTGGGTGAGTGCTTCGCAGGTTGGTCATCAGCTTGTTTAGGTTCTCCTGAGAGAGTCATTAACAACAGCTTTTATTAGCAAATGTGATTCCCACTGTGAGCATCAAGCCCTCTGAAACGAGACTGTGAGCTACCAGACAAAAACCAGCTTGCAGAATCTTGAGCTGAGGCCCCCTGCACCAGTCTTCCTGAGTTTGCACAGGCCTTCATTGTTACTAGCTTGATGCATAAAGCTCTTCTCATTAATCTGCAGGAGATACTGTACCTTTAAATCTACAATTGTAATACATTTCCCTGACTCCAGTGGGATGCCTTCACTAGATCTTATATCCACCCTTCACTGGCTGTACCTAGAGATCAGCTGGCACCCCTGGGAGGCAGTTTGAGCCATACTAGAGAGTGTGTTTAAGATGAGCCACTTGAAACACACTGCAGAGAGCCTTCCTGGCTTCCCCACTGCAAGAAGCACTGACAGGCTGAGTTTTATCTGTCTAGATTATATCTGTGTCTTGTAAGGTGAGAATTAAGCCAGGTGGACCCCAGCCTTTATTTGCAATTAACATCTGTACACTTATTTATACATAAGCATTGCCTGTGATTATTGGAGGGAAGCAGGTGCCTTCAGAGGACATAGAATGGTCCAGACCTCCAAAGCTCATCCAGTCCAACACCCCCTGCAGCCAGCAAGGATATCCTCAACTGGATCAGACTGCCCTGAGCCCTGTCAAGCCTCACCTTGAATATCTCCAGGGATGGGACCCAACCACTGCCCTGGGCAACCTGTTACATTGTTCCACTACCCTCATAGTAAGTAACTTGTTCCTAACATCCAATCTAAATCTGCTGTACGCTAGTTTGAAACCATTGCCTTCATCCTGTCACTGCAGGGCTTTGTAAACAGACTCTCTCCATCCTTCATGCAGACCTCCCTTAGGTACTGGAAGGTTGCTATTAGGTCTCCCTGGAGTCTTCTCTTCACCAGGCTGAACACCCCCAGCTCCCTCAGCCTGTCCTGATAGCTGAGCTGCTCCAACCTCTTGATTATTTTCGTGGCCTCCTCTGGACCCACCCCATCAGGGCCATGTCCTTCCTATACTGGACATCATGCAAGACATAGATTAAGCTGCCAAAACATGAAGCTGTCCAAACACCAACATAGCTACACAAGAGGAATGGTGGAAGAAAGTCTGAAAACTTAACAGAAGTGCAACCCAAATGCAGCAAATTGTATTTCTGCTGTGACATTGTCTCTTAAACTCTTCAGAACTTTAAACAGGGACTTATGGCACTGGTTGTAAATGTCACATGCTGGCAATAATTGCCCACTTGCAAGGCCTAGGTACTGCTATGTTTCTTGGGCACACAAGCCTACATCCTGTTTCAGAGCACAGGCTAGGGGCTGCCAGGTGATCAAGAACTGTATGACAGTAGATATGTAGAAGAAACTAGGCTGTGTCAGGGAGTCCTAACTGCAGAGTGAATAACCTCAGGAGAGACTCAATATTTCTCCTGGTAGAACTGTATGGAGCAGTCAGGTAGCAAGGCCTGGTTATGACATAGAACAGTCAAGAATCTGATATCTTAAAAATCCAAAATTGGAGGAGTGTTGTTACTTCAGCTATAAGAAATTGATCCTGGAATCATGGAGAAAAGCTAGAGAGCAAACAGGTCATCCTCCAGAGCAGTGGGGGAATGTTGCTAAAGGGCAATAAAAGGTGTAGAAACCAGAGGTGGGCATCAGAAGGAAAAAGTTCAGAGGTATCTTAGAGGATTTTTGTATGACATTCTTCCATCTAGAATCTCATCCTGGGACAAGCGGTCGGAAGGAAAAGTTGTGCATTCAGTAGAATGAAGCACAAATAGATCACTGTGGATTTATCTGTAGCAAAATATGGAGCAACAACTTCAGAATTTTTCAACCCAGCTAAGCCAGGCAAAGCCAAGTCATTGTAAATGCTGGGGCTGCTCCCTGTCTTAGGACAAAACTGTGAACTCTACTGTACCCGGAACAGAGCAGAGACAGTCTGGAAGGAAGAACCCTTCTTCTTGGCACCCTTTTTGCCAGCACCAGCCTCTGCAAAATTGAAAATAAATAGAGCAGGGGTTTAGATTTTTTGATTTTGCCTTCTGTAAATCACTGAAAATATGGGATTCAGAGAACCAACCTGCATCTGCACCACCATAGTTGGCAAAGAGCAAGGCCAGGGTCTTCAGGGATGATTTCTGGTACAACCCAATGACAGTTTCATTCAGGGGGTCCTTGTTCTTCTCCAGCCAGCCAGAGATGTTGTAGTCCACTGTGCCAGCGTAGTGTATCAGGGAGAAGTGAGCCTCAACCTTGCCTTTGGTAGGTTTGGGCTTCTGGAAGTTGCTGGACTTGCCCAGGTGCTGGTCATAGAGCTTGTTCTTGAAAGAGGTGTCAGTTGCCTTGGGGAACATGCACTCCTCTTCCAGGATGGAGAAGATGCCCATGGGCTGGGAGAAATGCAGAAAGGAGAGTTTGTGATTTAGTTTTCAGGGCAGTAATGATTTTCACTCAGGCAGATACAGCTGAGAGACACATCAATAGACATTGCTATTCAGTTACAGCTAGGAAGATGAGATTAAACATATTGATACTTACATTTTCTAATGACAAATAAATAGTAAAGATTAATGGAAATCTGTTTTATTATTTTATTGATTTTTTAGTTTTTAGGTTTTGTTGAGAATGTGCTCTCTAAGATCAGAGCACAGAGAGACTCAGTGTTTTGTCTTAGCCAAACTGAACATGAGCCAACAACACAGCCTTGCAGCAAATGCAGCCAGCTCACCCTGAGCTGCACTAGGAGTGCTGCCAGCAGCACAAGGGGGCTGAGCCTCCCCCTTTACTCACATCTGCTAAGAAACACCTGGAGTGCTGTGCCCAATTCTTGGCCCTTCAGAAGAAGAGAGACTTGGACATTGTAGAGTGGGGCCAGTGGCAGGCCAAGAAGATATTTAAATGACTGGAACATATAAGGAGAAGCTGAGGGAGATGGACTGTTCAGCCTGGAAGAGAGAAGGCTCTGAGGCATCTTATTGCTGTGTCTAAATAGCTAATTGGAGGGGGTCAAGAAGACAGAGCTAGAGGCTTCTCAGTGGTGTCCAGTGACAGGACAACATGGAATAGGCCTGAATGGAAGCACATGGAGGGGGTCAAGAAGACAGAGCTAGAGGCTTCTCAGTGGTGTCCAGTGACAGGACAACATGGAATAGGCCTGAATGGAAGCACATGGAGGGGGTCAAGAAGACAGAGCTAGAGGCTTCTCAGTGGTGTCCAATTTTCTTAAACAAAAGAAAAAAAATTTTACCATGAGGTCAAAACTTAGGACAGGTTCCTCAAAGTATCTGTGGAGTCTCTGCCCCTGGAGACATTCTGAGCAACCTGCTTTACTTGAACCTGGCTTGACTAGAGAGGGTAGGGGAAGCACTCTCCACTGCTGCCTTTAGATGTCAGCGATTTTGTGATTCTGTGGTTGCCACATCCTGTGATTCTAACATTATCCTG
This sequence comes from Eubucco bourcierii, assembly GCA_013396675.1. Taxonomy (NCBI): domain Eukaryota; kingdom Metazoa; phylum Chordata; class Aves; order Piciformes; family Ramphastidae; genus Eubucco; species Eubucco bourcierii. Next base: position 10,690 of record VWZE01014720.1, on the reverse strand, counting down.
CCACTCACTGCACTTTCAACAGCAGCAGTGCAGCTGCTGCCTGATTGTCACTCCAAGGATGCACAGGTCAGTGTGACTGTGTGTTGCTGGTCAGGAATGTCCTTCTGTGCTGCTTCTACAAAGATGCAGCTTCTCTGCTGTACAAACACAAGTCTGCGAAAGCAGAAAGGTGTGGAGGACACAGGGAGCTGGAAATTGACTCTATCTGTCCTGGAGGAGCACTCTTATTTGGAATCACAAAATCACAGCATTAACCAGGTTGGAAAAGACCTCTAAGGTCATTGAGTCCAAGCTATCACCTAACACCTTCTAATTAACTAAGCTGTGGCACCAAGTGTCTCACGCAGCCTCCTCTTAAACACCTCCAGGGATGGGCACTCCACCACCTCCCTGGGCAGCCCATTCCAATGCCAATCACTCTTGCTGGGAAGAACTTCTTCCTAACATCCAGCCTAAGGCACAGCTTGAGGCTGTGTCCTCTTGTTCCGTCCCTGGGTGCCTGGCAGAAGAGCCCAACCCCACCTGGCTACAACCTCCCTTCAGGTAGCTGCAGAGAGCAATGAGCTCTGCCCTGAGCCTTCTCTTCTTCAGGCTGCACACCCCCAGCTTCCTCAGCCTCTCCTTGCAGGGCTGTGCTCCAGCTGGACAATCTTTTGCAATCAAGAGGGACTTGCTGCTACAAAGAAGTGTGGAGTGTCCTCTATGTCTCATTTGATAGAAAAACAAAACAAAACAACCAACTACACAGCAATGTCCTTTGAACAGCAAAAGCTGCACATTAAGAATGGGCCATGGACATAAAAGATCCCTTTGAAAAAAGGAAAAGAATTTTCAGGCATGAAATGCACCTGAAGAGGAAGGTACCTTCTCAATGAGCTCAATGCAGGCAGCCAGGTCCATGCCAAAGTCAATGAATGTCCACTCAATGCCTTCCTTCTTGTACTCCTCCTGCTCCAGCACGAACATGTGGTGGTTGAAGAACTGTTGCAGTTTCTCATTGGTGAAGTTGATGCAGAGCTGCTCAAAGCTGTTGAACTGGAAATACAGTGAGAAAGGCTCATGTCTGCAAACCCTCATATTTACAAACCCTCATCCTTTCTCAGAAAAGAAATGCAGGTATCTTGGCTTTCTGATCAAGGCTGTGCATTTCCTAAGGTTGCTTTATGTCTATGTAAAAAACCAGAGAAATGCATCAAATTCATTGTCCACAGGAACATTTTCTTTTCCTTCATAGTCACGTGAAGCTGAAATACATTTCCTTTATAATCTGGGACCAAAATATAGGTCAAATTAAAAAAAAAAAAAACAACCTTAGGCCTATCACAAAAGGTATTTTTTTATGCTGTTTTAATCATTTAAACCAAGGAATCTTTTCTGATTGAAGCATTCTTCACTTTTGAGTTTGACCATCCTGACATAAGACCTTTCAAAGGTTTTGTTTGGGTTTTTTTGGGTTGTTTTTTTTTCCATGACCAGAAGAAAAAAGACTTAAAGCTGCAAATAAGTGCACAATCATAGAATGGTAAGGTTGGAAGGAACCTCAAGGATTATCTAGTTCCAACCCTCTGCTATAGGCAGGGACACCTCCCACTAGCACAGGTCACTCAAGGCCTCCTCCAACCTGGCCTTGAACACCTCCAGGGAGGGAGTAGCCACAACCTCCCTGGAACCTGTGCCAGTGTCTCACCACCCTCGCTATAAAGAACTTCCTCCTAACATCAAGTCTAAATCTCCCCTCTGCCACTT
>VWZE01014718.1:9734-20456 GCA_013396675.1 Eubucco bourcierii | reverse complement strand
GTCATGAAGGTGATGAGAGGGCTGAAGCACTGTCTCAATCCAGAGGAGAGAGACCGCAAATGTCTCTGTCCAGAGGAGAGGATTTGTTCTTGCATATTTCCATATTGTGGAATTAAGGTAGAAGAGAGAACAAATATCAACAGCAAGACTATTTATTAAAGGATAAAGTGGACAGAACAGAGAAAGAGGGAGAAGGAGAGAGAGTGAGAAAACAATGGAGAATGAGAAGAGAGAAGAGTAGGAAAGAGATTATATTTCCGCCAGCCAGAGAAGGGCAGGGGAGAAACAGTTTTCAAAGTCCAAGTCCTTTCCAGTTTGCTCAAGGATGTTTCCAGCAAGTGGTGTCTTCAGTGGAGTTCTTCTTCAGAAGTTCTTCTCAAGAGTTCTTCCTACAGCAGATAAAACTTAGGGCACAACATGGGGAGTGGTGGTGGTGGAGAGAAGGTTCCTGTGCTGCGGCTTCCAGGTTGGATATCCATGGTAATGTATTCTCCCACTCACTCACACTCTCACTCATTCACCCAAGCTGGTATAGGCCCAATGTCTTTTATTCAGTGTTTGGAAGTGCCCATTTGCCATCCTAGTCACATTAATGCATAAGTGACTGCCAAGTGTGCTATCAGAAGGCAGAGCTGACCCATCAGACAGGTCTTTTACAACAATTGTTGCACATTAGTGTGCCTGCAGGGGTCTGGCTTTCACCACTCTGCCATCACTTGAATGAAACACATCCCTGGGCATCCAGGCAAACCATCTGAGCAGCCCTAGTCTGGGGCCTGGGTGTGGGGAGTAAAGATGATCTTTATCTTTGATTTACACGTCTGAGACAAGATTTAGTCTCTTACAAGCACTTCCTCTATGGGAGTAGGCTCCAAGAGGCTGTTCAGTGTGGAGAAAAGTCAGGCTGCCTTATAGCAGCCTTCCAGTACCTGAAAGGGGCCTGCAAGAAATCTGGGAAGGGACTTTTTGCAACAGCTATTGTGACAGAACAGAAGGGAATGGATTGAAGATTGGGGAGGGCGAATATTAGGAAGAAATCCTTTGCGGTAAAGGTAGTGAGACACTGAAACAGGTTGCTCAGGGAGGTCATGGAAGTCCCTTCTGTGGAGGTGTTCAAAACCAAACTGGATGAGGCCTTGAGTAATCTGATTTAGTAGAGGGTGTTTCTATTTACGGCAGGACATTTGGAACTATATGATCTTTAAGGTCCCCTTCAAACCACAGAATCTGTGAATGGCATGTTTAGCAATCTTTATTCGATTTCATAAAAAATGCAGCATAAGAAAGTAGGGGAAAGGCAACTGATTTGCTTAGACTTATGCCAACTGTAACCTAGGAAAAGATTAAGCATTTCTGGTTCTACAAAGATTTCTGGAATTAATTAAGTACTGGAGCAGACTGGACAAGCAGCTTCTAAAACCTTGGTCCTTGGCCATGTGTCTGGACAAATACCTTAAGCAGTTTTTATCTAAGTTCTGTGTTGACACCATTCAGAGAAGATTAAACTGAGACCCCCTATATCTCCAGAACTGTGTTGGGCTGGGGATGTAACATGAGATGAAGTACTCACTCAATGAGAGGAGGTATATGAATGGAAATGTCATGATGAAAGGTATGGAATAGGTTATATGCTTACCTCTCTTTTTGCTTTTCTTGTATTACCAGAATAGAAATGGCAGTGTAAGTGGAAATGTATCATATATCACCTGGGAGAGGTGTAAGACTGTTGTCAGTTGATGTAGTGAGACATCTAGGAAAGCTAAGGCCTCCTTGGAATTAAACCTTGCAAGGGAGGTCAAGGACAATAGAAAGGGCTTCTTCAAATACATTGCAGGAAAAACTAACACTAGAGGCAATGTAGGCTCACTGATGAATGAGGTGGATGACTTGGTGACAAAGGACACAAAGAAGGCAGAGATAAAGAAGGTATTCAGTAGCTCTGATACAGGCTCACACTGCTGGAGCCTGTCCCCAGGAGATCCAGATCTCTGAGGGCCCAGAGGAAGTCAAAATAAAGGAGTAGTTTCCCTTGGTTGATGAGGACTGGATTAGGCAGATTAAGCAACCTGGATATCCATAAATCCATGGGTCCTGATAGGATGCACCTTGAGGTGCTGAAGGAGCTGTTGAAAGTCATTGCTAGGTCATTCTCCATCATTACCTGTAAGTCATGGTGGACAGAAGAGGTGTCTGGGGACTGGAGGAAGGCAAATGTCACTCCAGTCTTCAAAAAGAGCAAGAAAGGGGGTTCAGGCAACTATAGACTGGTCAGCCTCACCTCCATCCTGAGAAGGTGATGGAACAACTTATCCTTGATGCTGTCTAAAGGCATATCAAAGACATGAGGGTCATTAAGAGCAGTCATCAACATGGTTTTACCAGGGGGAAGTCATGTTTGACCAACCCGATAGCCTTTTATGATGGCATAATCAGGTGGATAGATAATTGTAGGGCAGTGGATGTGATTTATCTTGACTTCAGTAAAGCATTTGACACTGCACCCTTGCAGCTAAACTAAGGTAGTGTGGTCTGGATGATCACAGTGTGGTCTGCATGAGGTGGATGTGAACTGTTTGAAGGAAAGAAGTCAGAGATTTGTGGTCAATGTTATGGAGTCTAGTTGGAGGTCTGTATCTAGTGGAGTGCCTCAGGGATCACTACTGGGACCAGTACTATTCAATATATTCATCAGTGACCTGGATGAGGGCACAAACAGAACTGTCAGCAAGTTTGCTGATGATGCCAAGCTGGGTGAAGTGGCTGACACACTGAAAGGTTGTATTACCATTCAGTGAGACTTAGGCTGGAGTGCTGGCCAGGAAGAAACTGAATGAAATTCAACAAGGGCGGGTGTAGAGTTGTGTATGTGGGGAAGAACAACTCTATGGATCAGTATAGGTTAGGACTGACCTGTGGAGAGCAGCGCAGAAGAGAGTTGTCTGGGTGTCCCGACACACAGAAGGATGACCATGAGCCAGCAGTGTGTCCCTGTGGTCAAGAAGAAAAATGGTCCTGGGGTATATTAGAAGGGGTGCGGTTAGTAGGTCAAGAGGGGTGACTTGGTGAGGCCGCATGTGGAATATTGTTTCCAATTCTGAGCTCCTTGGTTCAAGAGGGACAAGAAATTATTTGAGAAAGTCCACTGCAGAGCCACAAAGATGACTGACTAAGGGAGTGAAACATCTCTCTTATGAGAAAAAGGTTGAGGGAGCTGTGTCTCCTCAATTTGGAGAAGTGATCTCATTAATGTTCATGAAGGGCAAGTGTCAGGAGGACAGATCCAGGTTCTTCTCAGTGATGTCAAATGACATACAGGCTGAGGGAGTTGGGGCTCTTCAGCCTGGAGAAGAGAAGGCTTCGAGGGGACCTGATAGTAGCCTTCCAGTATCTGAAGGGGGCCTACAGGAAGGCTGGGGAAGGATTATTTACAAGGTCCTGCAATGACAGGACAAGGGGCAATGGGCTTAAACTGGCAGAGGGGAGATTTAGACTAGATGTTAGGAGGAAGTTCTTTACAGTAAGGGTGGTGAGGCACTGGAACAGGTTGCCCAGGGAGGTTGTGGATGCTCCCTCCCTGGATGTGTTCAAGGTCAGATTGGATGAGGCCTTGAGTGAGCTGTACTAGTGGGAGGTGTCCCTGCCTATGGCAGGGGGTTGGAACTGGATGATCCTTGAGGTCCCTTCCAACCTTACCATTCTATGATTCTATGACATAGGGCAGTGGGGTAAACTGGAGTATGGGAGATTCCACATAAACATAAGGAAAAAGTTTTTCACTGTGGAGGTGACAAAATACTGGAACAGGCTGTCCAGAGAGGTTGTGCAGTCTCCTCTGGAGATATTCAAAACCTGTTTGGATATGTTACTGTGTGACCTACCCTACATGATCCTGCTCTGGCATGGGGTGCTTGGACTAGATGATCTTTTGAGGTGCCTTCCAATTCCTAGCATTCTCTGATTCTGTGATCATATTTTCAAACAAACAAACAAACAAACAAAAACATTCTTGCTTCAGGAAGTGATGGATTACAGCAGAATTTGGGAAGACATACTTATCTCTGCCCCTATATAGCCTTTTTACAGCAGTTCAAGTTAATGGGGCAAGTAAAAGTTACTCTTTATGCTCCCTCTGTGGCTTGTTGTTTCTATCAAGCTGTGTAAAGTCAGCGAGTCACCACTGAGGAGTGGGAAAGAGAGCAGTGGACGAGGTTATTCTATATCTGTTGTGTTGATGGCTGGTGAAAAATTTTAAGGCAGAGGATCCAAGAAAATTAATTATAATTCAGATTAAAGACTTTCAGGATCTTTGTAGTGGGGTTTCCTGAGCAATGCAGTTGTGTGTTACAAGTTAAGTATGACTAGGTATCATTGCTTACCAAAAGAGAGGTGTAGAATACTGTTCATTACAAGAGACTACCTGCTTTACTCTGAAGTACTCAGCTTTGACCATGGTCAGATAGAAAATGCATCATTTATTTTGTGCAGTGCTTTCTGTGTTCCTAGCTATTGGAATGCCAAATATGTTCTTTTCCATTTGATGGTGGATCTCCTCAGGGTTCTAAAAAAGAAAAGATGTTTTAAAGATCTAAATACAAAGGAAGGCAATTTTAACATATTGTGTCATTAAGAAATTTAGGAGCTTTTAGACGGGTTCTGAAGGTAGTGGAAAATGAGATTCAGTGTTTTGTTAGGCATGTTTTTAGTATTTTCTTCTTTTTGTAAAAGCTGCGATTTTCAGAGTTTAGAACCAATTTAATGTTCCTGGAGTTAGAACTTTTTCGTATCCATTGTCCATTAGGTGAATTACTAAAAAGATTTTAATCCATTTATAATATATAAAATACAGTAAAATGATTTTAAAACAGTCTAGATAGAGAAGAAATCATGAGAAGTTCATTCAATATGAGTATAAGTGAGCTCTAAAATTCTTCTTATAGACAGTGGGTTTGATAAGAGGTATTACATATAGCAATATTTATTTGAAAGTTTGAATTCAATTAAAGTATGCACAGAACTAATGGAAAATGCATTGTTTCACATTTGAGACAGCTTACAAAACAAGATTTTATTTTTTAAAAATCCCTATTACTTCAGTAATATTTATTACATTTTAATATTAATTACCAAACACTTGAAATTAGTGTCACTGTTACACACATTCAAGAGATCTATCATAATACACTATAAATTTATGTTCTCATGGAATTTCAACTTGGATGTGAAAATATGTCCCAGGCTAAACTGCTGTTAGGTAAGATCACAGCTGCGGACATATTTAAGAGTTAAACGCACATTTTCTCTGTAGAGAATTAAAATTTTAAAGAGCAATTTTCACTTCTGAAGAGTAACTGAATATGACAAGGATGAGGATGTTAAAAGTTTAGGTAGTCCTTCTCTACCTTTCCCTTGGGTTTCTGTGACAGCTTACCATACTTAGCTTTTGCATTAGACAATGTAGTTGGAGCATTTAAACAGTAAAGATTTTTCTGTTCCTTTTTGGACACTCTCCTCTTCATCTATTGTTTGCTCTGTTATATGTATATATATGTGTGTGTGTATATATATGCATGTACATATATGTATACACAATTAAAAAAACCCAACAAACCAACACCTTTACTTTGAGAGTAGAATGCTGTACTAATGATATTGATGTCATGGAATCAGAATTTTTATGAAGCTTTTTTCCATATCCTTATACATACTTTTACAGTTTTCTGACTCATTCAGAGGCCTCATGATGCAGTGGTTAAATAATAAACATTTCACTAAACACATTCATAGATGTAAATTCACCCAAGAGGTTTAAATGGCTCTTTGGGGTTAAATTAAACGCATGTTAATGACATACAACTATAGCAAATGTTCTCTAAACATACATTTAATATTCAACAACAGAGTTACCAATTAAACAATAACATAGAGGGCTCAATTAAGCTTTTATTTACAGACAGTGGTTTGTATTTCAATCTAGCACATTAAAAAATCGAACTTCTAATATTTGGAATTAGCTAGCATTTTAAACAAACTACCATTTTAAACAGTACCCCCACAACTAAGGAAGTCTCAAAGACAATTATGAAAATTGTCAGCAGAGAGAAAGGGGAACTCACCACAATATGTTACAGAGCAGTATCATGATTTCTGATACATTGCAAATACATCTGATGGGAAACTTCCACTATAGGGAGAAGGATGCTAGTGACCTTATACAAGGCAATGGAGTGTGCTTGTTTACCTTTTCCTCAAAAGAGGAAAACTATGACAATGGGCATCAAAGTACAAATCTAATTCAGGACAAGGTAAATTTCTGCAGAGAAAATTAAAATTCATTATCCCAGATGTTTTTTGCTAAGAATTTTCTTATTTATTTGATAGCTAGTTTTTAACTTGTGGCTATTTTAAACTATCTCTTTACATACTGAATGTAGTTTGGAATTTTTCAGTCACAACAATGGGTTGAAGAATCCTTAGAAACTTTCAAATAGACTTTTATAATTTCTGAAAGAGATTAGTTGGAGTAGTGACTACTAATATCCAGATCTATAATGGGTATTACAGAGAGGCTTTTTCACTCTCCTGTCTGTATTTTCAGCTCTAGATGTATAATCAAGTACTAAACCAGGCGTCCCTTTTATCTCTCTAGCTAGGGCTCTTTACCTAAAATTCCACATCACATCTGGGCAGAATGTGGGAAAAAAAAAGGTGTACCTCTATTTTCAGGATACCCAAAGCATCTTCATATATTCTGGGATCTCCCACTGTCATGAAAGGCTAATAGGCCTATTAGATGTCCTGGCTTGCCCCACCCTTCTGCTGATGGGGGAAGCAAGGGTAGAAGGAAAACAAAGGCTTGGGTCATTATGTCCCCTCCCAAAGTGTTAAACAGGTACCCACAGGTGTTTAGGTACTTGTCAGTGTTTTGCCCATATAAGGGTCAGCAAGCCCTGGTTTCACCTAATTATGGTCAGTTCTGAAAATGCTGTTTTGATTGGTGAATCTCCGTGGCCAAAGGAGCCATTACACTCAGGCAAATAATATATACTGAGCTAAGTTGCAAGTAGTTGTGTTGCCTCTGCCTCACAGAACTGCTTCTGTCTCAATATGTGCTGCTCTGCTCCACATTCTGCTCTGTTCAGACAACATGCTCTTCCTCACTGCTCTTGGCTTGGACAACATTTTCTGCTCTGCTTTGTGCTTCAGTCCAACTTAGCCCTGATGTTTTGGGCTTAAACTACCTGGAAACTTAAGTGCCTCAAGTTTATCAGGAGGAGGTATTAAGAGTCTTGTGAAGTGGTGAGAAGTGCTACCGGCATGGTGTTCTCTGCATATCTGCAAGAGAACCTGCCTGTGCCTCTCCACCTGGAGACCAGTGACAAGTGGTGTCCCTCAGGGGTCAGTGCTGGGACCAGTGCTGTTTAACATCTTTGTCAGTGACATGGACAGAGGAATGGAGTGCACCCTCAGCAAGTTTGCAGATGACACCAAACTGTGTGGCACAGTCGACTTGCTAGAGGGCAGGGATGCCATCCAGAGGGACCTGGACAGGCTGAAGAGTTGGGCCCAGGCCAATCTCATGAGATTCAACAAGACCAAGTGTAAGGTCCTGCACCTGGGTAGGCACAATCCCAAGCACAAATACAGGCTGGGTGGTGAATGGCTGGAGAGCAGCCCTGAGGAAAAGGACCTTGGAGTCTGGGTTGATGAAAAGCTCAACATGAGCCTGCAGTGTGCACATGCAGCCCAGACAGCCAACCGAGTCCTAGGCTGCATCAAGAGAAGCGTGGCCAGCAGGGCAAGGGAGGTGATTCTGCCCCTTTACTCTGCTCTCGTCAGACCCCACCTGGAGTACTGTGTGCAGTTCTGGAACCCTCAGCACAGGAAGGACATGGAAGTGTTGGAGCGGGTCCAGAGGAGGGCCACAAAGATGATCAGAGGGCTGGAGCAGCTCTCCTATGAGGACAGGCTGAGAGAGTTGGGGCTCTTCAGCCTGGAGAAGAGAAGACTTTGAGGGGACCTGATAGTAGCCTTCCAGTATGTGAAGGGGGCCTACAGGAAGGCTGGGGAAGGATTATTTACAAGGTCCTGCAACGACAGGACGAGGGGCAATGGATTTAAACTGGCAGAGGGGAGATTTAGACTAGATGTTAGGAGGAAGTTCTTTCCAGTGAGGGTGGTGAGGCACTGGAACAGGTTGCCCAGGGAGGTCGTGGATGTTCCCTCCCTGGATGTGTTCAAGGCCAGATTGGATGAAGACTTGAGTGAGCTGTACTAGTGGGAGGTGTCCCTGCCTATGGCAGGGGGTTGGAACTAGATGATCCTTGAGGTCCCTTCCAACCTTACCATTCAATGATTCTATGAAACCTCTGTGCCAAGAGGAAGATCTAGAAGCCTCTCAAGACTCTGAGCAGCTCCAACACTGCCGTGAAGAAGCCAGGGGCTATCTCTTCAGAGACAGTCTACTTCACTGCCATGAGTAGAATAGACTTTTTCTAGAGCTCTGGGCTGCCTGTCATTTGTAAATGGGGCAAAGACTTTTTGTGACTAAACTTTTCCAATTTTCTGATTCTCCTAAATTAATAAATTGCCTCTAAGCATCCTTTGAAGACTTTCATAAACAAATTAGAACTCAAATTTAACTAATTTGTATATAGTTTGTGAGTGGGGTTTTTTTGGGAAATAAAATAACAAAATATTTTATAATTCCTGCCTCATTAATTGTCCTGACTAAATCACCCACACAGGAGACAGTGGGTTCCCCTCAGGGAATTTGTAGTCCCTGACTAGAAAAAAGAACATCTTCCTCTTTAAACGTTGTTAATAGTAGCTTTTAGGTCTTTGACATTTTTTTTCCGTTCTCTTTTCAATTAGATAAGGTGTGTGCTAAAGAATAGAAAGCAAAGAAAATGGAAACCATGATAATTCAGGCAACACTTCTAAATCCTGGATAACAATTCTCCTGTAATGTATGCTGTTTAAAAACCAAAGATTTAACAGGATATTTTTCTGTGCCTTTATGACTGCGTTACAGTGATTTCTTTGTGATAGGTTTTAATGTATTCAAGTAGCCTGGATCAACAACCTTACAACTGAGTGAAGCAGTAATTCTTATCCTAATGCACAATACAGGAAGTAAAGAGTAAGATCTGCTTGTCTCTTGTCAACGTAGCAAGAAGAGGATTCAGAAATGAGATTGTCTGCAAAGACATTTTCTTTGATCATCTTATATGCAGTCTGTTGATAGCCTTACACCTTGTCTCTGAATATGGAGAGCAGTTGCCTCCAGATATGACCTGCCTGTGGCTGGATGCATACAAACCTCAGCTGTGCTTGTGAGAGCTGATGCCATGTCTCTTTTTCCCCAATCTGATGGATTGAGTTGAACCTGCTGCTGTTATTCATACCATGGTGCAGTCATGCCAGCTGAAAAAAATGGAGGTGCTAACTGGAGCAAAGCATTATGAGGCTTGAAGTTCAGATTGAAGAGTGAGAGGCTTCCTGGTCTCATTGCTGCTTCTGTATTCTCAGTTCTTAGGTGTTGGTACTTTTTCCATAGGGGTGACAACAAGACATGTGGGTATGGGATAGCTGCTGGTTTTGCCTTTTTGTTTTATGATGATTTTTTTTCCCTGTATTTCATTGAGTTTCTTCCTCAGAGAGGCTAAAGTAATCATGCATTGTATTATTAGATTAATTTGATTATTAGTTAATGTAATTATGCATTGTGATTATATCTTATATTAAACTCTTATCTCTTTGTCTGAACCCTGAGTTTTATGTGTTCCTTTCCCCTCACCTTTGTGTTGGCAGTGCAAGCGTGTTAGCTCTTGCATTGTCCTGCTGGGGCAAAACAGGCCCAGATACATTTGCGATGCCAGTGCCCTTGTTTGGATAGTTTCAATTTTCTCTCCTACCAGTGGTCTGTTTTGCCTTGAGGGCTGTTTGAAGAGGTCTGCTCTGGGAGGGCCTGACTTCACCTGCGTTTGGGCTCTGCTTCTCTGCCTCCTGCTGGTTGTGTGTTGCAGACTAGCTACCTGAGGACACGTGGCTCCCTCCTTTTACTTTAGGTTTTGGTAGCACACTCAGCTCCTGCTACCATTGTTGCCTTACGGTTGCACTGAAACCACCATGTGGGGTTATAATTTCTTTGATTATTACCTCAATGTATTGTCTCTGACTGATCCGATACTATGGTGTGGGTAAATTTGGCTATTAAATTAATTTGAGTCTCTGGCTTTCCCACCAGTAGCCCTGTTCGAGGGCAAGGGGAATCCCTGGACTTCAGGAGGGCCTTTGACACTGTGCCCCACAGCAAACTGCTGACTAAGCTGTCAGCTCGTGGTTTAGATGCCAACACTCTGCACTGGGTTAGGAACTGGCTGGAGGGCTGAGCCCAGAGAGTGGTGGTGAATGGTGCCACATCCAGCTGGAGGCCAGTCACTAGCGGTGTCCCCCAGGAATCAGTACTGGGCCCCATCCTTTTTAACATCTTCATTGATGATCTGGACCAGGGCATCGAGTCAGTCACCAGCAAATTTGCAGATGACACCAAGCTGGAGGCAGGTGTTGATGGGTTGGAGGGCAGAAGGGCTCTGCAGCGGGACCTCGACCGCCTGGACAGATGGGTAGAGTCCAACGAGATGGCATTTAACAAATCCAAGTGCCGGGTGCTGCACTTTGGCCACAACAACCCCATGCAGAGCTATAGGCTGGGGTGGGAGT
>VWZE01014716.1:26876-45430 GCA_013396675.1 Eubucco bourcierii | reverse complement strand
GCAAGTTTGCAGATGACACCAAGCTGTGTGGGACAGTAGACTTGCTAGAGGGCAGAGATCCACCGGGAGGGACCTGAACAGGCTGGAGAGGTGGACTCAGGCCAACCTCATGAAATTCAACAAGGTCAAGTGTAAGGTCCTGCACCTGGNNNCAGCAGGGCAAGGGAGGGGATTCTGCCCCTTTGCTCTGCTCTCATCAGACCCCACCTGGAGTAGTGTGCAGTTCTGGAGCCCTCAGCACAGGAAGGGCATAGAACTGTTGGAGCAGGTCCAGAGGAGGGCACAAAGATGATCAGAGGGCTGCAGCAGCTCTGCTATGAGGACAGGATGAGAGAGTTGGGGCTCTGCAGCCTGGAGAAGAGAAGGCTTCCAGGAGACCTTAGAGTAGCCTTCCAGTATCTGAAGGGGGCCTACAGGAAGGCTGGGGAGGTACCATTAACAAGGTCTTGCAATGACAGGACAAGGGGCAATGGGTTTAAACTGGCAGAGGGGAGATTGAAACTGGATGTTAGGAGGAAGTTCTTTGCAGTAAGGGTGGTGAGACACTGGCACAGGTTGCCCAGAGAGGTTGTGGCTGCTCCCTCCCTGGAGGTGTTCAAGGCCAGGTTGGAGGAGGCTTTGAGTGAGCTGTATTAGTGGGAGGTGTCCCTGCCTATGGCTAGGGGTTGGAACTGGATGATCCTTGAGGTCCTTTCCAACCTTACCATTCTATGATTCTGTGATTCCAAACTGATCCCAAAACAAAAGAAGAAACTTTTCAACTAACAACAAGGGCAACTGTAAACTAATGAATGCTAGCTTTTCAAACCAATAATATTGTCAAGTGGGAGAAACAGCTTCTCTCCTTTCTTTTGAGATGTCTTCAAAATCATCTCTGGAATGTGGGTTTTGGCAAGGATCTCACAGCGTGTTGGTTTTTTTCTGCAATATCTGAATTGGGGGAGGAAGAAAGTGGACAGAAACAATAGTGCTACTCCATGACACTTTCAGTGGCAGACTTAAAGCCCACACATGGCACTGTCAATGGTTAAGTCACACATGTTTGTCCTTAAGATATGACCTTATCATAATTTCGTATCTAAAAGTGCTCTAGAACTAATAGATTTGTAGCTTAGAAAAGTTAAAATGTTTCCAATATATTTCTTTGCACAATAAAGCATCCAAGAAAATGAACAAAATTAATTTTATGTAAAGGAACAAAGTTGATTTTATGAAAAGGAACAAAGTTGATTTTATGAAAAGGAACAAAGTTGATTTTACGAAAATCCTTTTTGCAAGATTTTTCAGCAGCTTAGTGTCAAATTCTACCTCTGCAACAGAACTGTTACAGAATTATTAAATAAATAAACAACCCAGGAAGTACTAATAGGTTACTATCTCCTACTGCATGTTTATCATTCTCTTCCATCTATAGAATGTGTCCCTGAAGTAAGTTCTAATTATGACCTATTTAGCATCCAGATAGTCAGAAACTGAGGAAATATGAGCAACGGTACAGCGCTGTTCAAAACATAAGAATTGCTTAATATAAGTACATTTCTTTATACAATTTCTTTGGAAGAACAAGTAGTAAACAATAGATTTTATCCTTGCACACATTTATGATGCCTAGAAAAACAAACTGATTACCTAAGGTGGCACACAACCCCAAAAGATTTGTGTATGATGATCAGATTTGTGCACTGTTACAGCGCAAAAATCAGGCCGACAGTTCATCCAGCGGGCACTAGGATGTGTGTATCTGCCCTTCAGAGAATAAATACCCTTTCCACAGTATAAATGGTACCTATTAATAGTCACAAGGGGTTTTTTTCTGTGTTATCAAAATGCTTTGCAAGACTCTACACAGACGGGAGATAAGCTTCCCATAGATCAAGAGGAGACATTTTACCCAGAAATCAGCTGCAGCCATTAAAAGTGATGACATTTTCACTGCTAGAATCACACCTGTCCCTCTCCTGTATTACCTGGCTACCAGCAATAGTTCTAGAACAGCTGAAAACATTGCTAACAGTCCAGGATTCTGTAGAGCAACTCACCTGAGCCATAAGTGACAGCAGACTGAAGGTTCTGTCTGCCATTGTGTAATGGGTGCATTACCTGATTCCAGGAAAAGTGGATGCTCCCTACTGCAGACCCCCATTAGCAATGCTCTGCTCTCTCTCCTCACCTTTTGCTAAACTCAGCACTGCACTCTGACATGTTTTCATGTCTGGACAAATTCTGACTGTTTTCTCCTGGCACATCACATGGTGAGGCACTGGAACAGGTTGCCCAGGGAGGTTGTGGATGCTCCCTCCCTGGATGTGTTCAAGGTCAGATTGGATGAGGCCTTGAGTGAGCTGTACTAGTGGGAGGTGTCCCTGCCTATGGCAGGGGGTTGGAACTAGCTGATCTTTGAGGTCCCTTCCAACCTTACCATTCTATGATTCTATGATCACAACACCTCAGGGCTAAATATGAGTGTCACATCAGGTACCCTGAGATAGAGCTGAACAGCCCTGCTCTAAAATCAAGAGCATCACAACAGGCATCAGCCCAGCAGCGATGCAAAATGTATTAGCCCTAGAGCACTGGGGTTGCTGTTTGGTATTCCAGTGAATATTTTCATAGAGAACGGGGTGCTGTGTGAAAAATGGCTCCATCAGCACCAAACTCAAGGATCCCTGCCTTTTTCAGCATAGACATGTCTCTGCTGCTTCTTGTCTATTTCCACTATTTTCCCTCTTTCCATTCTTGTACAGAGGATGAGTCCTCAGTGACATCTTATGTCCTTTGACAGATTTATTCTACCAATGGGGCTCCATCAGCAGACTCTGGCTGCTTGAAATTAGAGGAAAATACAAATGCTACAATCAAAACTGAAAGCATTCCCTCCTTCCCTCAGCAGACTTCATCAGCTCCCATTACATGATACCTTCAGATATCATTTTGCTGCCTATTCTCTCACTTAGAGAAAAAATCTAATCAAGTGGAAGGAGTTGTAATGAGTTGTTCTCAGCTGGAAGTTATCTTGACTTATTCATTACGATGTAGAGACATTATTGACTGATCTCCTGGGTCAGTGACTGCATTATAAAGCATGGTAATACTATAACTTCTGCCCTAAGCCCTAGAGAAAAATTACTGTTTCAACAAAAATATTATGTCAGTGAGTATGTCTGAAGAAAAATGTAAAAATCAAAATTTTGGAATGTTATATCACATCTCAAGTCATTGATCTTCTGAGTACAGATAGTTCAGTTTAAATAGAGCTGTCATCTCTGTAAATGCAGAGAACACTTGAAGAAATACTACATTTGTGGGGCTACAATCTCAGTGTCACCTCAGTGGAAGAACACAATATTGCTTTGCTAACACTGTTGATTCTGAACAGTGCAAATAACCCCAAATCCAGAAGCAAGATGTAGAAAAGACTCTCAAACTTTGTTAGTTTCAGCAGAGGAGTTTCCCATTGCAATGCAAAATATCAATATTATTCCATTCTAACAGCTTTACATAATATTTCACTAAGAACCCCAGGAAAGTATAAGACAAAAAAAAAAAAAAAAAAAAAAAAAAAAAAAGGACAAACTTTAGATTCTTACAGAATCTTCACTGGTTGAGTCTGAGACACAATCAGAATCATATTTATTATGTTTAACATATTTATTATGTTTAACATATTTATTATGTTGTGGCTCTGTAAGTTGTTGTGACAAGATTGTCCATATGAGATTAATTGTATCCTACAGTGGAGGAAGGTGGGAGAGAAATCTGAGGTTGTTTAAGAATTCCCAGTGGGATATAATGGACAAATTCTTTCAAATGCTGGCTGAATAAGCACAAAGAGGTCATACACTACTGACCATGAATTTTCTTGGCTTCTGCACAAGCACACATCCAATCTTTAAGCAGTCCATCCTAAGTGCTACTGAAACTCAATTTCTTGATATATGTAATTTATTGAAACCTAATCAGTTGAGGTTGTATTCAGGAGAAGAAACAGAGGCCCAGGAGACTTAACTATGTAAATAAATTGCTGCCAGCAGATGTCAAAAAGTAACAAGAAGCAATCACTCACAGGAAATAACTACAGTGCAACCAGCACAGAAAGCACCTTATTTATGCCAGTATGTGTTTAAAATGTCTCCAAACCCACAAATTTCTTTAGTAAGGGTTTTCAGTTAACTATACAATTAGCTACAGGTCATGGGGATTTCATCCCTCAAGTTCACAATTAAAACTGTTTGTCTTCAAGGTTGGTTTGCTATAATTACAGTGATCTGTCATTTCTTAATGTGATTTGTCATAACTTCTTGATTCCTTTTTTTTTTTTTTCCCCTTAATGGCACAAACCTCTGTCAATGCTCAGCTACGACCTTTCTTTTAATAAAGTTAGTTTCAACTAAATTAAGACACACTGTTAGATGAACAGAAGATTCACTAAATTATGCACATATTTAGCTTACCTGAGGTTTGAGTCCTTGGTAAAAAAGCATACTAAATGACAGAAATTAAATACTGAGCCTCAGTGGAGGAACAGATGCTTCTTCTGCATCTTTAAGAGACAAGTGCAAATAACTCAGTGATCTTTGTTCTGTACCAAATCCATGGCAGCCACTCACATCCCTATGCATTCTCTTTCTCAGAGATAGAAGGGCAAGTGTTGCTTGATATATATCCCTCTTGCTTTAGCAGTACATTAAGACAAGAGTCAAAGTGCAAGAGCTTTTCACTACATAAGCTATCAGTACAAAGTGCTTTTGTGCTTTGAGCCCATAGTAAGAAAGTTCACTAAATGACAGAAATTAAATATTGAGCCTCAGTGGAGAAACAGATGTTTCGTCTGCATCTTTAAGAGGTAGGTGCAAAAAAAAAAAGTGCAAAAAATAAGTGCAAACTCCTTGATCTTTGTTCTACACCAAATCCATGGCAGCCACTCACATCCTTATGCATTTTCTTTCTCAGAGATGGAAGGGCAAATGTTGCTTGGTATCTCTCTCTCTTGCTTTAGTAGTACATTGAGACAAGTCATCAAAGTGCAAGGGCTTCTCACTAAATAAGCTATCAGTACAAAGTGCTTTTTACACATTACCCACAGATATTGTGCAGAGGCAATATTGTGTCTATCTTCTCAATCTCAGGTCTCGGTTTCACCTTCTCTGTGAAATTACAGCTAATCTGTAATGCAACTGTGAGCTGCACAGACCTACTTCCTCACTTCAGCATTCATAAGAAGCAAAACTAGTGGTCAGTACCTGTTAGGAAATGTTAAAAAAAAAAACCCAAATCCATAGACAGCCACATACAGCTGTCCTTCTGGAATCACAAGAAGTATAAAAGTCTTTCCTGATGTATAAGAATGTTTTTTGTGAAAGGCGTTCCCAGGAATAATGCTTTCGGCTTGTACCATGTGCAACTAATTTCCGAACCGCACGCAGTGGTAGGAGTTTGTTTCAGAAATAGAGAGTGACACATCATTTACAATAATTAAAAGGAAGTGAGAGTGAGTAATAAATCCACTGTGCAATATTTTCCTTTCAAGATGGATACTGTAGGTTGTTGGTCTATTTTCCCAGCTGCTGAATGAGTAATTCCATGCCTGAAAATCTCCTCAAACCATTTTATTCACCAGGTTGTTCAACTTTCCTAGTGAAAAACTGAAACAAAGTTGCTCCTGTTTCCAGGGGAAATGTTTTGCCTTCTCATCTCCTCCACCAATGAATCTGATAGAGAAATAATTTCTCTTGTTGCTTTTTACTAAGTTCTTGCAAGTGATTTCCTTCAGCCTTTTGTTTTTTGGTTTTGGTTTGGTTTTCTTTCCCAGAGTCACCAGTAGCAAGATGATTTCTCCAGATGTATCAAATACATGCACAAATAAGAGACCTACACTTCTTTTCAGTCCTCAATCTGAAAGTTTACCTGTTAAAATATAGCTCCTGGACACAGTTTATGAGGAGCTTTTCAGAAAGCCTTAGATAAATCTAAATTGCATTTAAACTTCCAAAATTAGACAGCAGTTAAGCGTTTGTTTCACTCAAGCATCAAGGCAATTCCAACACAGAAATCATTCTATGAATCATGGAAAATCAACTGGTTAATTGCAGGCTGTTAAAGTACAAAACCTGAGATTAACAAGAAAAGCTGCCTTTCAAAACACTGTTGGCTTTTAAACTTGCTCAACTTACCATCTTCTCTTTCAAACAGTATCAGCGCTTGACTAACAGTTACAGAGTCAAATAACCTTGGTTTGAATTTTGACTCTCACACTAAGATCAGACAAGTGGCACTGCTGAGAACAATGTAATTAAAATTGCACCACGTAATCTTGCTCTGCACAGCCATTCCCAGAGCAGTTCCCATTCACATCAAACACAGGCTTTTATACTTTAAAGAAAGACAGGCTTTGGCATCTTCCACAAAAGAACTGACCTGAGGGAAAGTAGATTCTGTCAGTCAGGATCTTTTATAAGCATCCTGAAATTTGTTTACATAGATAAACTGAGGAAAGAACATCATGCTACTGAAATTTCTTCCTCTTTTTAATAACCAAGATACAAGGAAAAACCCCAAACAGATAGCAGCTAGAGAGCAACAGCAATTATTTGATGAGCAAGATGACACTGCTATTCACTTTTGCTGCTTAAATGGATGGCATTGCTATGCATGCCCACACTTAAACGAGTAACATTACCTATGAAGCAAATGACAAGTAAAAGTTGTGTCAACTCCTTAACACAATTTACATTTCAAATATGCCCTGTGGTTGGTAGTGCCATATGGCCTTTTGCTGCTTTACAAAGGAGAACATCTTCACTTTCCTTATACCACTGTGTACACAAACTTCCAGCCTAAACTTTGCCCCAGTACAGCCACAAAGTAAGGTTGTGATCAGTGTGGTCTTTGATTCCAAATCTTGTTTTTCAGCTTCAGCAATATGGAGCAGAAATATGGATCAGACTGATAAATGACAGTTTCTACAGAAAGCTCTGAGTAATTAATAGATTTCTTTTTCCCTTAATGTAAACAAATAGTCAGCAAAAGGATATAATGAAAGACTACCTGTGCCAGCATCTCAGATGTGAACACCCACAATAGGAACTGTTTGTAGAAAAAAGCATAACAATGAAATGAAAACAGAACATATCTAGTGTGGAGATTAAGGGCATCAGAATACCCTTACTGAAGAGTATTTCTCGATAGTTACATAGGCTTATAAGTAACTGGATTTTTGGTTGGTTTTTATTTTTTGTTTGGTTTTGTTTTTTTTCCATATGGTGATCTCACTGGAGACAGATCAGACAAGATCATAGAATGGTAAGGTTGGAAGGGACCTCAAGGATGATCTAGTACCAACCCCCTGCCATAGGCAGGGACACCTCCCACTAGTACAGTTCACTCATGGCCTCCTCCAACCTGGACTTAAACACCTCCAGGGAGAGAGCAGCCACAACTTCCCTGGGCAATCTGTGCCAGTGCCTCACCACCCTCACTGCAAACAACTTCCTCCTAACATCCAGTCTAAATCTCCCCTCTGCCAGTTTAAACCCATTGCCCCTTGTCCTGTCATTGCAAGACCTTGTTAATAGTCCCTTCCCAGCCTTCCTGTAGGCCCCCTTCAGATACTGGAAGGCTACTCTAAGGCCTTCTCGAAGCCTTCTCTTCTCCAGGCTGCAGAGCCCCAACTCTCTCAGCCTGTCCCTACAGCAGAGCTGCTGCAGCCCTCTGAGCATCTTTGTGGCCTCCTCTGGACCTACTCCAATAGTTCAATGTCCTTCCTGTGCTGGGGGCTCCAGAACTGCACACAGTACTCCAGTTTTCTACACTATCACCTATTTTTGCAGCATTAGAATGCAGAAACCTTAATACATCTATTTGAATAACTGTCTCACATTAGAGTAAGCATAAAGATTATAAAGTTTATGAAGTTTAGAGAGGTAAGATAACAATCTGTCAATACTTACTTTGCTTCTGGTGATAAACTTATTTAAAAACACAAAAACAACCAAAAAAAATCTAAACAAACAGACAAAAAAAAAAAACCCAAACCAACAGAAAACAAAACATTTTATCTGTGCATTTTTCCAGCTCATGCCCCCTTCCAAAATGTCAGTCTCTTGTGAGAAATAAAGAGCCCTCCTTCTGGACACTGATATACCTCGTTTGTGTGACACTTTGCTAATGGCTACAATCATGACAAATAGAATTCATTTGATAACTGTGCCAAAAGTTTTCAAGTGACACAATGTTATAAATTTATGCACACGGTTGTTTAACAAGTTAGTAGTAGTTCTATCCAGGAATCGAGGCATAAATAAAGAGTTATCCTACATCACAGAGTGCAGATGAGACTTTTATAGATTTAGGAACAGAAAGGTTATCAGGATTCATCACCTAGCAACAGATATAACATCATCAGCTCCACTGTCTAGCAAGTATCTAGCAAGAAATCTTCTCCAGAGTCCATTGACTAGCGAGTTAACTTGGCAGTTTGAAGGTTAAATTAACTCTACCACTAATTAAACTTAGCTCAGTGTTTCTGTAGGCTGTGTGTTTGCATTTTAGCACATGCTTTATTCTGGAATAAACAGTTGCCATTCATTCATCAACAGACGGGTTACATTCAAGAGCTGACAGATTAGGAGGGAATAAAAACACAGAAGTGCCATACACTTTCCTAGAGTTCCCAGGAAAATGAGAATGCTTACATAATATAATGCATGTAAATACAATGCACAGAAGCAATTCTGAGAACACACTGAGAGCCCTGCAGACTCTGAGAATACAATCAAGCTGTAGTGTCAACATGGTTTCCACAATGCAACCTTGGTGATGATTCCAGTACAAAAGACTGGTTTAACAACTCCACACTTGCCTTAAACATTTCAAAATGATGGATGTAATTATTCACTAGAATCATTTAACAATAGACTAGAACTTGCATCAATGAATATTAACTAAAACTAAAATTAGTTTTCAAGTAGCAAAGGCTTTGTGCATTCAGCCTGCTAGACAACTTTTATTCCCTCCTTTCCCTTCTCTCTCCCCTCACTGTTTTGCATAGATACCCTGTTATTGTAAACTCCTGCTGTCTTGAAACTGATGAGACATATTATTGTATAGGCAATGTCTGCTATTGTATTTGTGTGTAGAGTGATATAGGTGCAGTGCTGTCAGCATACTTGAATTGTTCATCTCATTATTTTAGGGAAAGTAAAATTCTTAATCATCACCTCCAAGACTTCTGTTTTGCAAATCTGCTTATTAACATTTCCTTGGAAAGCTGAAGGCTAAACAAAACCAGATTTCATTGCAACCCTGATAGATGTCCATTAATGTTTTGAAGTTCTGACAGAAGCAAGTCTAGAATTAGTACATTCTCCACCATGGAGGCTTTCACAGAAGACTAAATTGCAGAGCTGTATCCTAAACTGGCATAAACATCACAGGCCTACCACCCATTTTCTACACACAACCATTATCTCAGATGTGTCCAAATTCCAAAATAGAACATTTCAGATTCATAGAATGGTTTAGGCTAGGAAGAACCTTGAAAATCATCTAGTTCCACACCCCCACCCCCCACAATAAGCAGGGACACCTTCCACTAGACTAGGTTGCTCAAGGCTTCATGCAACCTGGCCCTGAACACCTCCAGGGAGGGACATCCACAACCTCCCTAGTCAACCTGTTCCAGTGTTTCACCACCTTCACTATAAAGCATTTCTTCCTAATACTTAGTTTAAATCTGCCTCCTCAACCTTAAAGCCACTGTCTCTCAACCTATCACTATAAGCCAAAGTAAAAAGTCCTTTCCTGGCTTTCTGTAGGCTCCCTTCAGGTACTAGAAGGCTGCCGTAATTGTCTCCCTGGAGCCTTCTCATCTTCAGGCTAAACAGCCCCAACCTGTGCCCATATGAAAGATTCTTCAAGCCCTGATCATCTTTGTGGTCCTGCTTCGGACCCTGCTCCAGCAGTTTCATGTCCCTCTTATGCTGGGGGCACCAGAAATGGGCACAGTACTCCAAGTGGTGTCTCAGAAGAGCAGAATAGAGGGGGAAGAATCACCTCCCTCACCTTGCTGGTCACACGTCTTTTGATGCATCCCAGAATTTCCTTGCAGAAAGAATGGCAGTCTGTGATGGTTTGGGAGTTACCGACACACACACCACCCCCACACACACACACTTTGTAAAATCTGAAGCTCTATTTACAGCTCAGCACAATTTACAAGCAGAGATATACACAATAGACAGGAATATTTACAGAAATGTACAAGTTAAAGGTAATACAGAAACACAACTCCCCTCTCAGAAATCAAGACCCCAGGAGGGGCTCCCAATCAGTCTTCCACATTCTTTCCACCCCTCTAACTTACCCCATGGTTTGCCTTATGCACAAAGTGAGTTTGGAAGATTAGCCAGGGGGGTTAGAAGTAGAGTGGTTAGTTAGGTTACTCAGCAGAGAGCCTAAGACTAAAAACAGCTAGAGAACCTGAGACTCCCTGAGAGAGAGTGTCTTATCTATGTTTGTGTTCTTATTCCTATACATCTCAGCTAGCCTATGAGTGAAGTAGACATCACCGTTGTTTTCCTTTCACAGCCTATAGGTTTTTTTCCATTAAAATATTCTAATTAGCCTCAAACCAGCACAAGCCCCACAGCCCAGGCTTAGTGAAATTCATTTACCTGACCAAATCACAACACACACTCAAGAAATAAAATATAGGCTTTTTACATACACCTATATTTTGGGTGTATGGTCCTTGCAGCCCAAGCTTTTGTACTGTTTGCATACTCAGTCTCTAGGCTACTCAGCATGACTCGCATCTTGAGACCGCATGACTGAACAAGCTGCAAGGGTGAATGTGCTCAGTCCTTCCAGTGTTTCTCTTACAGTAATTTACAATTTACAAGCCTACCTTCCATCAGCTCTTTTCCTGACATTGTGTCTCTACAGAAAGCTCCCATACAATAACCAACAATAAATTAAACTGCTTAACTTAGTTACCATTACCAGAGCTGTTTCCCAGTTCTATATTCCTCCTCCAGTTTTCCAAACCACCACAGGAGTAAATAATATTTTATTATTGCATTCACTTGCCGTTTCACGATACTGTCTCTTTTTCTATTAATCTAAAACACCTTCCTTTACAGTTGTGGAAAATAAATCAACTTTTATCCTGAGTTAACATTGCTCATTTGAGATAGCATAATGGTCAGCTTCAGAGCCAGTGCAAGAACTCAGGCTGCCTCTCTCCACTGCCGGAACCTGCCAACTGAACATAGTTCTGTAGAGCACTGGTCACACAGAGTGGTCTGAATCAGGACACTGTGAAGTTGCAGCCACACCAGAACAACAGCCATTTAGACACAAGCATCAGTGCTTATCACAGAATCATAGAATTTGTAGAGTTGCAAGGGAGCTGTAAAGGTCATCTAGTCCAACTGCCGTGCAGTAAGCAGGGACACCCGCAACTAGATCAGGTTTCTGAGTCCCATTACATCTGACCTTGAATGCCTCCAGGGAGGGGGCCTACACCACCTCTCTGGGCAAGCTGTTCCTGCCTTGGCAGGGGGGTTGGGCTTGATGATCTCTGGAGGTCCCTTCCAACTTCTCAGGAGGTCCCTTCCAACTTCTCAGGTTCTGTGGTTCTGTGATTGCAGTGTTCCACCACTCTCATAATGAAGAACTTCCTCGTAATGTTCAAACTAAGTCTACTCTTCTATATTTTAAAACCATTGTCTCCCCCTGATGCTACATGCCCTTGTAAACTCCCTCCCCAGCTTTCTCATAGGCGCTTGTAGTGCTAGCTTGGGAACAAATCCAGAACTGCAGGGATAGCTGAGCAGCACTTGTTATATAGACTCAGAAAGTTAACTACTATCTGAAAGCATTGTTTGACAAGAGACAGTATTACAAAGACTGTCACTCTCAGAAACCACAAAGCTTTTTGAAGCAGAGGCATGTTAAATTTATCTCATTGTCTGCTTGTACAGAAGCCATCAATTTTTTATTTGCACTGAAATGCGGTTTGGCTACAAGTATTGAAAATTCATTTATTGACAATGCATTCTATGGCCTACAGAAATCAGGCAAAGCCACAGAAACTACCTCAGAAATGTAATCTCAAGGGCAATCACACATATAAACTCTTGAAAGTATTAGCCAGAGATGGTCAAATTGGTATACAGGAGAAAATAAGGATGTCTGTAATTATGTACTGCAACTTGAGCATACAAAAGGTGAATATGGACAATAACCAGAAACTAATAATTAGAAACTTGACCTATTGCATTTAATTGTTATCTGGAGTGAACTGAAACGCACCCAAGAAACTTCACAGAATCATAGAAACATTTTGGTTGGAAGAGACCTCTAACATTATCAAATATCACAGCTCTATTCCTACTCCCAGGAAGTCATTGTTTAGACAATGTAGACTAGCCCCTTAACAGGCAGACACCAGTTCCCCTCCAGTTAGTACAAATCATAGAATCAACCAGGTTGGAACAGATCTCCAAGCTCATCCAGTCCAACCTATCACCCAACCCTAGCCAATCAACTAGATCGAGGCACTAACTGCCCCATCCAGGCTTTTCTTGAACACCTCCAGGGACTGCGACTCCACCACCTCCCTGGGCAACCCATTCCAATGCCAATCAATCACTCTGTCAAGAACTTCCTCCTAACATCCAACCTAGACTTCTCCTGGCACAACTTGAGACTGTGTCCCCTTGTTCTGTTGCTGGTTGGCTGGGAGAAGAGACTGACCCCCACCTGGCTACAACCTCCTTTCAGGTAGTTGTAGACAGCAATGAGGTCTGCCCTGAGCCTCCTCTTCTCCAGGCTACGCACCCCCAGCTCCCACAGCCTCTCCTCACAGGGCTGTGCTCCAGGCCCCTCATCAGCTTCATCACCCTTCTCTGGACACCTTCCAGTACCTCAACATCTCTCTTGATATTGAGGGGCCCAGAACTGGACACAGCACTCAAGGTGTGGCCTCACCAGTGCTGAGTACAGGGGCAGCACTGTGTGTCCTACTGGCCACACTGTTCCTGATCCAGGCCAGGATGCCATTGGTTCTCCTGCCCATCTGGGCACACTGCTGGCTCATGTTCAGTTACTCTCTACCAGCACCTCCAGGTCCCTTTCTGCCTGGCTACACTCCAGCCATTCTGTCCCCAGCCTGCAGCACTGCTTGGGGTTGTTGTGGCCAAAGTGTAGAACCCTGCACTTAACCTTGTTCAATGTCATCCCATTGGTCTCCGCTCATGCATCTAGCCTGCCCAGGTCCCTCTGCAGAGCTCTCCTACCCTCCAACATATTGACACGTGCTCCTAACTTGGTGTCATGATAAAACTTGGAATAACATCAGTAGGAAAAAGCAAAATCCAGCAATTAGATTCCCTAATGTGATAGAGTGTTACAATTAAGAGACCAGTGGAAAACAAGTTCACACACATTCAAAAAAGCAAATGTTCCCAGTTACAGGAGTGAATTCTTTAGTTCCCAGGCCACACGACAGGTGAAAGTGTTTGATTATAGATGAGAGAAAAGTTGCATCCAAAAGAAATATAACATTGGCTCTATACTTTTGGTTAACATCTACCTTCACCAGTTATTCCAAACACAGTTTTCATTCTGGCTCCAACAAAACAGCCTCTTCATATTAAGAAGATTGATTTGATAGGTCTGTAAGAGGCATGATGCAGCGTCACCCAAATAAGTTAATGTGTAATACTAATTAAGAGATACAGCAGAAACAGAAGTTCAGTATTTTTAAATTAAAAATGGGGGGTGTGAGTCTATTTAATCTCACAAAATCATCAGTACCCACTTTAAAATCCACCACCTTTCAATCAGTTGAACCTTCACTGTTTTCTATCTTGAAGTACTGAGGCAAACTGGATAAATAACTTTTCTAACTACTTTTTTACATGGACCAAATATCCATTCTATTGTGGAAACAAATGCTGGTGCTGTGTAAATTAATTTCTTGCTTATTAAAATAATATCACATTCCCAAAGGCACAGAAGGGAATTAGGGATTTCTCTTTTCAGATGTTACCTTCTCCATAAATCTTAAAACTTTATACATAATTAATTAAAAACTAATGCAGTGTATAGCTCATCATTATATATATCAGTTAACATTTCTCATTAAGGCTACAGATTTTGCATCTGCAGCTGCTGCATAGCAAATAAACTCTTTTTGTATGCACCCTTTATAAAACAATCTGTGCTACAGATTTGTGTTGTGTTTGTGGATTGCTGAGGTTTTCTCCCCTGGAAGATATGTACATTTCTGTGTTTCTGCTACTCCTTTAAGACAGCATTTACCTGTGAAGCAGGAGTTCAGGCACAGCATTTTAAGAAATCCCCCCCAAAAAAGACACTTCTTAGCAAACATCAGAGCAGAGCAAATAATTCAGAATAATAATTTATTTATTGGCTTTGCCATTTATTTTTCTATTCACCACCGATTGCTAAATTCTTGCATGTAAATTATTCATGAATTTCTGCCAATGCTTCTTCCATTTAAATTACTATGAAAGTGTAGTTGCAATTATTCAGATTTCAACATTGGCTCTGTCAGTTTTTTGGAGCACTGGTTCTGCTCCATGATTGGTCACAACTTGCCAATTTGGAATATGTTTCAAGCATTACACTTGAGTACACACTTCAAAATTCACTTTGTCAGTTCTATACTCGAAATTTGTGCTTTGAATATAATGTTTTCTGACATTTCCATACTGACAAAAGCTCTGGTGTAGACACAGTTATATCCTGCTTCAATGGACGTTTCAGTGGCATTATTTCAGTTATTTTCAGTGCCAAAGCCATTACCAAAATACACAAGACAGATAGAAAAGTTCTTTGACATTAACTGCCTCTGTGTTTTCAACTGTTTATAAAGGTGCTGCCTGTGCCTGTGTCAGTAGGGCTCTTGATAGAAGTCTCAAGTGGTTGCTGCTCAAACTGTACTTAAACTGTATACACAGCACTTAAAGGGGTGGCAGAATGGGTCACATCCCAAGAGTTCAAAAGAGAGGTAAGAGGATGGCAAGTAACAGTCCTTCTAAGCAGTAAGTTCAGACCTTGTCTTGTCAGTTGATTCTCTCCATTCAGGAGTGCATACTCTGCCACACAGAGCTGTTCATTGCTTTAGAAAAAGCATCCTGACATCCTATCAGGTGAGTCCCGGCCAGAAGACCCTATTCTCCATCACCTGAAGTTCAAACATCTACAGACCAGGAAGTCTTCACTACTGTCCCTACAAATCTCTGACACACAAAAAANNNNAAAAAAAAAAAAAAAAAAAAAAAAAAAAATGGTGACACTTAAGGACATAGGGATAATTCACTACCAAATAAAACACAAACATGCCCTAATGTAAAGATGTAAAGTGAATCCTTGGGGGTTCTTGCTCTTCAGCACCCTTAATGTGCTTTACTTCATAACATCATAGAATGGTAAGGTTGGAAGGGACCTCAAGGATCGTCTAGGATCACCCCTGCCATAGGCAGGGACACCTCCCACTAGTACAGGTTACTCAGGGCCTCCTCCAAACTGGTCTTGAACACCTCCAGGGAAGGAGCAGCCACAACCTCCCTGGCCAACCTGTGTCAGTGCCTCACCACCCTCACTGGAAAGAGCTTCCTCCTAACATCTAGTCTAAATCTCCCCTCTGCCAGTTTAAACCCATTGCCCCTTGTCCTGTCATTGCAAAATCCTGTCAATAGTCCCTCCCCAGACTTCCTGTAGGCCCCCTTCAGATACTGGAAGGCTACTCTGAGGTCTCCTGGAAGCCTTCTCTTCTCCAGGCTGCAGAGCCCCAACTCTCTCAACCTGTCCTCATAGCAGAGCTGTTGCAGCCCTCTGATCATCCTCATGGCCCTCCTCTGGACCCACTCCAACACTTCCATGTCCTTCTGGGTGTTCTTCCTAGCGTATCACTATACCCACTTTGAACTCAAGTGGAAGGGTGAATGTGAAAAGGCATTCACCTCAGTATAAGCATTACTGAAGATCATAATATTTTTTATCAAAAAGATCTCTAAAGCTACCTGGGACTCTACAATTTGCACCTTTGTTATTAAAGTTTGGTTTGTAAGCAGCGCGTCTCTCATGCACATCAACAACCAAATGACCTGAACACCGATCAGAAGGGAGACAGGCACAAAAAAAAAACCAAAGGCAAAGAAAATATTTCTAGTTGTGAAATGGCAATTCATCAAACTTCCAACAGTTTACTTTTCCCCATTGCTTTTTCAGAAAATATGTCTGTGAAGAGTAAGATGCTAATTGAATCTCCCAGTGTTAGTAGCAATGCATTTTACATTAGAGAGCCTGATCTTGCTTCACAAGATTGAACAATGTTTGCAAGCCAGTAAAGCCACACTGCTTACTGTAATACATTGCTCTCTCCTCAAAACAGTAAGCTCCAGCAGTGATGGAGAAGGCACTCAGTTGAAAAGATCCAAATAAGAAAGCATCACCATGTGAAATAAGGATAGATTATGTACTATATTCAGACTGCTTATTTCAGGAGTTTACATAAGAAATGCATCTTTATAGTTGTACAGACAAATCCCAGTGAAAGAAATAGTACTACAATCTAAAATTAAATCTAATGTAATCTCAAAAGTCAACCTGAAGTTACATTAGTAATTGTAACTGGGATTTATAAACAAAGCATTTAAGAGGATGTGTTTTGTATAAGTTTTTCTTTGAAGTCCCTGGGCAGCACATCAAAGGAGGAATATAACATGCTTATTCTCTGGGGATGATTCTTAAAAACTCATCCTGACACAAAACAGGGACCCATGAAAACTGTGTTGGGGACACATTTTGTCACTTCTCTCAAAAGAACAAACACACATAGGCAGATTCTGTCTATTGCCTTCACTGAAGATTTGATCGAATCACAGCTGTCTGATAATTATCTTTTGGTACACAGAACAGCATACATGCTACTGAGCTTGAGCTTAGTCATCTCTCTTCAAAAGCACACAGGAACGTGTTATGTTGCTCAGAGGATTACCCAGTGAGCCATCTTACTGGGGCCGTTTGAAGCCAGTGGAGATTCTCAAATCACTGCATCCTGCTTTTTAGTGGAAAGCAGGCTCAAGCAGTGATGCATGAAGACAAAATAGGAGGAAGAAATGTGTGTTGCATGCAACTTCTTTTGGCAGCATCAAGCTTTTATTTTTCCTTTTCAAACAAGTATTTCAACAGTACTTGAATGTCTTTGCTACTAGATAGAGGTGCAAAAGTAAATCAATTCAATTTAAAAAAAAAAAATATATATATACATTGAATCATAGAATGGTAAGGTTGGAAGGGACCTCAANTCTTGAACACCTCCAGGGAGGGAGCAGCCACAACCTCCCTGGGCAACCTGTGCCAGTGCCTCACCACCTTCACTGCAAAGAACTCCCTCCTAACATCCAGTTTCAATCTCCCCTCTGCCAGTTTAAACACATTGCTCCTTGTCCTGTCATTGCAACACCTTGTCAATAGTCCCTCTCCAGCCTTCCTGTAGGCCCCCTTCAGATACTGGAAGGCTACTCTAAGGTCTTCTCGAAGCCTTCTCTTCTCCAGGCTGCAGAGCCCCAACTCTTATAGCCTGTCCTCATAGCAGAGCTGCTGCAGCCTTCCGACCATCTTCCTCTGGACTTGCTCCTATATATATATATACATACATGTATATAGATGGTGCACTGAAAAATTTTGTGCAAGCCACTGATACTGCAGAAAATTGATTTTCACAGAGGTTCTGCAGCTTTGCACTGCCTTTTGAAGTACAGAAGCTAGATATATTTTGCTACATATATTTCTCTGAACTGGAGCCCGTATCAGTTTTATATTTTGCTGAACATTTTCCAGCTGATTAATGCTATGTTTACCAAACTATAAATACAGTGTGATGGCTCTTTGAAGAAGTAAATTAACTTTTCTCCTCGATTTTTTCTAAATTGTTTTTGCTGTGTGTTTTCAAATAAATGGTGTAAACACAAAACTGACGTAGATCCTTGTATTACATTTTACATATAGATTTTTCCTTTAACAATAAGTAGCTCTAAAACAGCTGTAACCATCTTGTGCACAAGTGTGGTTTGGATATCAACCATAGGCATGCTAAGACATTAATTAGTCAATAAAGCAAAAAAGCAACATCATTAATCAAATAATATTAAAAGAGGGTTTTTGAGCAGTCTGAATTTTAGGGGTTTCTCTGTGTCCTTTCTAGGAAACCTGATCTTTGCTGTCATGCAGTGTGCACATGCAGCCCAGACAGCCAAGTGAGTCCTGGGTTGCATCAAGAGCAGTGTGGGCAGCAGGGCAAGGGAGGGGATTCTGCCCCTTTACTCTGATCTCGTCAGACCCCACCTGGAGTACTGTGTGCAGTTCTGGAGCCCCCAGCACAGGAAGGACATGGAACTGTGGGACCAGGTCCAGAGGAGGGCCACGAGAATGATCAGAGGGCTGCAACAGCTCTGCTATGAGGACAGACTGAGAGAGTTGGGGCTCTGCAGCCTGGAGAAGAGAAGGCTTCCAGGAGACCT
>VWZE01014716.1:13057-26836 GCA_013396675.1 Eubucco bourcierii | reverse complement strand
GCAGGGGGTTGGAACTAGATGATCTTTGAGGTCCCTTCCAACCTTATTCTGCGATTCTATGATAACCACAGCCTGACTAGTTTGTTTACTTGCTTGCTTCAGAGAGAAGATTCAGGGCATAGGGTTCTTTGATTGTCTTTATCTGTGCACCGAAGTATTTCTGCATTTACTTCCTCACGTAAAGAGGATACTAATTCCTGACTGAGTTTCTTTGTACCCACAAACAGACTTCATTAACGTAACGTCAAAAGGGGTTCTACATTGGTCTCGGAAGCTTTTGATTAGGTTGTATTTAGAAAATTTTCTGGTGAATTGGCATGTACCTGTACCAGCATGCCAGTCTCCACAAAGCTATTTTTCCTTCTCTTCTTTCTTTATTTTCAGAATTATGTATTCAGAGTGCCCAGAGATGCCAGGGAAAATTGAGAGCTTTCCGAGGTGCAAGAACTCACATATAGTAGATGACATTGCCCACCTGGCCACAATGTAACATGAATTCTTCATCACTTCATGAAGCACTGCAAATACCATTCTTCAAGCTTACGCTACATCAACCTGATGTCAAGAAAAGTCTTTGGTAATGATTTTACTGATTCAAACCAGGGCTTCTTTCCAAAACTCATTACATAACTAATTTCTCATATCTCATTCTGACATTTTTTTTGCCTAGCTCAGTACTTCTCCCCTGTGCTAAGCACTCTGTATATTGTGTAGTGTACAGACTATAAACAATGCTAAAATTAATTTGTATCTCATGCATTCAGCTTCACCCTGACTTAATCATTCTGCTGTGTGTTTACTCAGATAAATGCCTGACAATGCTATTGACACTTCAAAGAAAATAAGCCATTTTCTTTATGCATGTACAGCAGCACTGCTCACATTCACCAAAAAAAAAAAAAAAAAAAAAAAAAAAAAAAAAAAAAAAAAAAAAAAAGAGAAAAAACAGAGAGGGATAAGATCAAAAATAATCCAGGTTTAATCCAAATTCCATTTCCCCAAATTTGCAAGCATTGTAGTACAAATATTTCACTAAAATATACTCTTCTGTCCTCCAAACAGAAAGGAGCCATGAACGACACACCGATTAGTCAGGCCCTTTTCTGAATGGCATTAAAATGATTTGTTTTTCCTCACACCTCTCAACAATCTCTCAGTTGAGACTGCTGTTCACTTTAGCCCTAGAATAAACTGCATTCCAAACACGCTGATGATTCCTAACATTTATTGGGGAATCCAAGTTATTTCCATCAGAAATAAAGAATCTAACAAGGTAGTAGGAGACAGTTTGGGGTTTTTTTCCCACAAAACTTATTTTCATGCGTCAGCATGTTTAGATTTTACATTTGGACTTAAGAGTATAAAGGAAATATTCAGATTTCTCTAATAAGGCACTGCTTGCTTACTTTCTTTATCTAAAGCTCCATAACATAATTTAAAAAAAAAAAAATCTTAACTTAAAATCCAGTAATTTTGTTTTCTTTTTGTATCAAACTACAAACATTTCCCAGAAGCACGTCAGGTTTATTTTGAAAATTTGTAATAAAAGAGAGTGTTTGGTTTCCTTTTTTCATTGCACAGG
Organism: Eubucco bourcierii; assembly: GCA_013396675.1. Lineage (NCBI taxonomy): Eukaryota > Metazoa > Chordata > Aves > Piciformes > Ramphastidae > Eubucco > Eubucco bourcierii. Next base: position 25,254 of record VWZE01014716.1, on the reverse strand, counting down.
TTCATTTCAATCTCCTCCTCACTGTATTTCAACAAGATCTTTGGGGTCCTAGTTACAGCTTTCATAAGCTTATCCAGTATTGATGTTGTTCAGGATCTGGTAAATCCATAAACAAAATGTTTGCTTATTGGAACTATGTGATGGTTTGGGAGTTCCCTGCCCCCCACACTTTGTAAAATGACCCAGACTAGAACTCAGCCGGTTGGAAGTTAAGGGCTGAAGCTCTATTTACAGTTCAGCACAATGTACAAGCAGAGATATACGCTATAGACAGGAATAGTTACAAAAATATACAAGTCAAAGGTAACACAGAAACACAACTCCCCTCCCAGAAATCAGAGACCCCAGGAGGGGTTTCCAACCACCCTTCCACCTTCTCCCCACCCCTATACCTTACCCCAAGGTTCGCCCCACACGTAAGGTAAGCTTGGAGGATCAGCCGGGTGGGTTAGGAGAAAAAAGTGGTTAGCGAAGATTAATCGGCAGAGGAGCCAAAGCCAGAAGCTGCTAGACTGCCTGTCACGCTGGTTCCCCAGAGAGAGACAAACAGAGACAGACTTATCTATGTTTTGAGTTATTTTTCCCAAACAATCTCAGCAAGCCTATGAGTGAAGTAGACATCACTAGTGGGAGGTGTCCCTGCCTATGGCAGGGGGTTGGAACGAGATGATCTTTGAGGTCCGTTCCAACTTTACCATTCTATGAATTATCCATCACATGAAGGAACTCCATTTTATCTGGGGTTTGCTTAATGTTTTGTGTTTTAAAGATGAAAGATTGGTACAGAGCTGTCAGAAGCCATCCCAACTTGATAATACATCCCACCCACATTATGCATTTGATTGCAGCCAAGTTTTGCATAACATCAGTATCTGCATCTATGAAAAATACTCAAGGAATGCTGTTATTAATATCTCCTTTTCAGGTCAGGTTCTGCTCACTTTGTTTAGATGAGTGGTTGTTTGAAAGACCTCATCAATGCTAAGAGTATGACCCAGAACTATGCTTATAAAAGTGTGTTGGAAATTGTAGGTGAAAGTCCCACTTCTAATATGCAAAGCTCTTAACCAATTAGAAATATCAACAATCACAAGAATGCTCTGAAATATCACAGAATCACAGTATCACCAGGGTTGGAAGAGACCTCAAAGATCATCAGGTCCAACTTGATACCACAGACCTCAAGACTAGACCATGGCACCAAGTGCCACGTCCAAATGCACCTTGAACACCTCCAGGGACGGTGACTCCACCACCTCCCTGGGCAGCCCATTCCAGCAGTCAATGACTCTCTCAGTCAAGAACTTTCTCCTCACCTCCAGCCTAAACTTCCCCTAGCATAGCTTGAGACTGTGTCCTCTTGTTCTGGTGCTGGTTGCCTGAGAGAAGAAGGTAACCTCCCCCTGGCTACAAGCACCCTTCAGGTAGTTGTAGACAGCAAGAAGGTCTCCCCTGAGCCTCCTCTTCTCCAGGCTAAACAATCCCAACTCCCTCAGCCTCTCTTCACAGGGCTTGTGCTCGAGGCCTCTCCCCAGCCTCGTTGCCCTTCTCTGGACACGCTCAAGCACCTCAATGTTCTTCTTAAATTGAGGGGCCCAGAACTGGACACAGCACTCAAGGTGTGGCCTAAGCAGTGCAGAGTACAGGGGGAGAATGACCTCCCTGCTCCTGCTGGCCACACTATTCCTGATGCAGGTCAGGATGCCATTGGCCCTCTTGGCCACCTGGGCACACTGCTGGCAAACCTCTTAACCAATTAGAAATATCAACAATCACAAGAATGTTCTGAAATATTTTTTCCACTTTAATATGTTTGAGTCACTTGTAATGTCTTCTGTACAAACATTTTAATGTACAATTTCAAGAGCTAGCTTACACTTGTTATTCTGTGTTCTGCCTCTAAAATAAGTGATCTCATCTAATTTTGCAGAGAAAGTATTTAATAGATAAAATGTTAAGTGTGGAATGCTTCTGTAAATATCTCCTTTACCAGAAATATTACCAACGTAGGCTTCACTTGAAACATTTCCCCATTCTTATTAAATATTTAATGAATTTTGAGTGAAGAGTTTGTGATGTTCCCATGAATCTGTGAGTCACATCTGGCAGTCACACTCTGCTTGTCTAATTTCTCCAGGACTCTAACCCAGTTACTACTGAACGCATAAACACAAGTCAAGCTACGTGCTCCAATTACCAACTCCAATAGCCAGAGCTCACTCTTCACTTTCACAAGACACACGTGCCCTCCACAGTTCCTCTGGCACTCACTGGAAAAACTGACAGGATCTCATGGAAAGCTCTAACATATTTAGGGAATACTGAGTGAGCTCTGCATGCCCTCCCCTCACTCACAGGTGCAGATGTGTGTCTGTGTACCTACTAGAACAGAAGGGTATTTACTCACCACAATTACTTGTGTATTTTTGAGAATTGCATACTCCTAGGAGTGTGAGAAGTTATGAAAGTGTGTGCCTTTTGTACTTAAAAAAACAATGTTTTTCTCTTCCCTAATTTAATAGTAGCATTGCATGCAAGTAGCTAAGGTTTTAGTTAAGGTTGAAAGGTATTTACCTTTCAAGAATGCTGCTCTAAGTGGAGTTAAACATACATCAGCTTGCTACAATTCTGCATTTCCGTAACACTTTCAGCAACTGATCAGGTGCCATTAAAAGCTAGGAAACAGATCAAATTCAGATGTTAAAGAGCAGGTAAAAGTCTAAATAATGATGATGGTTAAAGAGACAAATATCTTGTGCTTATTTCAGATGGTAAACAAAAAAGTGAACACTTACAGACTTTTATCACAATCCCAAGCACAAATACAGGCTGGACGGTGAACGGCTGAGAGCAGCCCTAAGGAACGGGACCTGAGGGTCTGGATTGATGAAAAGCTCAACATGAGCCTGCAGTGTGTGCATGCAGCCCAGGCAGTAACATAGTCCTGGGCTACATCAAGAAAAGCGGGGACAAGGGAGCCAATTGGGCAAGGGAGGCAATTCTACCCCTTTACTCTGCTCTACTCAGACCCCACCTGGAGTACTGTGTGCAGTTCTGGAGCCCTCAGCACAGAAAGGACATTGAAGTGTTGGAGCAGATCCAGAAGAGGGCCATGAAGATGATCAGAGGGCTGGAGCAGCTCTGTTATAAGGACAGGATGGGAGAGTTGGGGGTCTTCAGCCTGGAGAAGAGAAGGTTTCCAGGAGACCTCAGAGTAGCCTTCCAGTATCTGAAGGGGGCCTACAGGAAGGCTGAGGAGGGACTATTGACAAGGTCTTGCAATGACAGGACAAGGGGCAATGGGCTTAAACTGGCAGAGGGGAGATTTAGACTGGATGTTAGGAGGAAGTTCTTTGCAGTGAGGGTGGTGAGGCATTGGCACAGGTTGCCCAGGGAGGTTGTGGCTGCTCCCTCCCTGGAGGTGTTCAAGGTCAGATTGGATGAGCCCTTGAGTGAGCTGTACTAGTGGGAGGTGTCCCTGCCTATGTCAGGGGGTTGGAACTAGATGATCCTTGAGGTCCCTTCCAACCTTACCATTCTATGATCACTGACTCTGAAAAATTAAAGAAAAAAAAAAACAACACCCAAAACTATCAAATTTTCATTGTGCACTTCCATCACGAGCTTCTAACTCATGCATGGAGAAAGTGCAAATACAAACATATTTTCTAGAAACATTCAACTCCCTGACTCCACATAGTCAGCAAGTCACCCATCTGCAGCATTATTCTTCCAGAAAGAGGCAGTCTTTGTAAAGAAGGAAAAGGAAAGCTTTCATCAAAATACCTCCAATGGGCCTGAGACAGCAGCATACAAAAATGGAAGCATGTTCAGGAAGTTTTTTTGCTGACCATCCTTAAAAGAATGGTCAAAAACTAATTCACAGTCTCTTCCACCCCTCCAGCTTTCTGAGATATGAAAAGAGGGCTACTGATGCCTGCTATCTGCCATGTTTGTTTTTATTCAGGTGGAAAATTGTGTGCAAAGGGGAGGGATACCTTGTTGAATACTGGTAACTAGGAAAAAAAAAAAAAAAAAGATACTTTTGAGGTCTAATTCTTTTCCAGGGAAGCATAGAGCACACAAGATTTTATACAGCACTGCACAGCGTATCCTGAGCTTATCACAAAGTAAAAAAGGTCCAAGTTCACAAACAAGACTTCCTAGATGTTAAGAACACATTATGTATAACATCATTTCACTGGTTCTTCTATCATTAAGGTCACAGGTATGTGAAATTTCTTAGTAACACAAAATCTACTTTTCTCTTGAAATATTATCATGGAAGAACAACAAATTATTTAGAAAACTTACAGTGAAATATCTAAAAACTCTTTATACACTCTGAATAATATTTTAAAGACACCAGAGAACAGAACTTTGGGAGTCGATTTGGAAAAAAGCAGAGGGATCAGAAAACTTATGGATTATGTAAACAGTAAGTATGCCAAAGGAATAAGACCAGAAGCTCATAATGAATCATAATATCAGGCTTCAGCACTCACCAACCCTCTTTAGCACCAAGAGTCAGCTACGAGCCCTAAACAGTTTTTGGCATGGTCCCTCAAGATTTAATTCCCTTAAGTCTCAAAGCGTAATCAGACTTTGCACTCTTTCTACACTTTCAACTTTAATTCCAAACAGCTCACCTAGTGGGACTCTTAACTTCTCCCTCAGGCTTGGACAGCTTGAGGAAGGAGCAGAAATCTCTGAAGATTTACAGATAGCACTGCACCATGTATATGTAATGAGAGGAACCATCCGGAGACGAAAACAGGAGGGTACCTTTAGCTGTCACTACCTCCTGTACAATTCTGTTGTTTCATTGGCTCAACCATTTCACAAACGTAGCAAAATAAAATTTTAAACCCCACTTTACAAAATGTGGAAATGGTTTTGAGGTTCTCCCCACATATTGAGGAGTTGCCTCTGGCTCTTATTTGTATGTATTTGGGTGAATCACTACTATTCTGTGGGAACAGAAGGGTTTGAGAGCTTCTGTTTCCCTGCTAGCTTCGATTTACACAATTTGCAGAAAAGAGGTCTTTTTTGACTGTTTTTTTTACAGACTACAAAATAGCAGAATGGTTTTGAAGTAATAGCAGCTATTAAGAGAAAGAATAGGAAATACAATAAACTTTTGCCCCTTGAGAAATAACCTCAGGGTCAAATCCTCCTGTCCTTTGTAAGGCAAATATTTCTCTTAACATCAAGGACGTGAGGGTTAGGATTTTCAGCTCCTCTCTTCCTCTAACCTACAGAATGACACAACTAGGAAAATAAATCCTTCCATCTGACTTTTATACTCTTAGAGGAAAAACAATCCTGTCTTTCAGGAATTTGCAATAAGAAAGAATGCAAGGTCATGCTTTATAAAGTAAAGTAGAGAAAGAAAACAAAATCAAGTGTTTGAACAGTTAATTTCATTTTGCCCCAAGCAGATATTCCGTAGAATACATTGCTATAAAAGATGGTTAAGTGTAAATGTTCTTCTAGTACAAGATGACTATAAATAAACACTTAAATACTAACAGGTCCCCTTATTAAGTGTTAGTATTTTTCCTCTAAATAGCCAAGTTTAAACTGTGCTGACTAGAAGATGTTGCTAAATGAAGTGAGGAGGTAGTGAAGAAGATCATAAATGGACTGGTTTGTTCATTTTTTAGCAGGGAAAAACTGCTTATTAATTTTAGAAAAGAGTTGCCTTGGTAACTAACCTTTGAAGGAGAACTATAAACATAATGGCCTGTCTGTGCCATCTCATCAATTGGTCTCTTCCCATCGGTTTTGTCATGGGGTTCCATGCTGGACTCCCTAACAAGAGCATATCCCTTTATCACAGTAATCAGCATGCATGTTCAGGCAGATATCAAAATTGTAATCAACTGTAGCACCATACAATTCAACTGATTTCATTTGTCAGTTCCTTCTATATGGACTGCTGCACAACTACTCCGTTCTACCTGCACCTGCAAATCAAACACTTTTCACTGTTTGGGGCTCTTATCTTCTGGATAAACCTGACCAAATGCATTTTTGACCAGCATCTTTTTAATCAGTCTTTCACTAATATATCAACAGATATCTTGTACTTTGGCAAGCCCCCTAAGAGTTTAGCAAGAGCAAATGTTTCCCTAGACCTGAACCAGAAAAAGGGAGAGTCTTCAGTTGTACACCTTGAAGGTATTTCAACACAAGATTAAAATAACAAGTCCTGGCTTTCTCTCTGAAACTTCAGGTGCCAGATTTCATCAAGCTGATCACTCTTTCACATAATTTAAGGCATACTCCTGTGGAACAGGTAGAAACACACACATATAGAAGGTACCTCCCCCTTGTCACTTACATTAGCTTGTAATTCTACAGCCTTCTATCAAAGCCCTCCTCATTCACGGTAAATGCATGAAGTCACCCAAACTAGAGGAAATTAAGGCAACACTTTTGAACCATCGTAACAGAAGGACTGAAAGGAGGGGTGCAGTGGATGTTGTTGATTCAGCCTAGAGAGACTGAAGTAACAGCAAGAGAATGGCTAGCAAATTTGTACTCCCCCACCTAGCATTTCCCATTAACTTGAGGTCTTTATGCCTACATAAGATGGAAAACAACTCCAAAAAAATCTCAAAGCCTAGAGGAAAAAAAAAACCAAAACACAACAAAAACAAAACACCAAACCCAAAAACCCAAACCAACAAAATAGAAGCCAAAAACCCCTCCCAAACTCAAGCCAGAACCCTTATAGTTCCATAGAATAGAATCATGGAATAGTCTGGGGCACAAGGGACCTCTAGAGGTCATCTAGCCCAGCATCCATACAGTCAGCAGGGACATCCTTACTAGACCAGGTCACCCAGGGCCCTGTCAAGTTTCACCTTGGATGCCTCCAGGGAAGGAGCCTCAAAAACCTCCCTGGGCAACCTGTTCCAGTGATCCACCGCCTTCATAGTAAAGAACTTGTTCCTAACATCATCTCCAAATCTTCTCAAGCTTGAGCCCATTGGCCCTCCTCTTGCCACCACAGGCCTTTGTAAACAGTTTCTCTCCATCCTTCCTGTAGGCTCCTTTCAGGTGCTGGAAGGTTGTTATTAGGTCCCCCCAGCACCTCCTCTTCTTCAGGCTGGACAACACCAGGTCCCTCAACCTGTCCTCGTAGCAGAGGTGCTCCAACTCTCTGATCATTTTTGTGGCCCTCTTCTGGACCTGCTCCATCAGGTCCATGTCCTTCCTATAATGAGGGCTCCAGAACTGAATGCAGTACTCCAGGTGAGGTCTCAAAGTGGCAGAATCACCTCTCTGGATCTGGCCACACTTCTTTTGATGCGGCCCAGGATACAACTTGCCTTCTGGGCTCTAAGTGTGCACTGTCTGCACTCTTGACTACTAGATAGTGCCAAGGACAAAGTTTTGAGGTGCTTCTCAGATCTGAACCATATTTCATTGTGAATTCCAGAACAGCTATTTCAAAAAAGATCCTCATTGAAGCCCCTTAGATTCTGGCACAGAAAGTGTAAGCACATGTCATTCTACAGTAGAACCAAATTTAAATAAAACAACTCAACTAACTCAAAAGAAAAAGACTGGGTTGACTCTCCCTCTTTCATAAAGTCCAACAGCTCCAGTTGGAGTTAGCCATAACTGCAGTATCTGTAGGGTTTCTGAATAAAGATTTCCAGTAACCAGGATTTTGAAAGTCAGGACTGGATTTCATAAGAATAGTTACACATGCAGCACAGTTATATTGAGGAAGTGCATCAGCTCTGCAAACCCTAGACCACAAATCAGGAGGAAATCTGCAAATACTAATACATAAATGATTTGAAATTACTGAGAACCACAACCAAATCCCACCCTGTAGCTCAAAATAAGATACTGCTGGAATTGCTCTGATAATACTTGAACGCAGCCATTGCACCATTCAATATTTTACTAAGTAGAGTTCCCAGTGCTACAATCCTGAAACAGACAGTGTTAAGCAGAAAGAGAATTGAAAGTATTCTATTAAAATGAAATTGCTCCAGTGGCCAGTCTTTAAAGCTTCCCACATTTGTATTAGACAGAATAAGGCTACCTCTATGCTTTAGAGATATTTAAATTCAAACCAGGATACGCCTGAAGTACACTTGCTGAGGGAAAGTATTTCTTCTAAAAGACAGAAAGGGTAGTTAACAACCTTGGAAATCCTGGTAACTGCTTATACATTTGACAGATACTTGAGGATTTCTTAAAACTGAAGGCAAAATAAAGGCACAACAAATTCTGTACAGACTCATCCTCCAAGAAGATGACAAAATGCTTCAGAAGGGTCCATTAAGCATGTTCTGTGTCCTACTTGCTCCATAAGGTCTCAGATAATGAACATAATACAAAGCAGCCTAGATGGATAGGGTGTTTTCAGTGAAAAAGTCATGTTAGGAAACAAATGACAAAATGTGTGTGTGGGGAAACATCCTAAGCCTTGCTTTGAGCTTGACTAATACTTGATCTGCATAGTGATTCAAATGCTCCAGTTAACACTGATTTCCTTAAAAAGCATCCTATTAGCATGGACTTGGTGGTGCCTGACATTACACTTTTCCCATACATTTTACATAGGAACTGTACCATTTAACCACACAGGTCTGAAACTTCCCCCAGTCTGCAGAAATAAACACCTGGCTTTACAAAATACACAGAGGAGTGACTGCAACATCAAAAGACATATAAGAGGAACACATTAAGGCAAACCAATCAAGTACATGTTGGAAAAATTATCTGTGGTAAAGTTGTATCTTCAGCATCCAGAACTTACGTCAAACATAGCTGATAGCCCAACACAGCTTCCAAACCTTCCTGCAACCCTGAAGGAATGCCCAGACACAAAAGCAGCTTGCTGATACACCCCCCTCACAGCAAGCTTAAACAGCATTAATGAGGAACTATGGTTGATGCAGCTGTTCAGCAGTTGGCCCTTTTATCACTAGCCAGGGAACACTAAAAACATCACAGCTGAGACCAGAGTATGAAGATCTAACCCAAACAACCTGCCCTGGTAGGCATTAATCACACTATCCAAGTACAGAGAACTGATTAAACTAACAATTCCTCTCTAAGGCTCCATGATTAAAGCAGAATGGAAATACATATACAGTGAAAGGCACACAAGAGGACACTGAATACAGTGTAGGTGTCAGCACTGTTAGGACTACATTTTGTAGCAGGCACAATAGTCAGTTATTTAGCTCTTTTTTAACACTGGGCAGTTGTATGATACAGACATAAGGGTTTGAAGACCACAGGAAACTGTATAGACCTTGTATGTTCTCAGTGTGGCCAAAAAGAAATTAATTTCCAGCCAACAGATCTAAGAACAGCCTGATCTGAAGTAAACACCATCTTCTGAAAGTAAAACCATAGCTTCTGTTCAATTGTACTCAACAGAGCTTCAACTAGCTCTCATTCCTCTTTCATCCAATTGTCCCAGCTGTATCACCTAAGAGAGTTTCCTCATGCAGGAACTCTTAATTTGTGATTCTGAGAACTAATAAGTAGCAAGGCAAATATCAACTCACGAGATGCTTTCAGTCATGGTGTCCTGTTTGGCAGATGATAAAGTGCATCTCAAATACTTAAAATGTCAAAAAACTGTTTGTTTGTGTAGCTCAGGTTTTGTATTATTAATTTTTTTCTGTGTCTCCCATAACTATCAACAAGGACATAATAATGAAACATTAATTAGACAGGGAGAATACCACCTTGGTATTATTTAGCATGATGTCTTGTTCTGATTTATTTTTCAAGGTGGGGGGAAAAAAAAAAAAAAGGAGAGAGAAAGAAAAAGGGGAGAAATCACATTATGGTCTGTCATTTCTTCTGGTTGATCCCATTTTCCTAATTTGTTCTTGAGCTCTAGCAAATGCTATCCAGATGACAGAACAGCCAAATTGAGTCCAAACCATGGGAATCTTTAAGCTCCACAAGTACTTTTGGATATAATATGGTGACATCCTTGTCTTGTCAAATTCAGGATTCATGCAGATTTTTCTTGTGCCTTTATGTATTATAATGGATATAAATTCTTATCCCATGGACGCAGCCTTTGTTCTTTTATAGCTTTCCCCTAACAGCCTCCTGTTATATCTCTCTGACCTCTTCCAAAACTGTTTGTTCCAAAGCCTCATTTCCCCACAGTAGGAGCTACTCTCATCCTGTACTACATTTCCTCTCTCTTGCATTAGACATTTTTTCCCCCACCCCAAATCATTTTTCAAATTCTTCCTTTTCTCAGCCCCTTTTAAAGCTTTCTTTCCTGCTGTTACTAGATAAATGACAGACTTTTAAAATTTATTCACTGCTGAATATCTTTAAATTACAAGACCTGTAATTTCTATTATGCTGCACTTCCCTTGTGCCACTTCATTCCAGAATGTGCTCTGGAATATAGACAATGCATTAGGCAAGTGGAACTGAAAATACCCAATGGCAAATATAGATTTTGGAAACTTGTGTCTGTCTTGAAACATGTGAGATACAGGTAATGGACACTGCAGTACTGTTTTCTTCAACTACTACACTACAAGCAGAGAAAGAAGTACATTAAAATGTATTTTATTAACACATATAAGCCAATTAAATATTATCACTGTAGAAAAGTAATTTTAAAAACTAGAATAAGTTCACAAAATGTGACATCTTCTCCTGGTTTTGTTATGATCCTGGAAATACACCATTTCACAGGGAGTGAAAATTAAATTAGCCTTAATGTCATGTACAAGTTGTGACTATTTAAAGTGTTTTCTCTCACCCTCTTCAACTGTATAATCATAACAAATATGAATGTTTCTTTTAAATGACTGTTTTATGCTTTAAACTATTATAGGGCTCATATTTAAATGGAGAAAAGACGAATTCATAGACTGAATTATCTGTCTAAAAGTTTCCTAAGCTTAAGTGACCTACATTTTACAAAAAGCCTTTGCTCTCTTTCAGCTCTTACCCAGGGGGGTTGTGGCTGCTCCCTCCCTGGAGGTGTTCAAGGCCAGGTTGGATGAGGCCTTGAGTGAGCTGTACTAGTGAGAGGTGTCCCTGCCTATGGCAGGGGGTTGGAACTAGATGATCCTTCAGGTCCCTTCCAACCTTACCATTCTGTGATTCTGTGATTCTAAATTCATAAGAAGTGAATTATCAGAGAGCTGATGACATCAACATGTGATATATTTCAACTTTCATAAAAATGTAACCTGGCTGAAAATAAAAAAAAATGATTTGCAGGTTTTGTGTGCAGCTCTGTTCTGCAGTCTTAGGACATGGAACAATTTATCTGTCAAAATCTGAGCAGGAGTTCAAAGAATCAGAATCAAACCACTTAAGACTTAGAGCAGATGAAACAAACAGATTCTTTTCCTTTCTAGAGAAATACACACTTTCAAAACACAAATAAAATTGGTCATGTTTTTATTTTTCCCATATAGCTGAGTATTTCTTCAGAAGTCCTCAGCATTTTGACGCGAGCCTCAAGTACATTCAGGTAGAAATGGTATTGGTCTAGTCTTACTGATCCAACACTAAGCATCAAAGTCTTCTTTCTGTTATAATCTTGAAATCTGTATGTTTCTGTGTGGTATTAAGCACAAGAAACTCCCAAAGAGAAGTCTCCATGATCCTTTAGAATATACATCTTGGCCTGGAGTGAGCTGTACTAGTGGGAGGTGTCCCTGCCTATGGCAGGGGGGTGGAACTAGATGATCCTTGAGGTCCCTTCCAACCTTACCGTTCTATGATTCTATGATTCTATGAAATCAATGTAAATTTCATTAATTCACCTTATCAAGCCTATAAGCAAGTTTACATGGGATTTTAGAACTGTTCTCCAAGATGAAATCCTGTTTTCTCCTAACAAATGTCATACTAGTTGATACTGTTTACTTGAGATTAATCTAATCACACCAATCCATGTGAAACAAAATTACCGCGAGGTTGCTTTATTTCATCTGGGTCATGAATTCAGTACCTGCAGCAGGTTCTCAACTGCAAATTCAATGGACTCAGTACAGTTTCACATGTAAAGAATTATGCCACTGGATACTATCTAAAAAGTTTTTCTTAAGTAGGATACAGTGATCACCTCTAAAAGGCCACCATTTTATCAGTGATAGAATCATAGAATGGTAAGGTTGGAAAGGACCTCGAGGATCATCTAATTCCAACCCCTGCCATAGGCA
>VWZE01014716.1:0-12845 GCA_013396675.1 Eubucco bourcierii | reverse complement strand
CTGTGCTGAGGGTTCCAGAACTGCACACAGTACTCCAGGTGAGGTCTGTGGAGAGCAGAGTAAAGGGGCAGAATTGCCTCCCTTACCCTTCGGGCCACGCTTCTCTTGATGCAGCCCAGGACTAGGTTGCTGTCTGGGCTGCATGCACACACTGCAGGCTCATGTTGAGCTTTTCATCAACCCAGATGATCTGTTGAATGTCATATTTAAGGCCAATCAGAAAAAAAAATATATTTTTTAATGTATCTTTTTATTTTACATAAAATAAAATTTCAGAGGCTAAATTGTCTCTTGTGCTAGATAGGCTACATCACACCTAGATGCATTCCCAATTTTCAAACAAGTGCATTCTATGTAGACACAAAACTATTCTATTATTTGCTAAGTATAACTGAAAAGAACCTAGCCTAAACTTGAAATATGTGTAATGCATTCAACACCTCTGAAAAGCCCTTAATGACTGTAACATCTTTACTTTTACCATCTTCTAACAAGCAACCAAGAAGCAACAAAAACATGCTGCAAAACTTTGGAGTTTATCTCTTACAAATGGAGATGGAGCTGAACTCCAACACATTTATGTAAATACAGCATCATAAATGCTATGAGTAAGTGGGGAAAAAAATACAAAGGAAATTTATTTTGGTATATGGATTTAGAAATAAAAATCATTTGTGTTTTAAAATAATGTCAGTGAGGTCTGCTGTGCCATTGATTTTTTTATTGTTTTTTGTAACAGAAGTGTCCATTTAATTCAACAGGGGAGCACTGCTTGAAAATAAGACTATGGCCTGTCTGCTATTCTTAGGACAAGCCGAAAATGTAAATCAGAACAGTGATTGTATTAGACATATCTTGATTTACTTCAGCTGAAAATTTAGCCTTTAAAAGGTGACAAAAATCATTTATATGGGCTACAGAGGTCTCATGTAGAACAGAAACAAATTCCAAGATTGCGTTATTCAAATGTCAACAGGTAAACCAGTGCCATAGAAGAGAAATTGCTTCTAATCCATGTCAATGTAAACTGAAAGTTGTTTTTTAAAAAGGCTACCCAAAGCTGTTACTGTGGTGGCTTGCATACATGTTGATTTTATCTGATGTGATTTTACAAGTCTGTTTGTGATCATAACAGAGCAACATATGTTCAGTTCCTTATTTTTCAACCTTATCTGCTGCTAATACAGCATTAAAAAAAAAATTATGACTCAAGTACCTTTAACAGAAGTTAACAGAAGCAAAATAAATTAGGCTTCATTTATAACTCCTTTAATAAGAGAAAATATTTATCAACAGAATATATGTTACTTAAGTGCCTTGTTTGGTCTCAGTGCAAAAGAATACATGAACTGAATGAGGAGGATGGAAATGGCAAGCAGTAAAGGATGCAGCTATGGATGCATCACACATCATAATGAAATTCTGCAGTGGATCTTTTCCCATTACGTTCAGTTCATCTGAAGAGATTCTGTCCCACAAAGACTCAATTTTATATTTCTATGACCATTTTAACTTCCAGGAAGATATTGATGAGGCAGTCACTGAGGAGCAAAAGAATGACTCAAGGATTGTAAGGCAATCCTTACAGCAACAGGCTCAAGAACTTGAGAGCAGCGAACAGTTTAGCTTATGGAGTTTGCCAAAGAAATGTTTGTAAGTTAGCCTCATCACAAGCTGTTAGCAAGCAATACTTATTTTACTTTGTCTTCTAGAGCAAAACAGACACTCTGCTTTGCTTTAGAAGACAAAATAGGATAAGGAACTATGTGTGAAGGCTGAACTTGAACTGCTCCTCAGTCCTCCAAACCAGGTAATTTTTCTTTTTTCTTTTTTTTTTCCTCCAAACAGAACAAAAGTGCTCAGGGTCAGATAGTTAGTTCAGGGAAATCACCCAATCCATGAATACTGGAGGTAAAACTAAGTGTTCAGAGAGGTCCTTTATGGGTGTGTGATACATGAGCTTCCTCTAAAGGAGGATGAGTAAGATAGTGAAAGCAGAAGTAGTTGTTGATGCCACAATGTACTCTCTAACTATAAATGAAAAGGCAAGTCTCATTAACACATGAGAAGTAGAATTCAGTAAACAAATCTCTTTCCTCCAATTTAACACTTATTTAAAATAAACACAAACATGATATCATCAATATTCATCTCATTTTAAAACACAGCTGAGAAGAAAACATGGTGTTTATAATTAACCAAAACCTGACATTTCCACTTTGTCATAAACTTTATATTATATTCCAAGGAGCATGTTGATGTAGCAAGAGTGTGTCCACCCCCTCCCCAGGCAAAATGCAAACTAGAAATTAAATGGTTCAAGAACTGCAAGAGCAATGTTGGTATGAATTTGGTAAGAAACACGTCATGTGAAAAGGCATTTCAGGAACGTTCCACAGCTCACTGCAATCCTTCTGCCACCCTTCCAACAACACTTCACTGAATCTTCACCTCACTCATAATAGCCAGATACTACTTCTCTGCTCAACATGAAAACCCCATAAATCCTTAGCACTTCACTCCAACAAGAATGGACATTTTGTCTTAGCAGGGCTTGATAAACACACACTGCGGGCTTGGTAAGTGAATGGTTTTTGCTTTGAAGTGAAAAAGACTTTGATAGATTGATCAAGACAAAATCTTTAATCTCCAATCAAGAATCTAATTCCTTGCATTACTGTAGCAGTCAAGCTCACCTGTTTTGCTGACCTTCAGCAGTAGCTGTCTTTTTGTACATTGCAGGAGGAGTACAACAGACAGCTTCAGCAACTTTGAGAAGTTCAGGGCATCTCAAAAGACAGAAGGTGAAGCACAAAGCCAGTTCTAAGTTTACTGATACACTAAAGATGCAAACCTAACTGAAATTAACTATCTGGTACTATACTACCCCATCAGTATTATTTCTTAGTTTAATGGAATTTTTAGATCAGCTGTAAGAGAGAGTTCAGGGTCAGCTTCCTGCTAAGACCTCACATTGGTTTCAGTGAATGCAGTGGCAGAAAAAAATACCCTGAGCATAAAAAAACCATTATGACGTTTTCAAAATCATGCCAACCTGCTTGGAAAAAGCTTCTACCATAATTCACTTAGAAACAGAAGATTCTATATATTAAAGCTAAGACACAGAGAAAACAGAAATAGAAAATTATTTTTATATTAGGATGAATATTCTATTTCTTCAGGAACCTCCCCTCCCCCAAGTGTCCCAGTCATGTTTTAAAGACATTTCACAATGTATTCTATGATACCGCATGTCACAGTTTGAAAGAGACAGCAGAGTCTTTTCTAGTCTAAACAGTTTTACAGTACATTATACAGTGATTAGAACTGATTGGCACTTAATTAAGAAGTGTTACTGATTGATTATTGATTCACCATTGGGAGATTTCATATCTCTGTTTCTTATTTTAATGTTAAATTTCACCCTTGATCAAGGTTATCAACACTACATCATCTCATATGTCAGATACAAAAATAGATTTTAATTAAAAGTAACCAATCAATAAAATGCTATATTAAAATTATTCAACAGCAGCACATCCCTGCTTCTTATACATTCAAATTCAAAGTGATGATTCAGATCTCTGTTGTGATAACAGATTTTCTGCACTTCTGAATCACAGAGTGAACGATAAGAATCAAAAGGAAAAAAGCAATTAACGAGATTCATGATTTTGCTATTTTATTTGATTTTGTCAGCCTATTACCATGACTTTGCTGTACCCAGCATCTGTATTGCTTTAACAGGATATTTACTCACATGCATAATTTAAAACATATTGACAAAAAGTCCCAGCAAGTGGTGAGTGGGGACGTGGACTTTAAATTAATCTGGGAAGGGATCAAATCTGTTTCTACTTTTATTTGGAACAGAAATGAAGTGCAGTCTTTGCGTCTGTATCTCTACATTATTGCCATGAATATAATAAGTATTGATTGTCTGAACACAGGCCCCAGAAGCACAAAGGCACATGCAGTTAAGTGAAAATGATTCTGTTGTTCTTGAACCCAGCCACTAAAACGGTGATCCTTTGCCATTCATCTAGCTAAATAAGGGACAACACAATTTAAGATAATTATCCCTTGTGCATTCATGGTATATTTGATGCACGACACGCCTTAGTTGCTCTAAAATGACTTTATTTATCGACAGCAACAATTATAGCACCAAAACAGATTGTATCCAAGAAGTGTTCATTCCACTAGGGTGATGGCCAAAGGTAGCTAGAAGCTCTTTCTCATTCTTTCTATGCTATATATATAATCATAGAATGGTAGGGTTGGAAGGGACCTCAAAGATCATCTAGTTCCAAGCCCCTGCCATAGGCAGGGACACCTCCCACTAGTACAGCTCACTCAAGGCCTCCTCCAACCTGGCCTTGAGCACCTCCAGGGAGGGAGCAATCACAACCTCCCTGTGTAACCTGTTCCAGTGCCTCAACACCCTCACTGCAAAGAACTTCCTCCTAACATCCAGTTTCAATCTTCCCTCTGCCAGTTTAAACCCATTGCCCCTTGTCCTGTCATTGCAAGACCTTGTCAATAGTCCCTCTCCAGCCTTCCTGTAGGCCCCCTTCAGATACTGGAAGGCTACTCTAAGGTCTCCTGGAAGCCTTCTCTTCTCCAGGCTGCAGAGCCCCAATTCTCTGTCTGTCCTCATAGCAGAGCTGCTGCAGCCCTCTGAGCATCTTTGTGGCCTCCTCTGGACCTGTTCCAACACTTCCATCTCCTTCCTGCGCTGGGGGCTCCAGAACTGTACACAGACCCCAATTTTCAGAGCTGAGCAAAAGTATCGAAAGCATCCTATTTTGAAGGAGTACTTGATAAGGAGACATGGGAAAGCCACAGATGATATCACCATTTCCTTATGAAAAGGCCATGCAATTTTAAACCTATCAGCAATTTTGTATCATTAAAACCAACATATACAAAAAAACAAACCGTGATGATTTGAGAGTTCCCCTCCGCCCCACCCCCCCACCACACCCCCCTCTTTATAAAATCACCCAGACTAGGCTCAACCAGCTGGAATTTAAGGACTGAAGCTCTATTTACAGCTCAGCACAATTTACAAGCAGAGCTATACACAACAGACATTAATACTTACAGAAATATACAAGTTAAAGGTAATACAGAAACACAACTCCCCTCCCAGAAATCAGAGTCCCCAGGAGGGGCTCCCAACCACATTTCCACCTTCTTTCCATCACTCTACTCTACCCCAGGGTCTGCCTTACATGCAAGGTGAGTTTGGAGGATCAGCAAGGGGGGTTAGAAGCAGAGTGGTTAGTAAGGTTACATAGCAGAAAGGCCAGGAGCCACACCAGCTCCCAGAGAGAGAGACTCTCTATCTATATTTGTGTCCTTGTTTTTATACATCTCAGCATGCCTATGGGTGAAGTAGACATCACCACTGTTTGCTTTTCACAGCCTGTAATTTTTTTCATTAAAATATTCTAATTAGCTGCAAACTATCACAGAAACCAAATAAACAAACAAGAAAAACAAACCCAACCCACAAGTAAACAACAAAAAAAACCCTAAAACAAATAAACAAGTAAACAAAAAAAAAATCTACAAACCAAAAACCGTATAAACAAACACCAAACAAAAAGAAATCCAGAAAAACTCTGCTCTCATCAGACCACACCTGGAGTACTGTGTGCAGGTCTGGACCCCCCCCAGAACAGGAAGGAGATGGAAGTGTTGGAACAGGTCCAGAGGAAGCCACAAAGATGCTCAGAGGACTGCAGCAGCTCTGCTATGAGGACAGACTGAGAGAGTTGGGGCTCTGCAGCCTGGAGAAGAGAAGGCTTCCAGGAGACCTTAGAGTAGCCTTCCAGTATCTGAAGGGGGCCTACAGGAAGGCTGGAGAGGGACTATTGACAAGGTCTTGCAATGACAGGACAAGGGGCAATGGGTTTAAACTGGCAGAGGGGAGATTTAAACTGGATGTCAGGAGGAAGTTCTTTGCAGTGAGGGTGGTGAGACACTGGCACAGGTTGGCCAGGGAGGTTGTGGCTGCTCCCTCCTTGGAGGTGCTCAAGGCCAGGTTGGAGGAGGCCTTGAGTGAGCTGTACTAGTGGGAGGTGTCCCTGCCTATGGCAGGGGCTTGGAACTAGATGATCCTTGAGGTCTCTTCCAACCTTACCATTCTATGATTCTATAAAAGGAACATCTCACCCTAAAGTAAAAGGTGATGTCCTCTATCTGCATGTTGTCACTTAATAGCCAGTTTATTCCTGTAAGTTAAACTATTGCACCTTACTGCTATTTGTGTAACAAGTGCAATCATAAAATGCTAATTTTTAAAACTTAGAAAATAAAAAGCTTTCTTTTTTGTTAGAGAATTCCTCATAAATAGAGTGAAGAAAAGGGAGAATTTCGCATTCCAACTAACTTGTCCTCCAGCATTAAGTGAACAAGCTCCAGTGGTACAACTGAACACTTGTCAGGATGTAAAGCTGTTCAGAAACCCAGGAGGCATTATGTCTTAGCCTCACTGAAGTATCATGTGCTGCTTGCAAAAATGGCATCTACCAAGTGAAGTGCTAGCTTGGACCTGATCGTCTCAGGGACTATCAAGCATTATTTGCCAATTTAATAGAATGCTGAAATCCATCTATTATATAAGCACACTACTAATCCTGCTGAAGTCAAAGGGACCTATCCATGCATTGAATATTTAACATCAAGTGAGGCACTCAAGCATGTATTTAATATTAAATACAATGTCCATCCCAGAATCTAAGGACTACTCCCTAGCTCATTTCTTTAGGTAAATGAAGTGATGGATTAAGCACTCATGCTGAGCCAAGAATCCAGCCTTCCAATTTTTTTGTCCTAATTCCTTACAGGCAGTAATTCATGAAAACAGTGGTAAATTCATGCCCAGTTCAACTTATGCATACTATCACTGCTAGTTAACTTTGCAGAAAAAAAGGTTTTTTCTTTTTTAAAAAGTTGTATTCCTGGCACAGGATGGTTCCGCGTTGAAGATACTACTACTACAGAGTTTTACTTATTCATTGCAAACCCTACTTCATCTGCAATTTTCTATTGGATTTCATCACCGCTTCACAATAAGAAACAGTGCTAACTAGGTCATCATTATATACTGCTTTAATTAAAATCTACCATCTTCTAGGATCACTACAGCCAGTTAGCAAACTATTTCAAGAAAGGCTTTGGCAAAAAGGGTGGATGCTACATCAAATGAACATTTGACACAAATCATGGCAATCTCAACCCTGTGTATGGAGGCCACTAATAAACTTCCTCTCAATGATGTATCCTAAAATTACCTTTTAGAAATTCTTTTTCTCTCTCTTTTCTTTCAAAATAAAACCTACAACTTGATAAAAATAATATTCCTTTCACTCTTCCTCAAATTTTTCCATGCCTTTGATCTTTGAAGAGTCCTGAAATAATGATTTGTTTTCTCTAGAAATACTTCTTCCCCAAGGATGAAGTATAAATTTATTTTTTCTGACTACATTATATTCAATAACAGTCAAATAAAAGTCAAAAATAGATGTAACTTCTGTACATGTTGTTTTGGAAAGTTTAACACGTAAGATCCAAAATATGCATCTTAATCCAAGATAAAAGAGCAATTGCTACCAAAAAGCAACAAATTACAAAACCATTTCTTGACAATAGTATCTGAAATGTTACAGTAAAGGCCTGACTGAAAAACCTCTGAAGTCAAAGAGACTTTTCTTGTGCTATTCAAGCAGAATTCTGATTAGGTCTTTGCTTTGTTTTCCAAGGAATCCTGTTTAGGCATTGCTTGTAACGATGAACAATAAATACAAATAAAACACTCTCACAGTACAGCTGCTCAGTGTGTTCGGGGATGCAGTAAGCACAGGGCCAAGCCACTCATCAGCAGATGGCAGAAGGAGAGATAGAAGTTGTGTAGGTGACAGTTTCAGCGGGCTGGCAGCCCCGAAACAGGAAGGCAGCAATCACCTCTTTACAGTTCTGATGCGCTGGCATCTGGAATATTGCATTCCCCTGCACAAAAATACTGACAAGCCACTGAAGTGAAATACAAATAATCAAGGGGCTAGAAATATTGATCTAAAGTAATGATTGAGAGAGTCAAACACATCAAGCTCACCTAAGAGAAAACAAAAGGTGGGATCTGATAACTGTACAAACAAATCAAAAGGGCAGCTTTCAGAAAGAGAAAAGAATCAGTTAAGGTCTTTCACCAAAGAATCGGCAGCAGTAACGAGAATAAAGGGAGGGTGTCACCCTCAGCTCCTTCCTTTCAAAACTAAATCTCCGCTTCGATTTGCAGAAGTTTGTGCACAGACCGCAGGGCGAAAGCCGCTGGTGGGTAAGTAGTAACAGACTGGGAAGTGAGCAGGCCATGGAGAGTGCTGCCCGGTGGTTTCCTCCTTGTTTGCTGAAACCACTTGACTTGGTAATAAGGCTGAAAACTCTTCCAGGCAAGGCACAGCGTAGTGGGGTCTTTGTTTGAGCTGATGTTCTGGTTATGAATAATGCACTAAGCTAGTTAACAGACTTGCTAGAAAGCTTTAGGCTGGCAGCGTGTCACTGCCATGGAGTTTTGCCTGTATGTAAATGCAAACTCCACCAGAGCGGAGCTCTCAAATTAGGGATCTAGTGTGGAGAAAATCTAATTTGGAGACTTTCTGAAATCTATATGAGCATCTGTTTTATTACTGTACTAGCAATCTGTAAACCCTCTAATTGTTCAAATTCCCTTGCGGCAAGAACATTAGTGGAAGAAAAGCAACAACAGAAAGAGTTCACCAAATAGCCTTCTTCAGGAAAACCAACGTGTTTCTTTGTATTTATCACAGTATCACCAATGCTGGAAGAGACCTCAAAGATCATCAAGTCCAAACCAATACCACAGACCTCAAGACCAGACCATGGCACCAAGTGCCACACCCAGCCTGCCTTGAACACCTCCAGGGACGGTGACTCCACCACCTCCCTGGGCAGCCCATTCCAGCAGTCAATGACTCTCTCAGTCAAGAACTTTCTCCTCACAGAAAGTTCTCCCCTGGCACAGCTTCAGACTGTGTCCTCTTGTTCTGGTGCTGGTTGCCTGAGAGAAGAAAGCAACCTCCTCCTGGCTACAACCACCCTTCAGGTAGCTGTAGACAGCAAGAAGGTCTCCCCTGAGCCTCCTCTTCTCCAGGCTAACCAATCCCAGCTCCCTCAGCCTCTCTCCATAGGGCTGTGCTCCAGGCCTCTCCCCAGCCTCGTTGCCCTTCTCTGGACACGCTCAAGCACCTCAATGTCCTTCTTAAATTGAGGGGCCCAGAACTGGACACAGTACTCAAGGTGTGGCCTAACCAGTGCAGAGTACAGGGGGAGAATGACCTCCCTGCTCCTGCTGGCCACACTATTCCTGATGCAGGCCAGGATGCCATTGGCCTTCTTGGCCACCTGGGCACACTGCTGGCTCATGTTCAGGCGGGTGTCAATCAGCACCCCCAGATCTCTCTCTGTTTGGCTGCTCTCCAGCCACTCCGACCCCAGCCTGTAGCTCTGCATGGGGTTGTTGTGGCCAAAGTGCAGCACCCGGCACTTGGACTTGTTGAATGCCATCCCGTTGGACTCTGCCCATCTGTCCAGGCGGTCGAGGTCCTGCTGCAGAGCCCTTCTGCCCTCCAACCCAGCAACATCAGCCCCCAGCTTGGTGTCAGCTGCAAATTTGCTGGTGACTGACTCGATGCCCTCATCCAGATCATCAATGAAGATGTTAAAGAGGATGGGGCCCAGCACTGATCCCTGGGGCACACTGCTAGTGCCCGGCCTCCAGCTGGATGTGGCACCATTCACCACCACTCTCTGGGCTCGGCCCTCCAGCCAGTTCCTAATCCAGCACAGAGTGTTGGCATCCAAGCCATGAGCTGACAGCTTAGCCAGCAGTTTGCTGTGGGGGACAGTGTCAAAGGCCCTGCTGAAGTCCAGGTAGACCACATCCACAGGCCTCCCCACATCCACCAAGCAGGTCACCTGATCATTGAAGGAGATCAGGTTGGATAGGCAGGATCTGCCCTTCCTAAATCCATGTTGGTTGGACCTGAACCCTTGGCCATCCCTCAGGTGTGCAGTTATTGCCCCCAAGATAAAGCATTTATAAACTATGAGTGGAATTTAAGTTATTAAACCATGGCAATATTGAATAGTTTGAAATAAAGTTTCCGGTGTTCATTCGTATCACTTGGTAACAACAATTAAGGTATATACTTTAAGTTGCTACAAAAGAAAAAAGTTTTATGAACTGAATCTGACCACACTAATACAATAAATAACAGTAAGATCACAACACAGAAACCTGCTGCTTTCCCAATACGCTCCAAAATGTTATGCTATTGTGAATATCCACTTATTTCTAAGCTTGGGTTTAGCTATATAGGGTCACAGGTGGGTTTTAGAATGGAGTTCTGGGGTTTACACAAGGGAAAGAACTATTCAGATTGCAAATTCTACATGGACAAGAAAGTGTCTATTTAAACTGCCCATCACCCAAAGAGACTAGTTTTCATATAGATGAAAACTGGAGCTTTCATCTCAATGAAGTTTGAGTGTCTAAGAAGTTTCAGTTTTGGATGAGACAAGGACCATTCCTTTTTGAGATTCATCCTCTTGCTTAATCTGATTATGAAAAACAATTTACAACAAAATGGTAATAAATAAATCAGAACAAAGCAGAAGCTCCAGTGAAAATCCACGGATTTTGCTTTGAGGTGACTAATCCTGATTTAAAACAATACAATTAATAATCCCATATCTCCTTCACACACTGTCCAAATCCTTGCAGGGCTGCATGACTGTACCCAAAACCCTTGCAGCCATATATGGTATTTGTGTCCTCCATGAGAAAAAGAGAAACAATGGAAAACAATAAGAACTGTAAGTCCTCCATATGTCCTGAAAATTAGCCCTGTATTTCCACAAGGCCCAAGTAGGGAGTTTGGGTACGTGAGTATAACTCAACTCACTAACAGTTATTTACATCACAGAATTAGCTCATGTTGTTTTAATCAAATTCATGTTGTTTTAAGTGTGACAATTAAATACAAAAAGAGGGAAAAAACACCCTTTCAGTCCAGCCAGTCACTATGCTTTCTGCAACCTGAACATGGTTCTCAACCAAAGCAAAGAATAAAGGGCCTAAACAAGAGAAGCATGGGCAGCAGGGCAAGGGAGGGGATTCTGTCCCTTTACTCTGCTCTCCTCAGACACCACCTGGAGTACTGTGTGCAGTTCTGGAGCCCTCAGCACAGGAAGGGCATTGAAGTGTTGGAGTGGGTCCAGAGGAGGGCCATGAAGATGCTCAGAGGGCTGGAGCAGCTCTGCTATGAGGACAGGCTGAGAGAGTTGGGGCTCTTCAGCCTGGAGAAGAGAAGGCTTCCAAGAGACCTTAGAGTAGCCTTCCAGTATCTGAAGGGGGCCTACAGGAAGGCTGGGGAGGGATTATTGACAAGGTCTTGCAATGACAGGACAAGGGGCAATGGGTTTAAACTGGCAGAAGGGGAGATTCAGACTGGATGTCAGGAGGAAGTTCTTTGCAGTGAGGGTGTTGAGGCACTGGAAGAGGTTGCACAGGGAGGTTGTGATTGCTCCCTCCCTGGAGGTGTTCAAGGCCAGGTTGGAGGAGGCCTTGAGTAACCTGTACTAGTGGGAGGTGTCCCTGCCTATGGCAGGGGGTTGGAACTAGTTGATCCTTGAGGTCCCTTCCAACTTTACCATTCTATGATTCTACGATTCTATATCACCTGAAATATGTAAACTCTATTTCTTCATCTTGAAAGCTTATTTTCTTGAAATATGAGGTTTAGTACTAAAAAAGGACTGTGTTTAATTGTATGACAATGGAAGGATTTGAGGCAAAGCTCTGAATAATGGAACTTTATCCTCCTGCAAACAAGAGAGCTGACACAATGTATTCAATGTTATAAGTCCTGCTGTGCTGCCAAAATTATAAGGCATTCTTAGAGAAGGACCTAATAATGGAAGAAAATACAACTATTTTTGTCCTTACATGAATTCATAGTATTTCTCAGAGTCACATCTACACAGTAAAGTGCTACCTGCAGGAAAATATACTAACAGAAATCTTTTAAACTGGTTCTGAGTTTTTTTCTAATCTGTTGCAGATTATGCCTTTTCTTCAATATTGCATTAAACATAGGTATTAGAGCTTTTAAGACAAGCAACCTGAAATGTATGGAAAAGAGCTATGGTGAATGAGTTTTGCCTTAGACTCCTGTCTGTTGGATTTGTTTAAATACCTCAGATAAGTTAATTTCTCTTAACTGTGAGGTTTACAAATAGATGTGACTTCTGTTGGATGGTTTTGAGAACTAAGATGCATCTGCTAGGAATAACTCCAGAGCATTAAGAAAACACCTCTTTCTAAGTGTGAGAGATTTTGGGGTTTTTTTGACTGAGGACAGATAGGATAATTTTCATAGAATCATAGAATGGTAAGGTTGGGAGGGACCTCAAGGATCAGGGACACCTCCCACTAGTACAGCTCACTCAAGGCCTCCTCCAACCTGGCCTTGAGCACCTCCAGGGAGGGAACAGCCACAACCTCCCTGAGCAACCTGTACCAGTGTCTCACCACCCTCACTGCAAAGAACTTCCTCCTAACATCCAGTCTAAATCTCTCAACCAGCTTGGAAAAGACCTCCAAGATCACCCAGTCCATTAAAGGCATTTAGACACCAACCAGTGGAACAAATTAGCAAGAAGCAAGTGCTCCAGAGTAAAGGAAAAGTAACTTTTCCCCTACTCTTTTTAATTTTTGGTACACGGACTTTGCCTTTTTCTTTCTTTCTTTCTTT
>VWZE01014713.1:137126-163813 GCA_013396675.1 Eubucco bourcierii | reverse complement strand
AAGAGGAGGCTCAGGGCAGAGCTCATTGTTCTCTTCAGCTACCTGAAGGGAGGTCGTAGCCAGGTGGGGTTGGGCTCTTCTCCCAGGCAACCAGCAACTGAAGGAGGGGACACAGTCTCAAGTTGTGCCAGGGGAGGTCTAGGCTGGATGTTAGGAGGAAGTTCTTGCCAGAGAGAGTGATTGGCATTGGAATGGGTTGCCCAGGGAGGTGGTGGAGTCCCCATCCCTGGAGGTGTTTAAGAGGAGGCTGAATGGGACACTTAGTGCCATGGCTTAGTTAATGAGAAGGGTTAGGTGATAGGTTGGGCTCGGTGATCTTAGAGGTCTTTTCCAATCTGCTTAATTCTGTGATTCTGTGATGTGCTGATTGCATCTGGTCTGAGGGCTCAGATGTGATACCAGATCTTCTGCAACATGTTTTTCTGTATGAAGAGACTTACTCTGTGTGGTCTGCATGCTTGGCACAAGAATTCTGTTTAAGGGAGCTGGAGCTTGCCCAGCTCAGCTCGCAGCTAATTGTTGCTGCAGAAGTGGATCTGACTTTGACCACTTCATGATGGATGTTCATGCTCTGTGCAACATCAGGGAACTGCAGCAGACATGAGTCACCTCCAGCAATGTGTCCTGAGCTGTTCTGATGCTAGATTGAGAGAGATCTCAAGCTGTTGCAGGAGTCTTGGGACAGGATGGGATGACCTATATAAGACCACTGTTTCCATAGCAACTTCAGACCACTCGAGATGCCCTGGTTTGAGTGGCACAGGAGCATTCAGCTGCATTCAGCACTGCTCCCAGCCCTCTGGTGAAATTAGCTGCACCTCTTACCAGGAAGACCTAGATCCTCCTCACTCACCTTGGAGATGACAATGTCAATGGTCACCCAGGACCATCTCTGGCTACCAGAAACATAACATGGCAAACAAATTCTCTTCTAATTTGACCCATAGTCATGATCATTGTGTGGGGAGAGAGATGTCTCTGGCAGACCCTCGACCTCCTTGGCAACTGCTCAGCAGCCCCGAGCCAACCTACGGCTTGGGAGGCAGACCCTAAGCTGTGTTGCCTCTAAAGCATCACTCCTCACAGCATTTCAGCCCTTGCCTTCAAGGACAAAGTGCTCTGCCGTGCCCTGTGCCAGTGCCAACTGCTCTGGGCTCTGCTGCTAGACTCTCAGTAGCCTCTCTCATCTCTGGGGCTCCTGATTTGGAAGAGATGTTGAAACATTTGTGAGGATTTGTTTTATGCCTGTTTACATCACTTCTGCTGAGCAGCAGGATGTAATGTTTAAGTTACAAAAGCCCAGAGCCCTCCCAGCTCAGGCCTGCCCTACCTGGATTTATCACCAGGCTCTATGGAAAAGAAACACTCCTGCTGGAGGAAGAACTGGGGCTGTTCTGCTGGAAAAGAGAAGGCTCCAGGGAGACCTTACACCTACATGTCAATACCTGAAAGGGACCTACAGGAAGGCTGGGGAAGGACTGTTTAGAAGGGCTTGGAGTGATAGGATGAGAGGCAGCAGTTCGAAACTGGAACAGAGGAGGTTTAGGTTGGACATCAGGAGGAAGTTCTGCACAATGAGAGTGGTGAAATACTGGATCAGGCTGCCCAGGGATGTGGTTGAGACCTTGTCCCTGGAGACATTCAGTATCAGACTGGATGTGTCCCATGGCAGCCTGTTGCAGTTGGAGGTGTCCCTGGTGACTGCAGGGGGGTTGGACAAGATGAGCTTTGAGTCCTTTCTACCCCAATGCAATTTGTGAAAGATTTCTGGCAGTGAGAGGAGCCAGGGAACACCTCTCTAGGTAAATAATACTGGGAGCAAGCAGGGGCCCTGTGCTGCTGCCTGTGAGGCTGAGAAACTTGGGCCAGGAGGAACCCTGCTGGGGTGAGCACAGGACAGGATGGACCATCCCCAGGGAAGAACAGGCTCATTTCTCTATGACTGTGCAAGGACACAGAGCTGCTGCAACCCTCTGTCTCTTCTCTGGTAGCTGCTCCAAGGTCTTCAGGCAACTTCAGCCGGTGTGATGGGCTTGGGACTTTTAGGGTATGGACTGCCTTTGTATCTTGCAAAAATCAGATTGTCAGGTAGAAGAGTAGATATGGAGCAGTGGGTTTGTGTAGTGGGAAGTTCATCAAGTTAACCTGGCAGAATCACAAGGAGGGCAATGGAAAGATTTTGGGAACTGGGAGGTATTTATTCTGGAACAGCTATTTTAAAACAGCCTCATTCATGGCATTACTGGTTTAAGAGGGCTGACTCCATCATTAAGTTGGGGTAAATATATTTTGCACTCTGGAGCTTGTTGTGTGGCAGAAGTTAAGCTTCCTGTCACTGCCCTGAAAGGCCACCAGTGTAGCTGCAGTTGATGTTAGATCAGGATCTGAGAATCAGTGAAGTCCACAGGCTACATTTCGCTCCTTTATTGTTTGTTTGTTTGTTTGTTTGTTTGTTTTAATTTCTGAGAACTTCTTTTGTATTTTCTGTCTCCTAATTCCACATGCTCTTGAAGTTACCTTTTTACCTACTTCTACAAACCCATCCCTCTTCAAGAGGGATTTATGATGTTTCTGCTTTCATTCCACTTTGGTAGATACAATCAGTCAATAAAACACTGCTCTTGAAAGAAGATAAACGTTTGTCTGTGCCTGTAAGTTGTGTTTTATTAACAGATAGTTTATCTGCTGCTCCAAGAGCTCAGAAGAAAGATAAAACTGAGGACTGCATGCTGAAAATACTCTCCCTCAGCCTTAGCTGAGCTTTGTTTGAGTGGTAGAAGAGGATCTGCCTTTCAAAAGGGTTTCCTTGCTGTAGAGCAGAATTTTGGTGAAGAGGAATGATTTAATGTGTTCCTCTCTAGATGTGGCAGAGGAGCCTTCCCAAGACTTGCTGTTGCCCCTATAAGGTCCCCAAAAGCTCCAGAGCAGACTACCCATGGTGAGTAGCTCCTCCAGTGCTGCCAGGATGTGTGTGGGTTGCCCAGTGCAACCCTAACCCCAGCTTTGTGTGACTCACAGTGGGTAGGCTTAGCTATGGTGGACATTAGGCTGTTGGTTTCTCCCCCTGCTCCTTGGCTGGGAAAGCTGCTTGGGGACAGTGCTGTTGTCATTGCTCTGGTCAAGTGAAGGGGCAATCCCAAGCACTGATATAGGCTGGGCAGTCACTGGCTTAAGAGCAGCCCTAGGGAGAGGGACTTGGGGTGCTGGTGGACGAGAAGCTCGACATGAGCCAGCAGTGTGCACTTGCAGCCCAAGAAAGCCAGTAAGAGCCTGGGCTGCAGCAAGAGAAGTGTGGCCAGCAGGGTAAGGGAGGTGATTCTCCCCCTCTATTCTGCTCTGGTGAGACTCCAACTGGAGTACTGCAGCCAGTTCTGGAACCCCTGTTACAAGAGGGTTATGGAGGTGCTGGAACGTGGCCAGGGAAGGGCCACGAGGATGCTCAAAGGGCTGGAGCTCCTCTGCTGTGGAGATAACCTGAGAGAGTTGGGGCTGTTCAGTCTGGAGAGGAGAAGGCTCCAAGGAGACCTTATTGTGGCTTTCCAATATCTGAAGAGGACTATGAGAAAGTTGGGGAGGGCCTTTTCAGGATGCTGGGTACTGATAGGACAGGGGGGAAAACTACAAGTGGGTAGATTCAGACTGGATGTTGTGAAGAAGTTCTTCACCCTGAAGGTGGTGAGACACTGGAACAGGTTGCCCAGGGAGGTGGTGGAAGCCTCATCCCTGGATGTTTTTAAGGCCAGGCTGGATATGGCTCTGAGCAGCCTGATGTAGTGTGAGGTGTCCCTGCCCATGACAGGGGAGTTGGAACTAGATGATCCTTGAGGTCCCTTCCAACCTTACCATTCTATGATTCTATGATTACAAGGGTGGCAAGACTCTGAAATGGGTTGCTCAGGGAGGTTATGGACACCTCCTCCCTGTGGGTGTTCAAGGCCTAGTTGGATGAAGCCTTGAGCAATCGAGTCTAGTTGAGAGGTGTCCCTGCCGTGGCAGGCAGGTTGGAGTAGATGATCTCTAAGGTCCCTTCCAACCTCAGCCATTCTATGATTCATCATCTGTCTGGGAGTATAAGTGTAAACTGGAGGAACACAGGCATGAACCCCCTTCCCCAGTGGAGATATAAAAGTTTGGAAAGACAGAACTTGACACAGTTGTCTTCAACCCTCCAAAAGGTTATGGGGAATGCTTAAAAATAAAATAAAATGAAATAAAATAAAATGAAATGAAATAAAATAAAATAAAATAAAATAAAATGAAATAAACTAAACTAAACCAAACCAAATAAAATCAAATAAAATAATATAAAATAAAATAAAATAAACCGAACTAAACTAAACTAAACCAAACCAAACCAAATAAAATAAAATAAAATGAAATGAAATAAATTAAACTAAACCAAACCAAATAAAATAAAATAAAATGAAATGAAATAAACTAAACTAAACCAAACCAAACCAAATAAAATAAAATAATACAAAATAAAATAAAATACAAAAATAAAATTAAATAAAATTAAATAAAACAAAACAAAACAAAACAAAATAAAATAAAACAAAACAAAACAAGATAAAATAAAGTAAAGCAAAATAAAACAAAACAAAACAAAAAAACCCAAAATAAAATAAACCAAACCAAACTTGTATAAAATAAAACAAAACAAAATAAAATGAAATAAAATAAAATAAAACAAAATGAAATAAAATAAAATAAAATAAACCAAAGTGAAATAAAATAAAATAAAATAAAACAAAACAAGATAAGATAAAGCAAAGCAAAATAAAACAAAACAAAACAAAAAAACCAAAATAAAATAAACCAAGGCAAACCAAACCAAACTCAAATAAAATAAAACAAAACAAAATAAAATGAAATAAAATAAAACAAAACAAAACGAAAAAAATAAAAATAAACCAAAATGAAATAAAACAAAACAAAACAAAACAAGATAAGATAAAGCAAAGCAAAATAAAATAAAACAAAAAAACCCCAACAAAATAAAATAAACCATACCAAACCAAACTCAAATGACATAAAACAAAACCAAATACAATAAATTAAAACAAACCAAAATACAGTAAAATCAAAACTGATGCTCATCAACCTTGCTAAACAAGGAGCATATGACTAAAGCATCTGAGGTTAAACACATTGGAATTAAAACTATATAAACTAAGAAGCTGTAAACAGCCTGTGGCTGCTATTTCTCCTACCTTAAATAGGAAAGATATTTTGTTTGGGAGCTGCTTTCTCTTCACCTCCAAATTCTGTTCTGTGTCCTTGGGTACTGTCTTACCCCACTGCCAGCACAGCATCCATTGAGCATGCTCCCACCCTTCCTCTCTGCACCCTCATAGTGTTAGCTCCGAGTCCTCAGCTCACATCACATGCAATTAGCAGCAGCAGCAGCATGGACGTTGCTCACCTCAGGATGAGAGTTGTCTGCAGATCTGAGCACGGTTTGCAAGTCTGAGCACCTGCTTGGGTGAACAGAGCTGGTGCCCATTTTGCCCAGGAAACAGTGCCTGGGGTCACAGCTGGAAGCCAGAGGAACAGAGCAGTCTGTTCTCTCCTCTGAATTCTGCATCACCCTCAGAGGGGCCACAGAGCACTCTTTTCAAGTGCCACATCAGTGGAATGGCATTGCCAAAGGTCTGGCCATGGTGCCTTCTGCTCTTGCCACTGCAGCTCCTGGTGGGATGAGTAAGGACATGCTCCCTCCACATCACCCACTAAGCTTCCTTCCCCATGCCTTCAGCACAGGTTCTTTATGGGCTTTGTGAGGCTCTATTGCAGGTGCAGGCAACCACCTCCTCTGAACAGCAGCACTTGTTGTGGCCCATGGTGAGGGCATCTGTATCTTGCCACTTGGGACTTTGGAAAGAGCTGTGTAGTGTTTGAGTCTTGGGCAAATTTGGTGTGACTTCTGTCTTGACCAAGTAGTCTGGTGGGATTCACTGGGACAAGGATGGATAAATACTGGAGGATGGCAAGGGTTCAGTTTGAAACACAAAGCATAGAGAGCTTTTGTTCCTGCCCTCCTGGTGTGGATGTGACCATTTCAGGGCAGGTGGCTCATCAGCTCTGCTCTGATCACAGCTTGCAGCGTGGGGCAAAGCTGGGAAAGAGGCAGGTGTTCAGCCTTTCCCTTGCTCATATTTCCTGTTTGCTTATTTCAGGGGAGACTTTCTTCTCTCCTTAAACCTCACCCTCATCAGCACAGATGGAGCTTCATGTGCAGTGCTTGGAGCACTTCTAAGGTAGAATCATAGAAACATAGAATCATAGAATCAGTCAGGGTTGGAAGGGACCACAAGGATCATCTAGGTCCAACCCCCTGCCATGGGCAGGGACACCTCACACTAGATCAGGCTGGCCACAGCCTCATCCAGCCTGCACTTAAACACCTCCAGGGATGAGGCTTCCACCACCTCCCTGGGCAACCCCTTCCAGGCTCTCACCACGCTCATGCTGAAGAGCTTCTTCCTAACATCCAGTCTGAATCTCCCCATTTCTAGCTTGGTTCCATTCCCCCCAGTCCTATCACTACCTGACATTCTAAAAAGTCCCTCCCCAGCTTTCTTGTAGCCCACTCAAGATACTGAGAGGTCACAATAAGGTCACCTGGGAGCCTTCTCTCCAGACTGAACAGCCCCAACTCCCTCAGTCTCTTCTCATAGCAGATGTGCTCCAGCCTTCTGCTCATCCTTGTGGCCCTTCTCTGGACACCTTCCAGCACATGCACATCCCTCTTGTAATAGGGGCTCCAGAACTACATGACAGGCTTCGAGGAGACCTGGTAGTAGCCTTCCAGTATCTGAAGGGGGCCTACAGGAAGCCTGTGAGGGACTATTGACAAGGTGTTGTAATGCCAGGACAAGGGGCAAAGGGTTTGAACTGGCAGAGGGGAGATTTAGACTGGATGTGAGGAGGAAGTTCTTTACAGTGAGGGTGGTGAGACACTGGCACAGGTTGCCCAGGGAGGTTGTGGCTGCTCCCTCCCTGGAGGTGTTCAAGGCCAGATTGGAGGAAGCCTTGAGTAACCTGTGCTAGTGGGAGGTGTCCCTGCCTATGGCAGGGGGTTGGAACTAGATGATCCTTGAGGTCACTTCCAACCTTATGATTCTATGATTCTATGACAGAACTTCAACGAGCTGTGCAGTAATGCTGCTGGATTTCCACCTCAACTGTTTAGAAAAAGAATGTTTGCAAATTTTCTTTCTTTTCTGTGTGATTGTGGTACTTCTTAAGCACTCTTTAGAGCACAGCTTTCTACACCAGTCATGGTTATGTTTGGTGATTGGCTTGACATGTGAACTGTGTGTAAGATGAGGTGTATTTTTTTTTTCTGATGAATTTGAAGGAGTTGTTTTATTTGTGAACACTCGATGTATGGTTTTGTTCAGCTTCTTGCTTTGATAATTGCTGTCTTGCACCAGTAAAGCAAGATACTTTCTAATAGGGGATTTAAAATGTTTTTGGCACTCAGCAATTGTTTTAGACACAGGCAGCATAAAACAGGGCTGTCATTCACAGGTTTCATTGGGTTGGGAGGGATCCTCAAAGGTTATTTTGTCCACCCCCCTTGCAGTCAGCAGGAACACTTCAGCTAGGTTAGGCTGTCTGAGGCCACATCAAGTTCCGATTCTGAATGTCTGCTGGGACAGGGCCTTGGCTACATCCCTGGGCAACCTGTTCCAGTATTTTACCACTCTCATTGTAAAGAACTTCCTCCTGATGTCTAATTCCCTGAAGCATATGTGTATATACTCAGACCTAGGTTCTGTTGTAGCACAATCATCATGCCAGTACTCATCCCTGAGGGTTTGTTTCCCTCCTTACTGTAGTGGCTGGGACTCCTCACGAAGGTTTCAGTGCTGACTGCTGGTTTACCTCACTGAGACACAAGCAGAGCAGATGGAGTGAGGTGATCAACACCACAGCACTACCAAGACTTTCTGATGGGCTCTCTTCCTGAGACCTCATGGACCAGGTGGTCTGAGCATGTGTCAGACTGACAGTGTTTGAGAACAGCCAAAGCAAAGGCTGCTTGATTGCTTTCCAAAATATAGTGTCCATGAAATCCTGTTATGTCCTCAAAAGTGACATCAAACTGTGGGGCTTATTGTGGCTGTTACATGTGGCTGTGATTTACAACCTGATCTTTGCAGTTCCTCACTATGTTGTCATTAGCACAGCGCTGAAATAACCCAAAGGTAGTTTTAGATATTCATTGTGCTACAGATCTGTAGATAAATTGCTTTCAGAATTAATCCAGGGAATAGATTTCCTCATACAATAAAAACTGTAGAGGGAGATAATATGCCAGCCACTTGTAAAACCTTAGTAAGCAGCAGCTGCTGTGGATTCATATTTTTTTTTCTTTTCTGTAAACTGGGCTGGCTTTATTTAAGAGTAAGTAAATTACCTGGAAGGATGAAACCAAGCAATATTTTTACAGCACCAGTATCTGCTGATTCCTGAGCCTCTTCTGGAGACAAGATTTGTAAATGTGTTAAAATACTTTCCAGATGTGAATGAAGTAACAGCAAGAGGAGCTGCTGACATCTTACTGAGCTGTCAGAGCACCTTCCTGGCTGGCTTGCTGCACAAAGTTTTGCTTGAAAGGCAAAATAGAGCCATGGACTAGAAACTGTGTAAGAAAGAGGAAGATATAGTGAGAGTGGTGAGGCACTGGCACAGGTTGCCCAGGGAGGCTGTGGCTGCTCTCTCCCTGGAGGTGTTCAAGGCCAGGTTGGAGGAGGCCTTGAGTGGCCTGTGCTTGAGGCCTTGAGTGACCTGTGCTTGAGGCCTTGAGTCCCCTATAGCAGGGGGTTGGAACTAGATGATCCTTGAGGTCCCTTCCAACCTTACCATTCTATGATTCTACGATATAAAGGCATCTTTGAGGAGGGCCACAAAGATGATCAGAGGGCTGGAGCACCTCTCCTACAAAGACAGGCTGAAAGAATTGCGGGTTTTTGGCCTAGAGAAGAGAAGGCTCCAGGGAAACCTTACAGTCACATTTCAATATCTGAAGGGGACCTACAAGGAGGCTGAAGAAGGACAGTTTGGAAGGGCTTGGAGTGATAGGATGAGGGGCAGAGGTTTGAAATTGGAGCAGGGGAGACTGAGGTTAGACATCAGGAGGGAGTTCTTCACAATGAGAGTAGTGAGATAGTGGAACAGGTTGGGCAGGGATGTGGTTGAGGCCCTGTCCCTGGAGACATTCAGTATCAGCCTTGATGTGTCCCATGGCAACCTGATGTGGTCGGAGGTGTCTGTACAGAATGCAGGACAAGACTTTTGAAGGTCCTTTCCAACCTGATGTGATCTGTGCATCTGTAAAATTGCAAAGGGCAGCATGGAGCTGCTGTGGGTCTCTTTGCAGTTGATCATAGTGATTGCATTTCTCTAGGGAAAGGCTTGGCAGCCAGACTGCAGGATTCATAGGACAGTAATTTTCTCTTTAATAGAGAACAGGCAAAAAAGAAAAAGAATCCAAGCCATTTCTTGGGAATGTGAGCAAGCTGGCTGAGTGTGCAACATCTGTATGCACAAATTCAGTCTGATAGGGGTTAGAGGAGTCTTTCAGAGAGCAGGGACATCAGGAATTCCTTTCTGCTCTCCCACAGCAGTGCTGCAGCTTCCAGCCCTGATTTGTGAAGTGGGTTTTGATAACTCTTTTTTTTTGGATTTAGGTGGATCCATTTGGGTAATATTTGTGAAAATTTTCATGGAGAAAGGAAGGACCTGCAGAATTAACACCAACAGTTACATGCCTGGTGATAGAACATCTAAGTGAGTTGGAGTGAGGAGAAATTAATCCTCCTGACGATACCTACCTTCTAATTTAGGGGAGAGAGGAAGGTTTGTCTGGTTTTCTGAAGCAGTTATATGTGCATGTCTGTGCCCCCTTCTCCTTCCCTTGGTAAAGCCTGCACTGGCAAACTGTTCTCAGCCTGTTCTGCAAAAGGTCAAAGTCTTCAAAGTCTGAAGTTCCTGCAAACTCCATGGAATCAGATGCCCCCTTGCATCCTTCAAGAGATCACAGAATCACAGAAAAATTCAGATTAGAAAAGATTCCCAGGATCATCAAGTCCAACCATTGTCCTTACTCTACAAAGCTCACTCTTAAACCATATCCTTAAGAACCACACCCAAGCAACTTCCAAACACATCCAGGGTTGGTGATTCTACCACCTCCCTAGGCAGCCCATTCCAATCTGACCACTCTCACTGGGAAAAAAAATGTTTCCTAATGGGCAGTGTAAACCTACTCAATCACAGCTTGAGGCCATTCCATCTTGTTCCATCACTATTTATCTGTGATGGTGTTGGCACAGGGGAATGGTGCTGGAAATGAGAGCACACTTGTTCTACTGTATGGAAAAGGGCTTGGGAATAACTCCTTGGCTGCTGATAGAGAGGTTTTGCTGGGTCATGGATATAAAGACACTTAAGCCTGGGTAAGAGATACATGTCCTCTTGTTGTCTCCTTACTTTGCTTTTTTTCCCTTGGTACACAACCTTAAGGCAGCCTATTCTTTGTCTGTAGCTCTAAGCCAGGGAGTGGTGATAGGCTCTAAGGGAGAGGAGAAGAGCAAGCTTTCTGCAGCAGCCAAGCACTCCATTATGACTTGAGCAGATTATAAAGCCCATGGGTGAGATCCTGGCTTTGGAAAGCAGCCCTCTGCCATGGAAACAGGCATGAATCCTGTTAGGAGCATCCTCTGAGAGCACAGGCTTTTGCTCTCTGTGATGGATCCACCACATGGCTGAAACCTTGGGGAGCGGAGGTGTACTACCAGTGCCTTGAACCAACCGAGGCAGTGACTGCTGCACAGGATCAGGGATTAGAGGCCAACACTAAGGCTGCAGCAAGATTCTCTGCTGTCTCCAGGAGGCATGATGGTGAGATAAAGCTAGGTACCCCTGGAGTGCTTTTTCTTTGTCCTCTCTGCAGAAAACTGGAGAGCAGCCAAACAGAAAGGGATCTGGGAGTGCTGATTGACACCCACCTAAACATGAGCCAGCAGTGTGCCCAGGTGGCCAAGAAGGCCAATGGCATCCTGGCCTGCATCAGCAATAGTGTGGCCAGCAGGAGCAGGGAGGTCATTCTCCCCCTGGACTCTGCACTGCTTAGGCCACACCTTGAGTCCTGTGTCCAGTTCTGGGCCCCTCAATTTAAGAAGGACATTGAGGTGCTTGAGTGTGTCCAGAGAAGGGCAATGAGGCTGGGGAGAGGCCTCGAGCACAGCCCTATGGAGAGAGGCTGAGGGAGCTGGGATTGGTTAGCCTGGAGAAGAGGAGGCTCAGGGGAGACCTTCTTGCTGCCTACAGCTACCTGAAGGGTGGTTGTAGCCAGGGGGAGGTTACCTTCTTCTCTCAGGCAAGCAGCACCAGAACAAGAGGACACAGTCTCAAGCTGTGCCAGGGGAAGTTTAGGCTGGAGGTGAGGAGAAAGTTCTTGCCTGAGAGAGTCATTGACTGCTGGAATGGGCTGCCCAGGGAGGTGGTGGAGTCAGCGTCCCTGGAGGTGTTCAAGGTGGGTTTGGACATGGCACTTGGTCTCTTCCAACCTTGGTGATACTGTCTGATACTGCGAAAACCTGGGGTAGAGCAGTTTTTGTGAGGGATTCGTACTTCATAAGCAGCCAGACAGAAATGGAAGAGGAATAGAACATGATTCTAGGGAGAGGTTTAGGAGGTTGCTTGAGGGAAATGACATGGTGACACCTGAAAACATAAAAACCTTTGAGAGGTGTTATGGATAATTATGGACTTCAAATTGGAAATGTTCTGTGCATTTTTAATAGCTCTGCTAGGAGAAGGAGCGAAGCTGGTTTAATGTTTAATGCATGTACAGTAATAGAAGGCTGAACTGATCTCCATGGGCCCGTTTGTTCCATTACTGTCTAGAAGGAAATAAATTAAATTCTATTTTAGAAGGTATTTTGGATCTGGATGCCATAGAGGGAGAGATCAGAAGAATGAAATTACAGGGAGAGCTTCATCCCTGGGCTTGTCCTTATCTGTGCTGGAAAACCAGCAGAGATGTGCGTATGCCTGGCGTGCTACAAGGAGCAAGTGGCAGTGCTGTGGCCTTTGGAGTGGTCACTGTTTGGAAGAGAGAGAGGAGCTTTTCAAGTCAGAGATTCAACTGACTTATTTTAAGTGGTAGCAGGATTTTGATTATAGAAAATTAACTAATTCCAGATACTTATCACACTTCAAAAAATCTTCATGTTGCAGAGTCACAGAATGCCAGGGCAGAAGTGCCCCCGGGGATCACCTGGCCCATCCTTTCTAGCTGATAGAGTGGTTGCAATGAGATGGCTCAGCAGCCTGTCAAGATGAGTCTTAAACTGTCCAATGTAGAGGAATCCATCACTGCTTCCCTTGGGAGATGACTCCAATCTCTGCTCTCATTGAGGAAAGGTTTTCTTCTGGAATCAAAGAATCATAGAATGGTAAGGTTGGAAGGGACCTCAAGGATCAGCCAGTTCCAACCCCCTGCCATAGGCAGGGACACCTCCCACTAGTACAGCTCACTCAAGGCCTCCTCCAACCTGGCCTTGAACACCTCCAGGGAGGGAGCAGCCACAACCTCCCTGGGCAACCTATGCCAGTGCCTCACCACCCTCACTGCAAAGAGCTTCTTCCTAACATCCAGTTTAAATCTCCCCTCTGCCAGTTTAAACCCATTCCTCCTCATCCTGTCATTACAAGACCTTGTCAATAGGCCCTCCTCAGCCCTCTTGTAGCCCCCTTCATCCTGGAAGGCCACTCCAAGGTCTCCTTGAAGCCTTCTCTTCTCCAGGCTGCAGAGCCCCAACTCTCTCAGCCTGTCCTCAGAGCAGAGCTGCTGCAGCCCTCTGAGCATCTTCGTGGCCTCCTCTGGACCCACTCCAACAGTTCCATGTCCTTCCTGTGTTGGGGGCTTCAGAACTGTACACAATACAGGATAATAAGTAAAGGATGAGAGTGAGGAAGAGAATCATCTGCCTCCAGATGTGAAAGGTATTGATCGTGCTGTGTGGTGATGCGCAGGGCACTTTGAGATCTGGCTCCATAGGATTTCACATTCTGGCATGCTGAAATGTTCTTGCACACAAGCCAATAGAGTTATTTTATACTTTATTAATCACAATTTTTTTTTAACTGCTGCCATCCAGCACGATGTTTTCATGCTTCCAAATGCTCGGCAGCTTCCTTTGGACCTCCCGCAGTTTTTCCTTTACACTGATTTTATGGCTAAGAGACATGATTTTGGCTGAAATAGTCCTGGCTGATTAGTGACTGCAAATGTTAATTACAGCATTCCCAGTCCCCCCTGCAGTGCAGCACTTGCTGCTGTTCTTCAGGCTCTGTTCTCAGCAATTACTCTTCTGTGTTCCCCAAAGATGGAGCTTCTCTTATCTCTCCTGGTGCGGTTTAGTCGTTTGACCCCCTGCAGCTTTTCACCTTAGGCTAGGAAAAGCTTGCCTCCTTCAGACCGGCTCTGTTCCAGAAAACAAACCTGAAAGCCACACTAGCAGCCAGGAAATGGTCTGTTCTTGATTTCCTCCTCCTCCTTCTCCTCCATCCTAGAGGAGAAAGGAAGATCAATTTTTTTTGGCCTAGCTGCATTGTCAACTGATGCATTTAAACGCTTGGCTTAGTGGGACGAATTGTCAACGGACGCATTCAAACTCTTGTCCTGGTGGGATGGATTTGGATAGTAAGAGAATGCTCTCGAAGTGTTGCTTAGTTAAAAACACCCAAGCAAACCCACAAAAGCCATTCAGTGCAGACGAATGCTGCTCTCCATCAGGAGTGCAGAGGCTGAGGTCAAGCTCAGATTTCAAAGGTTTTTGAAAGAAGACATTTTATTCACAAGATTATTCAACATGTGATTGAAATTCAGTGTTGAATCTCTGCATATTTAGTGTTCCAAACCCTAAAATGTGCTCCAAGAGCAGGTCTTGGAGGGTGTCCTTAAAGGGCATCCAGCTCCAGATCCTGGGTGCTGTTCTTAAAGATTTTCCAGCTCCAGATCCTGCTCCCCTGGGGTGCTCAACCTCAACCCTATACACAAACTAAGCCTCGTTGCTGGCTAGTTTGAAATGAAATCCTTCCATGTGACAGTCCCAGCCAACATGCCTATAGCAGGGGGTTGGAACTAGATGATCCTTGAGTTTCCTTCCAACCTTACTATGATTCCATGATTCCATGATTCTATGATTATATGATTCTATGTTAACCTTCGTTTAAAACCCCACCAAACAAAAAACCTGCCAGGCAAAAAAAAAAGAGACCCAAACAAAACCCCCAAATAAGCAACTCCAGACACTTCCAGCATCACCTTTAGTGCTTTGTTATGGCTACATATGGGTCATAAACTCGACTCTTTCCAAAACTTTGAATATTTGTTTTGTGGAATGTTACCACTGAAAAAAACAAACCCAAACATTCCTATGTTTTGTAAAGTCCTGCAGGTGGATTTCTTGCCCAAAATGATGGCAGGAAGGCTGAGCAGGATATATGCCCATTAAATACTCTCCACAGGACCTCTGAGGAGGATGGTGAGGGGAGACACACACCCCAAAATGAAAGTATTTGACTGTACAGGGATCTGATTCTGAATGGCTGAAGGCTGGAAAAGCTGGTTTGGAAATTTTGAGGGGGTTAGCAATGCTCTGCTCACTCTCTGCACTGTGTTTCTCTCCTCCTCTTACTTCATAATGTATTTCTTGATGAGAAAACAATACATAGCTACACAACTGTTCAAATATTTATCTCTTTTTAAAGAAGAAAAAAAAAACATTGGGCAGTTCACATGGGGATTTTAAACAGATGTAATAATTATCTTTTGGAGAGATATGATTATGCTACTCAGTCTTAAGAGCTTGAGATGGGAGATTGGGACTGAAAAACTTCTCTGATGTGCTGGGGCCCTTGCTGTATAACCTCACGTAGAAGTACATCATGGCGTTGTCACTCTTACTTGTCACCCACTCTGGCACAAGGAAACCTTTCAGCAAAAGCCTCACCAGCTGCAGCTTTCTGCTTTTGAAGGCAGTTTGGGATACCTGCAGCCCCTCTGCCCATTCGTAGAATCATAGAATCATAGAATGGGAAGGTTGGAAGGGACCTCGAGGATCATCTAGTTCCAACCCCCTGCTGCAGGATGCTCAAGGTCTCATACAACCTGGCCTTCACCTCCAGGAGGAGGCAGCCATGACCTCTCTGGTCAACTTGTTCCACTGTCTCACCACCCTCACTCTAAAGAATTTCTTTCTAACCTCCAGTCTAAATCTGCCCTCCTCAAGCTTCAGTCCATTCCCTCTTGTCCTATCCCCACAGACCCTTGTAAAAAGTCCCTTTCCCAGCTTCCGTGTAGGCCCCTTTCAGGCACTGCGAGGCCAATATGTGGTCTCTCTGGGGTCTTCTTTTCTCCAGGCTGAACAGCCACAACTCTCTCAGCCTATCAGAGAATCATAGAAGCATGGAATATTTTGGGTTGAAAGGGAACTCAAAACCCCCTGCCATAGGCTGGGACACCTCCCACTAGTACAGGGCACTCAAGGCCTCATCCAACCTGGCCTTGAACACCTCCAGGGAGTGTGATCGAAGATTCAGTGATTCTGTGCTCCACAACCTCCCTGGGCAACCTGTGCCAGTGTCTCACCACCCTCACTGCAAACAACTTCTTCCTAACATCCAGTTTCAGTCTCCCCTCTGCCAGTTCAAACCCATTGCCCCTTGTCCTGTCATTGCATGACCTTGTAAATAATCCCTCCCCAGCCTTCCTGTAGGCCCCCTTCAGATACTGGAAGGCTACTCTAAGGTCTCCTGGAAGCCTTCACCCCATACAGTCATATAGGACGAATCTCAACCAACATAATTGTATCCCAAACAAGCCCCTCAGCCACTGTTCTGTCACCTATGGTACCTTTACACTCCAGATTCTTAGAATAATAAGGGAGAGAAGCATTAAATTACTGGCAGTCTGGATCTCATCCCCTTCCCATTGCTTTTGGGGGTAAGGTCATGCTAAGCTTTGCAGAATAAACCCAGATTTTCTTGTTCTATATTGCAAAGCTCCCACTGAGATAGAAGAGACTGCAGAGAGTGTTTGTGGAAATCTGCTCTAAGGGAAGTGATGGAGTCCCTGCAAGCAGCACTGGGGAGCCTGGGTTCAGTTTTGGGCCTCTCATTACAAGGACATTGAGGTGCTGGAGCATGTCCAAGAAGGACAATGAAGCTGGTGAGGAGAAAAACAGCTGAGAGAACTGAGTTAGTTTAGTCTGGAGAAGAGAAGGCTGAAGGGAGACCTCATTGCTCTCTATAGCTCCCTGAAAGGAGATTGGAATCCGGTTGGGTTTGGTCTCTTCTCTCTAGTCTCAGGTGATAAAATGAGAGGGAATGGCCTGAAATTGTGCCAGGAGAGGTTTAGGTCGGATAGGAAAAAATTCTTTATGGAAAAGAGTGGTCAGGCACTGGAACAGGCTGCCCAGGAAGGTGGTGGTGGAGTCACCATCCCTGGAGGTGTTCCAGGAAAAAGTGTGGACTTGGCACTTGGGGACACAGTTTAATGGCCATGGTGGTGTTAGGTTGATGGTTGGACTTGATGATCTCGGAGGGCTTTGCCAACCAAACCAATTGTATTCTTCTATGATCTGCATCAGCACAAGAAACAAGAGAAGATTTTGGACAGCTTGGTGTACTTCATATT
Organism: Eubucco bourcierii; assembly: GCA_013396675.1. Classification (NCBI taxonomy): domain Eukaryota; kingdom Metazoa; phylum Chordata; class Aves; order Piciformes; family Ramphastidae; genus Eubucco; species Eubucco bourcierii. Next base: position 147,093 of record VWZE01014713.1, on the reverse strand, counting down.
CTCTGGCAGCCATTCTGGCTAGAAAGACTATCTTCTTTAAGGTAAGCAAAGCACCTTTCTTAACACATTTGCTTGTTCAGTTTTTAATCTTCCTTTTCCAGTTATGTAAATAGTTCAAGAATAATATTAACTGTCTGCTGCTAGTAAGCTGATTCGCTTGCTTCGGGTTATCAGACACAAAAGCACTGCAGGGCTGCTTTGTAAATTGAGTTGGATTTTATTTTTCTTTTTTTTTCTTTTTCTTTTCCACATCTGTGTCATTCTGAGCTCTTATGTAAACACTCAGAATGCAATTTCTATATATACTGGGCTTGTTATGCAACCCCCCTGTGCAGTGATGCCAAAGGGATTTAATTTTCTTATTGGTAGCTTTGAGAAGAAGTGATCAAGCATCCTCTCTGTGGACAGCAGAGGGAATGCTAAGTGAAAAACAATAAAAATGGCACAAAACAAGGACAGAGACTAATTTTAAAAGGTGTGTGTGTGCCTGTCTGTGGGAATGAAAATGTTCCTGGGTTTCAAAACTCTTTGTGATGGCTTTCACTGAACTCATGATTACTGCTTCAGTGCTGCTTGGCTGCGTTTGTTCTTCATGGAAATTATTGAATGGTTCAATATATACTTCTGGTTTACAACCAGGCTGGGTGCCTGCTTCATGTATTATTGATGGAACATGCTTATTTATAGCTGGTGCTGGTTAGCAGGATGGCAATGGAAAGCAACACTGGCAACGCCTTCCGTCGGATCACTGGGGCTGTGCGTTTTGAAGCGATCATTGACAGATCGTGAGAGAGGGAATGGGATGGAACTGTTCCAGTGATGGGCCAGGTTGTGGTGTCATTGAGGAGCAACAGGCAGATGGCATCATAGAATCACAGAATCATGGAATGGTTTCTGCTGGAAGGAACCTTAAAGATCATCTAGTTCCAACCCCTCTGCCACGGGCAGGGACACCTTCCACTACTGCAGGTTGCTCAAAGCCTCATGCAACCTGGTTCTTGAACACTTCCAAGGAGGGGGCATCCACAACCTACTTGGGCAACCTGTTCTGGTATCTCACCACCCTCACTGTAAAGAATTTCCTTCGAATATCCAATCTAAATCTGTCCTCCCCGAGTTTCAATCCATTTTCTCTTGTTCTATTACTACAAGCCCTTGTAAAAAATCCCCCTTCATCTTTCTTGTACTGGAAGGCTTTGGGTACTGGAAGGCTGCTGTAAGGTCTCCTCAGATCCTCTTTGGGTACTGGAAGGCTGATGTAAGGTCTCCTCAGAGCCTCTTTGGGTACTGGAAGGCTGCTGTAAGGTCTCCTCAGAGCCTCTTTGGGTACTGGAAGGCTGCTGTAAGGTCTCCCCAGAGCCTTCCCTTCTCCAGTCTGGACAGCCCCTACTCTGGTAGCCTGTCCCCATAGGGGACTTTGGGCAGTTTCAAATCAAGCAGATGAGGGAGCTACTGGGAGCTCATCTGCTGCTGAGCCCCTCTGGAAAACTAAAAGGTGACTTTGAGGGGTGGTGGGGAAAGAGGCAGCATCTCTCAGCCACTCAAAGCCTTGGCATCTGAGAGACAAGGACAGCTCCTGCTCAAGAAGTGGTAGATGTAGCAACAGCCTCTGTAACAAAGATTTTGTGTAGCCTCAGAAACTTCTTTTTGCATTCTGGTGTATTTTATTTGTAATGAACTTCAAAATGCTGATGAAAAAAGATTTCTAGCACTGCTTGCATCACACTTGTGTTCAGCTTTGCCCATCCTCCTCCTGAGTTGAGCTGCTGATGGTCTGCCAGGTTATGGGGCTGGTGGTCAGAGAGCTGCTTCTCATGCTGAGAAGGGCTCAGAGTCGTCCTGCAGAGCTTTGGGCTCGGGACTGAGATGTTAGTTTGTTTGGAGGAGCTGCTTACACCGGAGGCTGAACTTCAGCCCCTGCCCCCATCACATTTAACACCCATAGCTACATTTGCATAGCTTTTGGAGACGAAAAGTCCAACAGCGTCATCTGTTTAATCCTTCTTGAGTCAAAGCAAACACATAGTAAGTGGACTTTAGAAATAAATGCCTGTGGTTTTCAAAGTAAAATTTGAAGTCAAAGGTTAAACTGCAGTGAAACCCTGCTCTTTTTCCTTTTATCCACTCTCTCTGAAAGGAAGGCAGAGCTGCACTGCTTGTCCTCTGGCTCTTCGGTTCGTGACTTTTGGTTGGCTGTTTAGCATCTTGTAGAGCTGCCATGCAAGGGCTTTTCAGAATTAATCATGAAGATTATCTGACAGCTGTTTTATCTTTGCACAGCTTTGCATCACTGTTCACAATAATACCATAATACTACATCATCCAATTACATGTGGTTTGGTTTTTTCCCCCCCTTCTTTTCATTAGGAATGTGCCTTATCTAAATGCATTTGTCTAAAGCTGGGGCGGTGGTGGTGTGTGTTTAGTTTATAGTTGTGCAGAAACAAACTAGCTTATTTTCTGGTTTGCATAATGTTTTGGAGTCCAAATATAATCTTTGCAAGCTTGGAAGTTTATGTTGCCATAGGCTATGGGCAGGAAACAGATCTATTTGTTCCTTTTCATAGCTCTTCTGAACAGAGAAATTCGTGAGTTCCATTTATAAAGGGGAACTAAAACTCTTTCTTTTTACATTCATTGCTAATATAAACATTCACAGCTAAAAAACTCCCCAAAAAACCTTTTACTGCTTAAATCATGCTGCTCTCCCTGCATTTTGCCCTGTTTCATTAATACAAATAGTTATATTAATTTAATTTTGTATTAAATTTCTCATGCCTGTAATAAAATCCTGGCCCTTTGTTAATCCAACAATCTAAGCAAAGACCATACAGGAGCACTGCAGGAGAACATTTCATCCCCTGTCTTGTTTTTCTCCAATGTATTTTTCACTTGTTTAAGTGTGAAATGAGAGCATTTTTGTACAGGCAGGGTCAGGCATTGCCTTTCCATATCTATTACCTGATTTAAGTTAATAATATATTGCTAAAACATGTGCAGGTTTTGGTGCGTCTCCATCTCTGTGTTTTATCAGACTGGCAAAGGCAAACTGCATCAAAATCCCAGAGAATTAGTTAGCTTTCAGTTTTTTATCTCCAAGTGTAAACTGTTTGCCAGTCTGAGTGCTTTTACAGAAGGCTAATTGATTATGGAAGTGATGTGGCATCTCTGCTTCTGTGAACCCCTCCTCTGAGTGCTGCCAGGCTTCCCAATGGCACCACTCAGTTTCCAGGCTGTGTCTGCTTTGTGCTATTAAACTGTGTCAGGCTAAAATTTGGCAAAGGAATTGTCAGATCAGTGTAAATCCTGACCTTTTTCAAACTGGTTGCACTCTGCCAGAGATGCCTGTCCCCTGCAGCAGAGATGGCTTCGCTTAGCAGCAGGCTCTCAGAGGTAGAATGTCTGTATTACAGAGGGAGAAGTGGAAGGTTGCCTTCTGGAGACTGAGACCAGCCCTTTTGTGCAGTCAGAACAGCCTTTTGACACTTGAGCCATCTTGGGACATCTGTGTCTCCTGCCATGCTCCTGCAATCTGATGGCTGCATCAGACCAGCTGCTGACCCCAAAGCGTTGAGGTGCAGGTTTTGGATGCTGATGTAGGAGCAAGCAGCACCTCTGAACTGCTGACTCCTATGAGACTCTGGTGCATGACATGGTGTTACTTCAGGCTGCTGTAGCTTGAGGTGACAAGGATCAGCATTTGCTGCTTTATGTCTGAAATTATTTCCCTCATGAGTTTTCAGGCTTAGTCACTCTTGCCATGCCTGTGGTTAAGACAGTCCTAAAGGTTTGAGGGGTGCTGGCTCGACATGTACATACATAACTTTGCCCAGGGGCAGTATGTCAAAGCTCAGTACATGGGATGTCTGCCCTCATGTCACAAACACAAACCTTTAATGCCCTGTGAAGATGTAGCTCAGATGCTGCTGCCCAGCTGTGCATCACTGTCAGGCAGATGAGGAGGGCCACAAAGACAATCAGAGTGCCGGAGCACTTCTATGAACACAGGCTGAAAAAACTGAGGCATTTCAGCCTGGAGAAGAGAAGGCTGCAGGGTTGACTTAGAGTTGCATTTTGATGTTTGAAAGGAACCTACAGCAAAACTGGGGAAGGACTGTTTAGAAGGGCTTGTAGAGGCAATGGTTTGAAAGTGGAGCAGGGGTGATGTAGGAAAACCTTCAGAGGAAACACCTCCCCTCCATCACTCTTTACACACAACTGACTGAACACAACGCAAGAAGCTGACACAACACAAGAGAGATCTAGAGCTGCTGCAGCAGGTCCAGAGGAAGACCACAAAGATGATCAGAGACACCTCTCCTACAAAGACAGGCTGAAAGAATTCAGACTGGTCAGTCTTAAGAAAAGAAGGCTCCAGGGAGACCTTAGAGCTACATCTGAGTATCTGAAGGGGATCTACAGGAAGGCTGGGAAGAGACTGTTTAGAGGGACTTGGAGTGGTAGGATGAGGGGCAGTGGTTTGAAACTGGAGCAGGGAAGATTTAGGTTGGACATGAGGAGGAAATTCTTGACAATGAGAGTGGTGAAACACTGGAACAGGTTACCCAGGGATGTGGTTGAGGCCCTGTCCCTGGAGACATTCAAGACAAGACTTGATGTGTCCCTGGGCAGCCTGATGTAGTTGGAAACATCCTTGCCAACTGCAGAGAGGTTGGGCAAGATGAGCTTTGAGGGTTCTTTCCAACTCAATGCAATCATTGATACCTATGCCAGGGGACAGCATTGGTGCCATGCTATAAAATGTTAACATCCCTCCAAAATGCTCAGGAAGAGCAGATTTCAGATCAGAGGTGAGAGGCTTGGCTGGTATCAGTACAGATGGGTCAGTAACAATCAGGTGGCAGTGGCCACAGAAGACTGACAGTGGCCACAAAAGGCTGAAATTGTTCTGCAGCTGAGATGATGAGTGGGCAGCACTGTCACTGTGCAGACAGCATTCAAGAGGTGGTTCACTGAAGCTCACTGAGTAAGGTTTTGCTAGATGTAGCACCAAACCCTGGCTACCCATGGCTTCTTCCAGCTCTGCCTTCTGTCACTATTTTGTAAATCACCTTTTAGGCTACCTAAACATTTTGAAAGCAATGAAAGTGTAATTCCTTTATTGCCTGTGTGATACAGACAAGTCTGTTGTCTGAGCACAAGGAAATGCAAATTTAATCATACCCTTTACATCTGAACTTTTATCCATAAACTGCTACACAGCCAGACTGGAGAGCTCCTGTGTTATGCATGTACACACAAATCTTCATGTATTGCAGTACTCAAGTTTTAGGTGGATGAAAGGGTTCCTTTGGTAAGATTAGTTTTACTTTGGTGTAATTGTAAAGGTAAAGGAAAACCTTAACCCCACTCCTGATGAAACAGCTTTTCCAGACATCCACTTCCCTCATCTGGAGTCCTGTGTGCAGTTCTGGAGTCCCCAGCACAGGAAGGACATGGAAGTGTTGGAGCGGGTCCAGAGGAGGCCACCAAGATGCTCAGAGGGCTGCAGCAGCTCTGCTGTGAGGACAGGCTGAGAGAGTTGGGGCTCTGCAGCCTGGAGAAGAGAAGGATTCCAGGAGACCTTGGAGTGGCCTTCCAGTATCTGAAGGGGGCTACAGGAAGGCTGGGGAGGGACTATTGACAAGGGCTTGTAATGACAGGATGAGGAGGAATGGGTTTGAACTGGCAGAGGGGAGATTTAGACTGGATATTAGGAGGAAGTTGTTTGCAGTGAGGGTGGTGAGACACTGGCACAGGTTGCCCAGGGAGGTTGTGGCTGCTCCCTCCCTGGAGGTGTTCAAGGCCAGGTTGTTTGAGGCCTTGAGTGACCTGTACTAGTGGGAGGTGTCCCTGCCTATGGCAGGGAGTTGGAACTAGGTGATCCTTGAGGTCCCTTCCAACCTTACCATTCTATGATTCTATGATCAACATTACTTATGATGTTTTCTTTAGGAGTGCAGATTTGAAATGGTCATGTGCCATGGCATCACATATTCATAGATTCATAGAATGATTTGGGTTTGAAGGGATCTTAAAGATCATCTAGTTCCAACCCCCCTGCCATGGGCAAGGACAACTTCCATTAGGTTGTTCAAGGCCTCATCCAACCTGGCCTTGAACACCTCCAAGGCAGGGGCACACATGACTTCCCTGGGCAAACTGTGCCAGTGTCACACCACTCACTGTAATGAATTTCTTCCTAATATCTATTCTACACCTACCCTCCTCAAGCTTCAATCCTTTCCCTCTTATCCTATATTGACCCATTTCCACCTGATGTCGTGTCACATATGAACAAATATGAGTTAGGAAGTTAGATTTTGTAACACCCTAGTGCAAATTTCACCATCTGAATACAGGACTGGCCTTAAATTTATGAAATGTAGGGCTTGTCATCTTAGGCTGGCTTATAGCCTTCTCAGAGGAAAACCTAGCTCAGTTAATATTACTCCTGCCATATGTTATAGGATTTTCTTTTCACTGAGCTGTAAGAAAGAGGAAAACATCATTTGGAGAAGTGTAGGTGTTGTGACATTCCTTAATCACATAAATTATGGAAACAACTATGTTAGGAGTTACAGGACTAGGAGGTGCAAAGAGGAGAACCTCCTGCCTGCACCCCTAACAGTGAGGAAGATCCCTGCAGAGGTTCTGGCAGCTACAGGAGAAGGAAAAGGCACAGATGGCAAAGGGGAATGAATTTCAATACCCATAGCTATTTACAGGGGTGTTGCAGCAGGTGTGGCTGTGTTGGGAGGCGATTGCTGACTGCAGCTAGTACAGCTGTCTGAATGCATACAAATGTACTTCTTGGAGCTGAGGAGCTGTGCCTTCTCTTCTCCAAAGCATGCAGCAAAGTTAGAGAGCCTTTTCTCTGACACGCTGTTCTGTGAATGCCAGTGAAATCCTGGGGTTGGCACCTGTGTGATCCCAGCAGCATTTCTACAAACAAGAACTTTCTATACAGCAGAGAGCCTGGGAGTCATGTTGACTAAGGTAGAACTAACACCCTGTAACTCTTGTTTCCTTTCCTCCAAGTGTGCTGGCTTCTTCCTCCCCACTCTCACTCTGGGCTGTGTTTGTAGGGTCTCTGGCAGGAGGGTGATGCACATGGATGTAGGGATTACAGTTATCAGGCTGTGCAGTGCTTGTTGCATGCCCACCTTGCTCCTTGTGGTGGAACTGAGCAGGGTTTTGCATCTGCCATAGCTGGGTAAGAACAAGCTGCATGCAACACGTCCTCTCCTCAGGGGGAATCTGATGTTCTGGGTCTGGATCATAGAGGCATAGAATCATAGAATGGTAAGTTTGGAAGGGACCTCAAGGATCATCCAGTTCCAAACCCCTGCCATAGGCAGGGACACCTCCCACTAGTACAGATCACTCAAGGCCTCCTCCAACCTGGCCTTGAACACCTCCAGGGAGGGAACAGACACAACCTCCCTGGGTAACCTGTGCCAGTGTCTCACCACCCTCACTGTAAACAACTTCCTAACACCCAGTTTTAATCTTCCCTCTGACAGTTTAAATCCATTACCTCTCAACCTGTCATTACAAGACTTTGTCAATAGTCCCTCCCCAGCCTTCCTGTAGGCTCCCTTCAGATCCTGGAAGGCTACTCTAAGGTCTCCTGGAAGCCTTCTCTTCTCCAGGCTGCAGAGTCCCAACCCTCTCAGCCTGTCCTCATAGCAGAGCTGCTCCAGCCCTCTTAGCAGCTTGATGGCCTCCTCTAGACTCACTCCAACAGTTCCATTTCCTTCCTGTGCTGGGAGCTCCAGAACTGCACACAGGATTCCAGGTGGGGTCTGAGGAGAGGAGAGCAAAGGGGCAGAATCCCCTCCCTTGCCCTGCTGCCCACACTGCTCTTGATGCAGCCCAGCACTCAGTTGCTGTCTGGGCTGCATGCACACACTGCAGGCTCGTGTTGAGCTTTTCATCAACCCAGACCCCAAGGTTCTTTTCCTCAGGGCTGCTCTCCAGCTGTTCTCCCAGGGCTTGGTATCAGTGCTCTTACCTGCTGCAGGTCCCTTCTGCAGCTCTGTGTGCATCTCCCACAACCTTCCTTACCTCTGCAGCAATTTATTTGACTCTGTGAAGTCTTCACCCCTGCAGACGTCTGTTGGCCCTGAAATGATTTGTGATGACTGTGCTTGACTGGGGGGAATCGTGGACAGAGCAGCAGAGAAATGCAGTAAGTCACCTAAAGTGGCCAAGCTGATCAACTGCCCGAGTGAAGTGTCCACGGTCACTTAAGAAGCTATCGATCCGTGGTGCCCCCAAAGCTTGCTGCTGCCTGAGAGAAGTTGAAAGCAACAGCTGAGTGCAGCCTGCCTCACTGCTCATTACTGCAGTGCCAGGAGAAGAGTTTTCTCCAGCCTGACCTGAAATGGTTGTTCTAAACTCTAGGTGATGCTATGGAACATGCATCTCTCTCTCTGGAGAAATTAAATCTGTTCTTGTTGAAGGTCTTGAGTGCTGAATTCCTGATCCTGGGATGTGAGGGTTGACTGAGAACTATGAAGTGACAAAGCTGCCTTTAAAACAACAAAAGAGAATGAGAGTGGCAGAACCCAGCTCCTCTCTTTTGACCCCTGTATTTCTGCTTTGCCATCCTGGCAGATTGTGTTGGGTGGAGAAGTAACTCTGAAGGGTGGAGGGTAGTCCTCCTACTCAGAGGATGATCATGTTTAGGGTAATTCAGTAGCTGACAATGTCAGGCATGTTTTCTATTTTATTGATGCATTCAATGTCAGTCTGAATCACCAATTTTATTATAAAATACCTTCAGTAATGATATCTTTATTCCATTAAATATTCTCCTTCTGTAATGATATCTTTATTCCATCAGATATTCTGTCCCTCTCTTTGCTTTATGAATAGCAACTTTGCTTTATGAATAGGAACTGAGGGAAACAGGAACCAAGAAGAAAGAAGATCAGAACAAAGGCATCTTCTGAGCAAAGGGAGGAAGAAATGCTCCTGTGACAAGGAGGACCTCAACTAAGCAGAAGCAGGTGGGGCTTGGGAAGGGCACATTCACATCAGGCCCCAGCTGTGGCTGTCCCTTTCTTTGCTGAAGCAGCACTTGGAGAATTGCCCAGGAAGGGGCAAAAGGTGAAGCTGTGACAATCTTCTGGATTCTGGGCAGATGATGGGGCTGGGGACAGGTCACCTTCCTCCATCTGCAGGTTGCTCTGAAGGAACTTGCTGCTGAAGATTAAAGCTTTTGATTGCAGAGTTCCAGGCAGTGCAGTGTCTGTCTCTAAGCTGCTTAGCAAGGCTTGGAGTTTTTTATGTTTCTCCATTTGAAGTTTTGGAGAACATGATGGAGAGGGGAGGGGGAGGGCTCTGCTGACACTGGCTCAAAACTTCCCTTCCAGGGGAAAGCCTCAGGACTGTGCACTCCAGGAGAAAGGGGCAGAAATGAGTCTGTACCTATGTCGTACCTCAAGATATCTTCTCAGGCTCATAAACTCCACAGATCATAGAATCATAGAATTGTTTTGGCTGGAAAAGACCTTTAAAATCATAGAGTCCAACCATTCTGTAACTCTACCTAAAGTCTGGTGCTAAACCGTTCCCCCCAGCACCACATCCCTGCAACACCTCCAGGGATGAGAATTCAAACAGTTTCCTAGGGAGCTTGTTCCAGTCTCTCAGATTTTTTCTCAAAGCAAAACATCAAAATGCAGGGCACTTCAAATGTAATTTAAACTGGGAATTTGCAGAGCATCCATAATCATACCTAAATTTTAGATACTAAACTTGCTTTTACCTGCTTTTCATAATCAGTGGAGATTCCTTGGTGTAGTCATCTCTGACTGCATCTCTGGGCTACATCAAGAGCAGCATGGCCAGCAGGGCAAGGGAGGGGATTCTGCCCCTTTGCTCTACTCAGACTCCATCTGGAGTCCTGTGTGCAGTTCTGGAGCCCCCAGCACAGGAAGGACATGGAAGTGTTGGA
>VWZE01014713.1:64553-127702 GCA_013396675.1 Eubucco bourcierii | reverse complement strand
CACTCTGTCCCCAGCCTGTAGCACTGCTTGGGGTTGTTGTGGCCAAAGTGTAGAACCCTGAACTTAGCCTTGTTAAATCTCATCCCATTGGCCTCTGCCCACCCATCCAGGCTGTCCAGGTCCCTCTGCAGAGTCCTCCTGCCCTCCAACAGATCCACAGCTGCTCCTGACTTTGTGTCATCTGCAAACTTACTGATGCTGGACTCAATCCCCTGGTCCAGATCATCAATAAAGATATTAAACAGGGTTGGGCCCAACACTGATCACTGGTGCCAGCTGCCAACTGAATGTGGCACCAGTCACCAACACTCTCTGGGCAAGAGTAATGAGAGCAGTGCAGGTAAACACTGCTCTTCTTATTCCTTAGGAATCAGCCACCTCCTGAGAGCTCACTCCACCTGTACCTGTGTCACGACAGCTCAGTACATCTACACCTGGCTCATGGCAGCCCAGTCCATCTGTACCTGGGTGGTGGCCAAGAGTAGGGCAACATCAAACTTCAAAAGTCAGCAAGTTCTGGGTCTGCCTAAGTGGCAGAAAACATCAGAATGTTCCAGCATTCAAGGTGGGTTGGAGTGGAAAAATACCTGGCAAAATTCACTTATCTCAGACTCTATAAACAGTGATCCTAAAGCAAGACCCTTGGAGCTGTGCTGGTTCACAGTGAGCTGTGTCTAGCATATCCCCTGAGTAAGACATCTCTCAGGTACACACTCCATAAGGGAGCAGGATGAGGTCAAACTTCTCAAAATTCAGTTACCATCTATTGAGAACAACAAAGCTTTGTGAGTATTTGCTCTAAACTTGAGAAGAAAATTTAACTCTCTGTCATCCACCTTTCTGCCTACCCATGTGTTTGAAGGGACACATTTCATAGAATCACAGAATGACAGGGGTTGAAAGGAACCTCTGAAGACCACCAAGTCCAGCTGCCTTTCAAAGCAGGATCACCTAGAGTAGATCACAAAGAAACACTCAGACAGGTCTTGAAAGTCTCTAGAGAAGGAGATTGCACACCCTCTCTGGGCAGCCTTGCTCCAGTGCTCCACCACCCTTACAGAAAATAACTCTTTCTTCCTGTAGAGATGGAACCTGCTGTGTTGCAGTTAGCTTTCACAATTGCAAAGGTTTGCATATTTCCCTGGATCCAAGCCCCCTGTGTGTTTGCCTGTTTTGTGGTTATATCCATGCACATATTCTAATTCAGGATACCTGAATCTTGTCATTATCGAATTTGTAGCAAAGTTACTGTTTGATTAATTCCACTGAAGCACCTTCTTAGTAATAAATTGGCTGCCAAACTCCAACTCTTTGATCCATCTCTAACCACCACCAAATCTTAAACTGCTGCTGCATTTGAATTGTGTCTGGAGTGCTCATGGCTAGGAGTAGTGGAGGACTCTCCTCCTGAGTGATGCTACTGGAGCCAGGGAAGATCTTCCCCTACACAAAAAGGAAAATCTGCAGAGTGAAAGCAGCTCTGCTTTGACAACAGCATGGAGAGGGATGCTGGCAAAGCCAGCCCAAATATAGAGTATTTTGCTAGGGCTTTCTGTAAACCTTCTTAAACCTCTGTGGAAAGGGAGTCGTGTATGGAGCAGAGGCTCTGCACCTGAGCTTGCTTGAAGCACTTCGCCTACTTTTCACTAATCAGCTGCCAGCCTTGCTGGCTGCTTCCCTGCCCCAGCACAAGTGGGAGGAGAGACATGCCCAGGCTTCACCTGCTCTGCTCCAGCCACATATTTGGGGGTTCTCTGCTTGAGAGGAAAATTCTCTTTCAGTCAAAGGGCAGCAGTGAGCGAGTGGATGTGGTCTGGTCCAATAAGGTAGAGGAAACTGCACCCAGATCGCTTCATCTGCCTCCTTCTTTCCTGCACCTTTCCCCTGGTCATTTCTAACGCTTCTAGCAGAAACAAAGTCAGTATCTGTCAAAGCAAAAGGTATGTGCAGAGGCAGGAGCCCAAGTTTCTGTAAGAGCTGATAACAAAGTTCCAGAAAAACAGGTGCAAAGGGACTTTTGGAGGACTCCGCCCAGCATCTGCTCAAGAAGAGCAGCTGAGATCAATTTACTGACCAGCCACAAGTGTTTTACCTACGTGGGGGGTGCATGAGGGTATTTTGTGTGCAGCCCCTGGCCCTCTCAGGGAGAACTGGTCTCACAGTCTGTGCAAAGAGCTGGGAATATCTCATTAGTGCTGGATTTTCCTCCTGCCCGCAGGTCAAACAAGCTAACTGCCATCGTTCAGCACCAAGCTGGGTTTCTTCTCTGTCCTTTCCTTGTTTGCCAAGCCGTGGCTGGAAACTTTCCCCCCGTGTTGGGGCATCTTAAGCACTTAAGCTACTGGAGGACCTGGCCACTTGTGTGAGTAGCAAGGTAGGAAGGAGATCAAAATATGCAGTCTTTGTAATGTATGAACAAAATTTCTTGAGGTGGGTATTTTTGCTGTGGTTGTTTCCAACACCGTCCCTAAACCCTTTTCCCCCTCTTTTCTCTTCCAAAGAGCTATCCTGCTTCTGTCCTTGTCCTTTTGTTCTGAGCTGGTGAGTTTTATATGCCTGCAGTCTGTGTGGGTGGTGTTGTGGGGTTTTGTATACTCTGACTGAAAAGATTCACCACTAAGGATAAGTGTCTTTAACTAGTAGTGAATCAGTGTGATTGTCCTGCTGCACATTATTGTCTGGGAAGCTGGATAGGCAACAAATCCCTTCATGAAATGCTTGTACCCTTTCCAGATCCCTAAATGCCTCAGACCCCAGCAGGTAAACTGCTCACCCGAATGACAGTGTTGGAGAGCATGAAGGCCAGGCTGGATGAGGCTCTGGCCAGCCTGGTCTAGTGTGAGGTGTCCCTGCTCATGGCAGGGGGGTTGGAGCTTTGTGCTTGTGCTCCCTTCCAACCCTGACTGGTTCCATGATTCTAAGATGCACCTCAGAGGCCATAGAGATGCTGTAACATATGCTGGGGGAGTGTGGCTTTCCTGAATACTCTTTTCCTAAGGGAGAATTTGGAGTGCAGCTTTGGATGAGTTGGGTGTTTTTACAGAACCACAGAACAGTAGGGGTTGGAAGGGACCTCTGAAAATCATCTAGTCCAGCCACCACTGCCACAGCAGGATCACCTAAAGCAGCTAACACAGGAAGACAGCCAGGTGGGCCTTGAAAGTCTCCAGAGATGGAGACTTCACCACCTCTCTGGGCAGCCTCTCCCAGGGCTCTGCCACCCCCAAAGTTAAGAATTTCCTTCTCATGTTTAGATGGAACTTCCTATGCTCAAGTCTGCTCATTACCCCTAAATACTGGGGACTACTGAGAAGAGTCTGGTCCCATCCTCTTGCCACTCACCCCTTAGATATTTGTAAGCATTTCCCCCCTGCCCCCCCAGCCTTCTCTTCTCCAGGCTAAGCTTTCTCAGCCTTTCCTCATGTGAGAGATGCTCCAGTCCCTTCAGCATCTTAGTGATTTTGTCTGTATTTTGTATGATTTTTTTTTGGTCTGTATTTTCTATGATTTAAAATACATACATGAAACTTTCCGTACCTCAGCTTCCACCCAGTGCCCCTTGTGCTGTCATCAGGCATCGCCCAGCAGAGCCTGGCTCCAGCCTCCTGCCACTCACCTTTACCTCTTTATAAACGTTGCTGAGGTCACCTCTCAGTCTCCTCTTCTCCCAGCAGCACAGCCCCAGCTCCCTCAGGCTCTCCTAACAGAGCTGTTCATTCCCTTCAGCATCTTTGTGGCTCTGTGCTGGACTCTCTTCAGCAGTTTTTTGTCTGTCTTGAACTGGGGTGCCCAGAACTGGACACAGAGTGATACTGCCTGGGCTGAGCTCTGGTGCTCTTGGGCCAGGGCTGAGTGACTCTCATACTGCTCTGTGAAAGGCTGGAGGTTGTCATTGCTGGAGTGCACACTGCTTCAACCAGGAGCATAGAAGAGCACCAAGACTGGGACAGGCTGATCTGGACTAAACACTGTGCCCCTCAAAAAACCCCTGATTTATTTTTCAGCAAATAATAAGTGCCATCTGCCACAGAGCAGAGCCTTTTGAACCTCTGTGTTTAAAATGTGGAATAAAAATACCTCACTTGCACATGCCTTCAGTGAAACAAGCAATTAAAATTGCTTGAAGATGTTGTGACAACTTTTCAAACATTGCTCAGAGCTCTTTTTGGTTGTGGTTGGGATTTTTTTTCTTTCTCTTTTTTGTTATTTTTTTTTCATTTCCTCTTCTATTTTGTTATTTTATTGAACAGTTGTACAACATCAGTGGTGGTGGTGGAAGTTTTCAGTTGGTAGAATAAGGTTCAAAAGCAGCTTTGGCTAACAGCACCCTTCCAAGAAGTGTGGCTGGAAAACAAGAAAGTTCTGATGTGCTTGCAAAATGCTTTCAGTGTCCAAGACAGTAGTGCTGGGTGCAAACTTCCCTAGGAAAGCTTTAGAGGTCATGGCAGTTGAGTTATGGTTGGACCTCATGAGCTTAAAGATCTTTTCCAACCTTAATGATTCTGTGATTTAAAATTTGCCAGAGAAATTTCCCATCCATTTCTCTGCTTTTTTTTTTTTTTTTGCTTGCTCAGTGAAGACCCAGGGCACCATCTCTAGGTTTTCTGCTACTGATGGGAATTGCTGAGACAGTTTGCCCTCAGGCTAAGTCTGATGCAGGAGCGATTTGGCCATTAAACCATGTCTCAGAGTGCCATGTCCACAGGTTTCTTGAACGCCTCTAGGGATGGGGATTCCTCCACCACCACCCTGGGCAGGTTGTTCCAATGCCTGACCACTCCTTCTGGAAAGAAGTTTTTCCTAATGCCCAACCTAAACCTCCCCTGGCACAATTTCAGGCCATTTCCTCTCATCTTGTCACCTGATACCAGAGAGATGAGACCAACTCACTCCTCACTCCAGCCTCCTTTTAGGTAGCTGTAGAGATCAAGGAGGTCTCCTCTTATTCTCCTCTTCTCCAGACTAAACAATCCCAGTTCCCTCAGCCCTCCCTTTAAGATTTGCTCTCTAGACCCTTTGCCAGCTTTGCTGCCCTTCTCTGGATACATGCTGACTCAAATTAAGGGTAGAAGGCAGGGAATGAGGAGTGATACTCGGGGAAGGAGCTTGAGCTGGAAATACCCTGACAGTCCTGTGCAGTGTGCTGTCACTCACTGCTTTCCTGACTGTTTATAAATAAATGCCATGGCTGGGGCCTCAGGTGGGTGTGAGGCTCTGGAGCAGCTATGGGGCACAGAGCTGCATCACACATGAACATGACCCACAACACAAAAAGGACATTTAAGTGTTGGAGCCAGTCCAGAGGAGGCCACCAAGATACTCAGAGGGCTGCAGCAGCTCTGCTGTGAGGACAGGCTGAGAGAGTTGGGGCTCTGCAGCCTGGAGAAGAGAAGGCTTCCAGGAGATCTTGGAGTGGTCTTCCAGTATCTGAAGGGGGCTCCAGGAAGGCTGGGGAGGGACTATTGACAAGGGCTTGTAATGACAGGAGGAGGAGGAATGGGTTTAAAGTGGCAGAGGGGAGATTTAGACTGGATGTCAGGAGGAAGTTCTTTACAGTGAGACACTGGCACAGGTTGCCCAGGGAGGTTGTGGTTGCTCCCTCCCTGGAGGTGTTCAAGGCCAGGTTGGATGAGGCCTTGAGAGACCTGTCCTAGTGGGAGGTGTCCCTGCCTATGGCAGGGGGTTGGAACTGGATGAGCTTTGAGAACCCTTCCAACCTAAACCATTCTTTGATTATGTAAGAGCTACCCCATCAAGAGACAAAAGCAAAGCTGTGCTGTACTGCCAACTTGTTTGTGATATTTAAAATGCATAAATAGCCAATTTAAGAACAGTGAAAAGAGAGGTTGTCAGAATGCAGTGGCACAAGTGCAAGAGGAGCCTTGCAAAGTGTTTCAGATGATAAACTGACACTTCTTGTTCTGCAGACAATTGCTCTTGTACATATGAGGCAGGGAGTTGGAATTAGATGATCTTTGAGGTCACTTCCAACTTAAACCATTCTATGTGCTCTGACCACTGTGGTCCTTACATTGCCATTGGTGGCCTTGAACTACAGAAATGAAGCTGCTGGGTTTGTAGAGCATTCATGTGTCCAGGACCTGGTAGCTTTCCTTCTGAGGAGGCAGAAACCCAGCCCTGCCCAACCTGTCGGGTATATCTGCAGGTAGGAAAGCAGGGAAATCATAGAATGGTAAGGTTGGAAGGGACCTCAAAGATCATCTAGTTCCAACCCCCTGCCATAGGCAGGGACACCTCCCACTAGTACAGGTTACTCAAGGCCTCCTCCAACCTGGCCTTGAACACCTCCAGGGAGGGAGCAGCCACAACCTCCTTGGGCAACCTGTGCCAGTGTCTCACCACCCTCAGTGTAACGAACTTCCTCCTAACATCCAGTCTAAATCTCCCCTCTTCCAGTTCAAACCCATTGCCCCTTGTCCTGTCATTGCAAGCCCTTGTCAATAGTCCCTCCCCAGCCTTCCTGTAGGTCCCCTTCAGATACTGGAAGGCTACTATCAGGTCTCCTTGATAGGAGGATCTGTCTCTTCACTTTTTTATACTGGTACTTTCATGAAGCAGAGCTCAGCAGCACTCCAGTGTTACAAGGTGGACCTGTGCCTTCATCAAATCTCTTGCACTTGACTGCTGGCTGGGCTGTGCCTCATGCACCACGTAAAAAAATAAAATATGAATAAAACTCCAACCTTGCTGGAACTGATGGCTTGCCCTAGCCTTACCTTATGGCAAGGAAGTGCAGAAAGAAGAGTTTACCTGGTGATGACATAGCACAGTAATTCCAAGGAGGAAGCTCCAAAGAGCAGATCTCAGATGCAGTGCTCCCAATGACATTCCTTTGTTTGGTTTCCAGGCAGGAACAAATCTCCTGATAGGCACACTTGAGGTGAGCAAACAAAAATCTCTGGTTGGATCCCTTGCTGTATTAGAGAATATATTTAGAGTGTGCCAGGAGATAGCAAGGCAATCTTTCCTCATGCTTGTTCTCCCCTCGAGTTCCTTCAACCCTTTGAAGCGTGAGGTTTACCGTCGGTAAATAGCAAAGGCTCTCCAAAGCGTACCTGGCCTTTCCCCCTCGTTAGCACAAGACTGCAGCACTCTGGGTGCCTGAAGAATTGAACTTGCCAGGCTCAGAAGAGCCCCAGGTTGTTCCCTCTCCAGATTCAAAGCTACCTGCTGTGGGTGACCCTCCCTCTGGGCTGGAGCAAGGCTCTGAGTGCTTGGCTGCCATCAGGGCAGTGTGTAGTAAGTGCCAGCTAGGGGAAATGGCATGCTTGAATATTGTGTTCAGTTCTGGGGCCCTCGCTATAAAAGGACATTGAGGGGCTGGAGTGTGTCCAGAGAAGGGCAATGAGGCTCAAGAGGGGCCTAGAGTATAGGTCCTGTGAAGAGTGGCTGAGGGAGCTGGAATTGCTCGGTCTGGGACAAGAGGAGGCTGAAGGGAGACTTCATCTCTCTCCATAGCTGCCTGAAGAGAGGTAGGAGTGAGGAGGGGGCAGCCTCTTCTCCTTGCTGTCAAGTGACAGGGCTAAAGGGAATGGTTATAAGCTGCTCCAGGGGAAGTTTGGGCTGCATATTCTTCACTGACAGGGTTCTCCAACATTGGAGCAGGCTGCCCAGGGCAGTGGTGGAGTCCCCATCCCTGGAGGTTTTTAGATGGTGTGCGGACCTGATGCTGAGGGGCAGTGTTCAGTGGTGACCTTGCAGAGCTGGGCTGACATTTAGACTAGATGAGCTTGAAGGTCTCTTCCAACCAAAGGCATCCCCTTACAGGGGAGGGACAGGCCTCCCCAGGGCACCCCAGAGCAAATGTATCCCACAGAGCTGGCACGAGGCTGCAAACATGTCCTGTCCTACACTTCCTTGCTCCTCCATAGATCAATCCTGACGCTCCTCAGCATGGCTTCTGTCTCCTGTTCTGCTGCGTGCGGGATAATCGCTGCAGCACGCAGGGAGATGGAGGATGGAGCGCAGCAATTCACGTGTGAGAGGCACTCGCTGGCTTGCTTTGACTCTTGTGTGTGCAAGGAGGGATCAGACCCCCTCATTTAAAACTGATGGGACAGAAACAAAGGTGGTGGCAAGAGCTGGCACTGCCAATTGAGGCAGAGCTGCAGGGAGCAGCCCTGGAAAGCAATCTGTTAAATCGGACCCCGCTGCGTTCCACACAGTTTAATGGGTAGCACTGGAGCCGTGACTCACTGGACCACCACCACTGCTGTCTAAAAATACCTCGAGAAAGCACTTTGGATTGATGTTCCAGTGAGTCACTCCTCCCAACAAAAGGGCTTGAGGAAAACTTTGTGCATTGATGGGGATGGCTCTCATCTCCTGGAGCATGGCAGTGACTTGGAATAGAAAGAGCTTTTTTCACGTGTGCAGGATGGCTGCTTGCAGGAGCAGCAGGGAGCAGCTGGGACTTGGCCATCCTATGGGGACAGGCTGAGAGAGTTGGGGCTAGTCAGCCTGGAGAAGTGAAGGCTCCAGGGAGACCCAAGAGCTGCCTTCCAGTCCCTGAAAGTGACCTACGAGAAAACTGGGCTGGGACTTTTGGTGAGGGCTTGTAGTGATAGGATGAGAGGGAGGAGACTGACATTTAAGGAGAGCAGATTTAGACTGGATATTAGAAATAAATTCTTTATGATGAAGGTGATGAGATGCTGGAAGAGGTTGCCCAGGGAAGTCATGGATACCCACTCTGTGGAGGGGTTCAAAGTCAGGCTCAATGAGTCCTTGAGCAAGCTGGTCTAGTGGAAAGTGTCCCTGCCCCTGACAGGGGTCTTATGACTAGATGATCTTTAATTCCATTCCAACTACTCTATTAATTTATTAACCTATGAATCCTATCTACCTGGGGCTAGTGGCTACCCAGGGAGCTCTGTCCGTGCCAGAGTCCAGAGGAGGACCATGAAGGTGCTCAGAAGGCTGCAGCAGCTCTACTGTGAGGACAAGCTATGAGAGTTTGGGCTCTGTAGCCTGGAGAAGAGAAGGCTTCCAGGAGACCTGGTAGTAGCCTTCCAGTATCTGAAGGGGGCTACAGGAAGGCTGGGGAGGGACTATAGAAGAGGTCTTGCAATGACAGGAAGAGGAGGAGGAATGGGTTTGAAGTGGCAGAGGGGAGATTGAAAATGGATGTTAGGAAAGGGTTCTTTTGGAAAGGGTTCTTTCCAGTGAGGGTGGTGAGACACTGGCACAGGTTGCTCAGGGAGGTTGTGGATCACAGAATGTGATCATGTTGTATGATTCTGTGCTCCACAACCTCCTTGGAGGTGTTCAAGGCCAGGCTGGATGAGGCTCTGAGTGAGCTGTACTAGTGGGAGGTGTCCCTGCCTGTGGCAGGGAGTTGGAACTGGATGAGCTTTGAGGTCCCTTCCAATCTAAACCATTCTATGTCAGGCTTTCTTAGCAGCTGTCACACCAAGGCTCCATGGTCACCGAGCAATGGGGGCTTTAGGAACTTAAACCATTCCTAGATTTTGGGGGTGGGGAAAGCAGTATGTAGGCAGGAGGAGGGAAAGCACCAAGTGGCCCATGGTTGTGAGGCACATTGCTGGAACCTTGATTTAGAGCTGTGGTAGGTGAAGCACTGATTGTGTCCTCTGACGTCAAGACCTGAGTCACTGCCTCAGTTCATGTGAGGTCCCAATGCTGCTTTGGGGGATTGTGCTTGTAGAGATGAGCATGTCCAGCTATTAATATTTGTTCTAGGAGCAGGGAAAGAAACAAGCCAAACAAATGCAGTAGAAATGATGCTCACCACAACCCCAACCTCTCCTGAAGATTTTCTGGTGGAGGGTTTTCAGCCCAGATGATGCCTCTAAGAGCACAGGTAGCCTGGAGATCTCACTGACCTCCAGGCAGTGAGCTCCTGGGCCAGGTTGTTCCAAATCTACAGCAGTGTTCCTCTTGCTGCCTGATGGATGGGCCTGCTCCACAGGCAGATGGGAATTTAGAGTCCAGCCTTAAAACTTGTTTATGCTGATTAAAAAAAATAATGCTGCTTCCCTGCTCCAAAAACTGCCTGTCCAGTGATCCCAAGGGAGGCTTTTGCTAAAGAGGCTGTGAATAAGTTTGCTCATTTTTCTGAAGCTCTCCCACAGAGCATAAGTTCTGGAGACAGGCAATATAATGCCTGCTGAATTTTGGAGTTGTTCAGCCTGGAGGAGAAAAGGCTTATTATGGTATTCCAGTACTTAAGGGAGGCTTACAAAGAAGATGGGCCCAGACATTTTAGCAGGGCTTGTTGTGACAAGGCAAGGGGCAAGGATTTTAAACTAAAAGAGGGGAGGTTTAGACTAGAAGACCTTTCTCACAGTGAGGGTGGTGCAGCACTGGCCCTGGTTGCCCAGAGAGGTGGAAGATACTCCATCCTTGGAAACATTGCAGGTCAGGTTGGACAGGGCTCTGAGAAACCTGAGCTAGTTGAAGATGTCCCTGCTCATGGCAGGAAGTTCTGACTAGATGAACTTTAAAAGTCCCTTCCAAGGCAAAGCATTCCATGATTCTGTGGATATAGGTAACCCTATTTCCTCCTGTTTCATTGATGTGCCTCCCACCTAGGTCCCCATGGCCTCATAAACCTGCTCTTTGAGTGTTAATAATAGCTTTGGGAACACACAGTTTTTGGTATCACTTTGTACAAGGTCTGCTTTTATGGCTGGTACCTCAGCACTGGGCTCAGCCTCTGACTGGCAGAAGCAGTGCTGGCTTAGAAAGCAACATGCTCCTGTGGCTCAGCTTTGGTCTAGCATCAGCAGGCAGTGAGGGAAGGCTGAGAGAAGAGAAAGCTTAGGGGAGACCTTATTACCTTGGACCGGTATGTGAAGTGTGGCTACCAGGACAGCAGAGACTCCCTTTTTACAAGGAGTCCATGAAAAAGACAAGGGGTGATGGGGACAGGTTACTGCTGGGGACATTCCCATTGGACTCCAGAAGAAAACGTTCCACCATGAGGACAGTTACAGATTGAAATCATCTCCCAAGGGAAGCAGAGGATTCCCTTACATTGGTCAATTTCAAGGCTCAACTTGACAGGCTGCTGGGCCAGCTCATTTCAACTCCACTATCACCTAGAAAGGTTGGAGCAGATGACCCTTGGGGTCCCTTCCAACCTGGCATTCTGTGGCTCTGTAGAAAACAATCTAAGGAATGCAGATGCTGGAAAGGATAGCTGAGTTGTTGCCTGTGCCTGCAGACCCCTGCTTCCTCCCCACCACAAAGGGATGTGGAAAGCATCCTCCTGGGAGCTTTGGCAGGACTTGGCCATCATCTCCTGTCACCTTTCCTTTGCTCTAGCTGCTGAGGTTGTTCTTGGCAACAGGCTCCCTGACTGGAGATGTTGAGCTGTAGAAGATAAATAAATAGGGCTGTAATTCTCCAAATTTATGTGTGTGTTCTTTCTGTGTGCCTGCAAAACGACCTGGACTGCTTTGAAATTGAGAGCCTAATTTGTTGTGCTCTTTGGGTCGCTTTCTGGCAGCATTTTGGCTCCTTGAAGTTTCATAGAGGCTTCATTCCTGTTCAGAATAGGTCCAAAATGAAACACTGCTGGTTTCTTTTTGGTTTTTTTTTCTTGTTGTTGTTGTCATGGGTAGGAAAAAAAATTGAATAGGCTGGGATCTGGTTTGAGTCAGTTTGTTAGGGACAAGGATAAGGTTTGTAAACAAAAGGACAATGGGATGCTGGAATAAAGCTTGTGGCAGAATTTAGGAACAACTTAAGGAATTCCTTGAAAGCATTAGGCTATATTTACCCTTACCTTCAGGCAAAAGGATGGATAGGTCCCACCTCACCCTATATTCTGTGGCTCCAGCTAGGTGCAGAGAATCCCTGGTTGTCTTTGTAACCATGCTAGCAAGAACTCACAGTAGCAACCCTTTCCATGTGCATGCTGGAAAATGGTGCATCAGCTGCTGAGATGGTAGAGGGCACAGGGAGGTACCTGCCTTGAATCACAACACAGGAGCTGATAAACCTTTCACTGGTTTGTCTTCCCAAAGAGAATCATAGAATCATAGAATGGTAAGGTTGGAAGGGACCTCAAGGATCATCTAGTTCCAACCCCCTGCCATAGGCAGGGACACCTCCCACTAGTACAGCTCACTCAAGGCCTCATCCAACCTGGCCTTGAACACCTCCAGGGAGGGAGCAGCCACAACCTCCCTGGGCAACCTGTGCCAGTGTCTCACCACCCTCAGTGTAACGAACTTCCTCCTAACATCCAGTCTAAATCTCTCCTCTGCCAGTTCAAACCCATTGCCCCTTGTCCTGTCCTTGCAAGCCCTTGTCAATAGTCCCTCCCCAGCCTTCCTGTAGCCCCCTTCAGATACTGGAAGGTTACTCTAAGGTCTCCTTGAAGCCTTCTCTTCTCCAGGCTGCAGAACCCCAACTCTATTGTCCTGTCCTCACAGCAGAGCTGCTGCAGCCCTCTGAGCATCTTGGTGGCCTCCTCTGGACCTGCTCCAGCACTTCCATGTCCTTCCTGTGCTGGGGGCTCCAGAACTGCACACAGGATTCCAGGTGGGGTCTGATGAGAAGGGAAACAACAGTCTTGTTTTCGCAAGTGGTTTGTTCTCT
Organism: Eubucco bourcierii; assembly: GCA_013396675.1. Taxonomy (NCBI): domain Eukaryota; kingdom Metazoa; phylum Chordata; class Aves; order Piciformes; family Ramphastidae; genus Eubucco; species Eubucco bourcierii. Next base: position 115,111 of record VWZE01014713.1, on the reverse strand, counting down.
GTGCTGACTCTGACACCCCAACATGGGCACCAGCACCTTAGCATGCTGGCTATTGCAAGGATCTGCCTCCACTGTCTCTCTACTGAGCAAATGGGAAGGAGAACTTCTCATCTTGTCCAATATACATGGAGAGTCCCACAAGGGAATTCCTCCATCTGCTTGAAAGTGCTGTCAGCTGAACAGAGACCTGGTATTGAAGAATCTGAGCATCTCTGAGTGCTTGGGAAGCAAACCTGTGAGCGTGAGCACTGAGAGGGGCTGGGGTCATGGTACTCTGCTGCTGCTCCAGGGCTCTGGAGCACATCATTGCACCTCCAGCACTCTGCTGTCCTGGTGGGCAGGAGAGATGAATAGCTGGGGACATGTTCTAACCTCAGTGAGAGGTAATTACATCTCCCTACCTGCTCTCATGCCTTGAGAATGCCAGAACACAAGCAAGTGGTGCAGGGAGTTGGTGGGTCTGAAACGACTTCTGGATTGAATTCTGTTCTAGGAACCTTGAGGGAAATGTAGAGAAAGAACAAAGTTTTTGTCCTGATGAAGAAGGAGGTCAGCACATGGGAGCAGCTGTCAGAGGTGACACCTCTTTGGTGATCAGGTCAGGCTCTTCCTGCTGGGACTGTCCCCCAGGACTGCTGGTTTGTGTCCCCCTGTGTGAGAACAGCTTGGTTCCACTGGTTCCTGGTTCAGGAACATTGTTAGGCAGGGCATCCAGTCTGATGAGGAGTCTCCACCAGGAGAATTTGTGTGTGCAGGAGTGTTCCTGAAGAGAGAAATTTCATAGAATCAGTCAGGGTTGGAAGGGCCCACAAGGATCATTCAGTTCCAACCCCCCAGCCATGGGCAGAGACATCTGACACCAGAAAAGGCTGTCAAGAACCTCATCCAGTCTGTCCTTAAACACCTCCAGGGATGAGGCTTCTACCACCTCCCTGGGCAACCCATTCCAGGCTTTCATAGTGAATAACTTCTTCCTAACATTCAGTCTGAATTTACCCATTTCTAGCTTGGTTCCATTGCCCTCAGTCCTGTCACTACCTGACATCCTAAACAGTCCCTCTTGTGCATGTCAAACATCACTTTTCAGAGCACTGTGCCTCTCCCACGAGCCAGGCAGCGGGCAGGCAACCTGCTGGGACTGGGTTCTGGCAGTGGTGGGCAGGTGGGGCCAGGGAGGGAGATCTTACCTGCTTTGTGCAAACAAGTCACTGGGGCATCTCTATTTTTACATTGGAAAATTATCCTACTAGGAAAACTCTTGGCCATTGTACCTGTGTGGAAATTGTCTCCCTGCACAAGGAGGAGGAAGAGCAGTGGGTGCCTGAGGTGTACCGATTCCCTCCTACTGATGGGCAAGGCCCAAAGCTGTGGTGCCTGCTTGCAAGAGAGCAGGTGACAGCTTTAAGAGCAAGGCCACTGCCGACTTGGTGGTGTTCCTCTGCCATTTGGTTGGTGTGAGCAGCTGAGCTCCTGCTTGGTGGGTCTGTGGTGGCTCTGAAGCTGGGCATGCAGGCCTTGCATTGCTCTGCAAACACTCGTGTGCTGGTGCTGGGCAGTGCCCACACCTGGGAGACCACACAGCAGCTCTCTGCACCTGCAGTGGGCAGGACACTGTTCAGACCCATCAGAGAGCCACTGGGAGGGGAAAGGCAGAGCTCCAACTCATTGAAGAGGGTGGCAGCAGTGCCTGCAGAGAAGGGAAGGGGGGAACAGACAGGGAGGCTCCAGATCCCAAACAGGCTGTCACTCTGGGGTGAAGGATGGCCTAGGCTCAATGTGCACAAACAGCACCTGCTGCAAATGCTGCCCACACTGCCTGTCTCTTCTGCCAGATGAAAGGCAGCAAATGCTTCTCTCACCAGACTGATGAGCAACCAGCAGAGCCTGCACACAGGATGGGCTTCTGCTCAGAGGCCAGGCTGACTATGCCATAGCTCCAATGGCAGCATGCTGGAGAGCTTTGTCCACAGAGAGCGGATTTCCATCAGCCAGGGCAGCCACATCACTTGATGCAGCTTCCTCTGGCTTCACAGAAACTTAAGTACAAATCCTTCAGACTGCTGACAGTCTGTGTGGTGTCACCAGAGCAGCCCTTCCTACAGCTGCTCTCCATCTCCAGGGTGGAAAGCTGTACCCTGTGCCTGCTGCTCAGGGAGAGGGTCAGGGTGGCTCTGAGGCCAAGCTTTCCACAGGCTCACAGGATGTCAGGCGCTGGAAGGGACCCAAAGAGATCATTGAGTCCAACCCTCCTGCCAGAGCAGGACCATACAATCTAGCTCAGGTCACACAGGAACACATCCATACGGGCCTTGAAAGTCTCCAGAGAAGGAGACACCACAATCTCCCTGGGGAGCCTGTTCCAGTGCTATGGGGACCCTTGTAGTCAAGAAGTCCCCCCTTGTGTTGAGCCGGAACCTCCTGTGCTGCAGCTTGCTCCCTGGGATAGGACAAGGAGCAATGGATGTAAGTGAGCAGAGCCTGACCCCCAACCCTCAGATATTTATAAACATTGATTAAATCCCCTCTCAGTCTTCTCTTTTCCAGACTAAAAAGCCCCATGTCCCTCAGCCTCTCCTCATTTCTTTAATATTAATTTATCTGGATAGCTCTGCAAGTTGCCTCTTGAGTGCCATTGTGTATCTGTGCTGGTGAGGCCTCACCTGGAGTACTGTGTCCAGTTTTGGGCACCCTAGATGAAGAAGCACAAAGCACTACTGGAGAGAGCCCAGCACAGGGCCACCAAGGTGCTGAGGGGACTGGAACGCCTCTCATAAGAGAAAAGGCTGAGAGCTGGGGCTGGTTAGCTTGGAGAGGAGGAGGCTGAGTGGCATCTTATTAATGCTTACAAATACCTGAGGGGTGGGTGTTGGGAAGATGGGGTCAGACTCTTCTCAGTTGTCCCCAATGACAGGACAAGAGATAATAGCCATAAATTTGAACATTGGAAGCTCCATCTAAACTTGAGAAGGATCTTCTTGACTTTGAAGGTGGCAGAGCACTGGAAAAGTCTGCCCAGAGAGGAGATGGAGTCTCCTTCTCTGGAGATTTTGGAGGCTTATCTGGACCTGTGTGATCTGCTTTAGCTGATTCTGCTCTGGCAGGGGGGTTGGACTGGCTGATCTTCAGAGGTCCTTTTCAAACCCTGCCATTCTGTGATTCAGTTCATGAATATAACATTTGTAATAAATAAAAGACATATTTATGTACTTACTTATTTTTAGCCCCCACAAGCACAATGCCTGTGCACAGTGTTTTTTCCCAAGCCTGCTGCTTGGCATCTGAAGCACTCTGCCAGAACGGTCACTGGTCACTGTTAGATGAGGTGTTGGGGCTCCCACACCCACTTAAGGATGACTTCACTGTGGGCATGTGGTGGGCAAGGTGGCACAGACAGGGAAGGGAGGCAGCTGCCCATGCACAGCCCAGGCACTCTCTGTTCCCATCCTTCACTCCCTCCTGCCTGGAGTGAGGTGCTGAGCCTCCAGAGGACTTATGTTCCAGAGCCTTGAGGTGGTGCTGCAGCCCCAGGAGGACCTGGAGACACCACTAGGAGCGAGATAAAGGACTGACTGTATACACAAATATGGCAACTGCACAAAAGGCAGTGCAAAGAGCCTTAGGAGGAAGGTTGCTTTGGGGCAGGGTTACCATCCTTTGGCCCTCTCCCTGTGCTCCCAAGCAGTAGGAATGCAGTTTGTTCCTTTTAGCAGGGTATAAACATTTGTGCTCTCCTGTCTGACCCTATCGCTTTGATCTCCTCCATATGCTTTTCCAGCAGTGCCTACTGGCAATGGAAAAATGCATTAGCCTGAGCTAATTTGTTTTTCCTTTCTACACAAGTGCATTGTGTCTTGGGAAATGGGACAGTGAAGTGGGACTGTGGAGCTGCAAGGCATCTTTAATACCACCACAAAGTTTTGTGGGCTTCCTTGAAATGGGAGGTAGTGGAGATCTTCTGTCAGGATACTTTTACTTCTTAAAAGGATTTGCTTTCTCTTCTTTGGTGCTAAAGAATTTTCCCCTCCCATGAACAAAACAGACAAAAAAAGTGTTTAAACTGCTCTGCTCCTCCTGAGAGCCTTTTTACATGAGAAGAGAAGATTAAGAGGAAGAAAAGTCATCAACATAATTCATGGGGCCAAACTGTGAGTGATCATAAGCCAGTTGCTCCTGTTCTGGATTCATTCTATCACCTTGACCAGTGAAATTTTTATCCCACAGTGCCTTTTTCTTTTTTCTTCTTATTCTTCTGTGTTCTAAAAGCTGCAAGCTGTACTAAGGAAAGCAAGCAGGTGTGCAGACATCTGCTTTACTTGCTGTTCGTAGAGTCAGTCAGGGTTGGAAGGGGCCACAAGGATCATCCAGCTCCAACCCCCCTGCCATGGGCACCTCACACTAGATCAGGCTGGCCAAAGCCTCAGCCAGCCTGGCCTTAAAACACCTCCAGGGATGAGGCTTCCACCACCTCCCTGGGCAACCCCTGCCAGGTTCTCACCACTCTCATGGTGAAGAACTTCTTCTTAACATCCAGTCTGAATCTCCCCATTTCTAGTTCGGTTCCATTCCCCCCAGTCCTATCACTACCTCACATCCTAAAAAGTCCCTCCCCAGCTTTCTCTTAGGCCCCCTTCAGATACTGAGAGGCCACAATAAGGTCACCTGGGGGCCTTCTCCTCTCCAGACTAAACAGCCCCCACTGCCTCAGTCTCTCCTCATAGCAGAGGTGCTGCAGCCCTTTGCTCATCCCTGTGGCCCTTCTCTGGACACCTTCCAGGGTATCCCTCTTGTACTTTGGGCTCCAGAACTGGCTGCATTACTCCAGGTGGGGTCTCACCAGTGTGGAGCAGAGGGGCAGGATCACTTCCCCTGCCCTGCTGCCCACACTTCTCTTGCTACAGCCCAGGCTCTGGTTGGCTCTCTGGGCTGTAAGGACACACTGACAGCTCAGACTGAGCTTCATGCTGGTGAGCAGCAAAAAGGTGCTTCAGAGAGCTGCAGCAGGACCATCACCCAGGGTCGCTGTGGAGGCCACGTTGTCCCAGAGCCAGGCTCTGACCCATGGACTGTGGCCAGGCAGCACAGGCTCTCCCTGAGCTGGATGTGTTGCTGTCCCTGGCTTGCTCACTCTCTATTCCTGGCCATCACAACCTGCTGAGCTACAGACCTGCCGTTTCCTTAGCGACTGATTTATCTTGAGTGGACAAAGGCTCCAGGATGGTTTTACTTTCTCAGTCCTGTGCCAGCACAGCTAATTTTGTTGCTAACTGGCTGCAGCAGGCAGCAGCTTTCCTTAGCACAGAGCAGGGTCTGAATTCCCAGGAGCAGGACATGCATTGCTTCTTTCTGATTCCACAAATCAGCATGAGTTTGCCAGCCAGCCAGCCGGGTAAGATGGAGCAGGTCTGTGTGCTCAGGAGTGACCAATTCCTGCACTCATTAAAAGTCATTCATTTCCTCCAGCTAACTTCAGAGATAATTAAAATGCCTTTCCATCTTCAGCTGCCTGAACTGCCTAGGAAGCAGGTGGCATACAGCGTCTGATGGCCAGGGCTGTGCTGGGGCTGCTGTGTCTGCATTCCTCACCACCGGCAGAGGAGCCCTGGGCTGCCCTGGGGTAGGACACCCTGCACTGCATCTGCATTTTGTTCTGAAATGACTGAACAGGCAAATGGATTAAAGACATTAGAGACCTGTTTCTGCATGAAGCCTCATATGTACAAGAGCAATTGTCTGCAGAACAAGTGGTGTCAGTTTATCATCTGAAACACTTTGCAAGGCTCCTCTTGCACTTGTGCCACTGCATTCTGACAGCCTCTCTTTTTGCTGCTCTTAAATTGGTTATTTATGCATTTTAAATATCACAAACAAGNCCTCAGGACCCGTGGGTGGATCTCATCAGGCCCCATAGACTTGTGCACATTTAGGTTTCTTAGGAGCTCACAAACATCATCTTCTACTATAGTAGGCAGATCTGCCTGCTCCCAGTCCTCACTTTTACCCTCTGCAACTTGGACATTGTGGTTGGAGCCCTTGCTGTTGAAGACTGAGGCAAAGAAGTCATTGAGCACCTCAGCCTTGTCCATATCCTTTGTCAGCAGCTCTCCATTTCCCTTCTGTAAGGGTCTCACATTCTCCCTAGTCCTCCTTTTCTCACTGATATACTTGAAGAAGTTCTTTGTGTTGCCTTTAATGTCCCTGGCCAGATGTAACTCTAGCTGTGCTTAAGCTTTCCTAAGATGAGTTCTGGCTACACAAACAAATTCTTTGCATTCATCCCAGGTTACCTGTCCTTGCTTTCACTCTCTGTAAGCTTTCTTCTTGCATCTAAGTGTATCTAGGAGCTCTTTATTTATCCATGCAGGCCTCCTGGTGTTCTTACCTGCCTTCCTCTTTTTTGGAGTACATTGCTTCTGGGCCTGGAGGAGGTAATCCTTGAACATTGACCAGCTTTCTTGGGCCCCCTTTCCTTCCAGAGCACCCTGCCAAGGAGGTTCCCAAGGAACTCTTATTTTTCTGCGTTTACCAGGAAGAAGGCAGCAGTAGGAAGACTCCATTGATGTATGTGATTTGAAACCAGTGTCCCTGCCCCCCTGGATAGTCACAGAAGCACACAGAATGCCAGGTTGGAAGGGGCACCAAGGATCATCTGTTCAACCTTTCTACGTGATAGTGCAGTTGAAATGATCTGGCCCAGCAGTCTGTCAAGCTGAGGCTTAAAAATGGCCAATGTAGGAGAATCCAGAAGTTCCTTTGGGAGATAATTCTAGTCTGTAACTGTTCTCATGGAGTCCAATGGGAATCTTCCCAGCAGTAACCTGTACCCACCACCCATTTTCTTCCTTGTCTTCTCTATGTGACACTTTGTAAAAAATGGAGTCTCCATCCTGCTGGGTGCCAGTCTTTATATACCAACCCATGGGAATGAGGTCACCCCTAAGCCTTCTCTTCTCCAGAATGAACAAACCCATTTCATAACAGAATACAAGGTATGACTGATCCATTGTACCCTATTTTCCATGGGATCCAGCCTCCTAGTATCAAAGGGGTGGCTCAGAGTTGCTCTAGCAGGTTTGAAGGCATCATTTGACCACCTCCATACAGGACAAGGCTACAGAAGAAATACCTCTGAGAAAGGTCCACTCCAATGCTGTTTAAATATGATAATAGCCACGTGCTGAGAATGCTGCAGCAGCTGCACGTTTCAGGATGTCTTTTGATCCCTTTCACTGGTCTGATATCTGAAGGGCAACTCTCTGTTTCTTCTCTATTCTGTTATAAAGCTAACAGAAAATGTTTTGTTCCTTGCATAGCTCTTATTTGGAGTGACTTGAGGTTGCAAGTACATGGTCGTTCACTTGGGACATCTCTCACTGCAGTCAAAGTGCTAAGGAGGAGTCAAAGACTATAATCTGTTATTTTTGGTTTTGCCAGCCCTATGATCACAGTGAGATTAGGGACAGCTTTCCAACTTCTTTGTCACCATCCCATATCCAGAAGGGGAATAATCTACTTTTATTTTGCAGCTCCTCAGATTATGAAATCTAAGGCAAAGAACAGGAGCAATCTAGTAAATGCCTGAGCTCAGCTAGCACTTTGAAGCCTTTTGATGCTTGCAGGAGGTTTTTGGATTACCTCTGCACTTGAGAGCTTTTCAGAGGTCAATGGCAATGAGAAGAAAAACACAAATCTCAGAATCACAGAATGTCAGGGGCTGGAAGGGACCTTGAAGGCTCTTCCAGTCCAACCCCCCTGCCAGAGCAGGATCTCCTAGAGCAGATCACACAGGAACACATCCAGGTGGGTTTTAAATATCTCCAGAGAAGGAGACTCCACAACCCCCCTGGGCATCCTGTTCCAGTCTTCTGTCACTCTCACAGGGAAAAAATTCCTCATGTTTCCATGAAACTTCCTATGCCTCAGCTTCCACCCATTGCCCCTTGGCCTGGCACTGGGCATCACCCAGCAGAGCCTGGCTCCAGCCTCCTGCCACTCACCGTTACATATTGATCCCCATTACTGAGGTCACCTCTCAGGCTCCTCTTCTCCAGGCTCCCAACTCCAGCTCCCTCAGGCTCTGCTCATAACAGAGCTGTTCAATTCCCTTCAGCATCTTTGTGGCTCTGGGCTGGACTCTCTCAAGCAGTTCTATGTCCCTCTTAAACTGGGGGGTCCAGAACTGGACACGGTACTCCAGATGTGGCCTCAGCAGGGCAGAGTAGAACCTATCTTGTCCTACTAGCCACTCCCCTTCTAATACACCACAGAATCTTCATTTGAGAGTAGTCTTCTTGCTTTACTTCAGTGCAGTGGTGTGTTTCACCCAGGCACAGCAAGGGGTCTACAAGAAAACTGGGGAGGGACTTTTTAGGATGTCAGGTAGTGATAAGGACTGGGGGGAATGGAGCAAAACTAGAAGTGAGTAGATTCAGACTGGGTGTTAGGAAGAAGTTCCTCACCATGAGGGTGGTGGGACCCTGGAAGGGGTTGCCCAGGAAGGTGGTGGAAGCCTCATCCATGTAGGTGTTTAAGGCCAGGCTGGATGTGGCTCTGAGCAGCCTGATCTAGTGTGAGGTGTCCCTGTCTATGGCAGGAGGATTGGACCTAGATGGTCCTTGAGGTCCCTTCCAGCCCTGACAATTGTGTGATTCTAAGAGACAAATCCAAGCTGTGTGCTCGCTTGGGTGCCACCAAGGGCGGCGGAGCCCAGCCGTGAGGAGGAGCCGGCAGCCTTGCCAGCTCCACGGCAGACGCCTTTGGGAAGCAGCAGCATGCTGCTGGAGATGCAGAGGTCTGCAGCATGGTTTTGATTAAGCCGCACCGTGCTCCCAGAGCTGCGCTGAGCCAGGCGCTGCTGCGGCTCGCAGCGGTTCTCACGGTGCGGCTGAAGCAGCAGCTCCAGGGCTGCAGGCGCTGAGCTGGGTGGCTCCAGCAGCCGCTGCCAGCTCTGGCCACGCGCCGGGGCACGTTTAACCCATTCGAGCAGCCTCTTCTCATTAGCCGCATCCATAGGGGTTGCAGGCAGCAGGGGTTAGCTCAGAAGGTGACCACCACACAACCGAGGCTGGTGGATGGGTGTCCTGCAGGCAGCTGTCAGCCGGACTTGGTTATCGGTTGGACTTGGTGATCCTGAGGGTCTTTTCCAACCTGAATGTTTGTGTAATGAGTGTGGCATGGCTCCTGGGTTTCATATCATACAATCACAGAATACTAGGGGTTGGGAAGGACCTCTGGAGATCATCGAGTTCAAGCAGATGCACCTGAAGGTCACACAGGGACATGTCCAGACAGGTTTGGGATGTCTCCACAGACTGAGACTCCATCATCCCTTGGGCAGCCTTCTCCAAGGCTCTGTCACCCTTAAAGAAGTTCATAGAATCATAGAATGGTAAGGTTGGAAGGGACCTCAAGGATCATCTAGTTCCAACCCCCTGCCATAGGCAGGGACACCTCCCACTAGTACAGGTTACTCAAGGCCTCATCCAATCTGGCCTTGAACACATCCAGGGAGGGAGCATCCACAACCTCCCTGGGCAACCTGTTCCAGTGCCTCACCACCCTCACTGTAAAGAACTTCCTCCTAACATCCAGTCTAAATCTCCCCTCTGCCAGTTTAAGCCCATTGCCCCTTGTCCTGTCATTGCAGGACCTTGTAAATAATCCTTCCCCAGCCTTCCTGTAGGCCCCCTTCAGATACTGGAAGGCTACTATCAGGTCCCCTCGAAGCCTTCTCTTCTCCAGGCTGAAGAGCCCCAACTCCCTCAGCCTGTCCTCATAGGAGAGCTGCTCCAGCCCTCTGATCATCTTTGTGGCCTCCTCTGGACCCGCTCCGACACTTCCATGTCCTTCCTGTGCTGAGGGCTCCAGAACTGCACACAGTACTCCAGGTGGGGTCTGACGAGAGCAGAGTAAAGTGGCAGAATCCCCTCCCTTGCCCTGCTGGCCACGCTGCTCTTGATGCAGCCTAGGACTCGGTTGCTGTCTGGGCTGCATGTGCACACTGCAGGCTCATGTTGAGCTTTTCATCAACCCAGACTCCAAGGTCCTTTTCCTCAGGGCTGCTCTCCAGCCATTCACCACCCAGCCTGTATTTGTGCTTGGGATTGTGCCTACCCAGGTGCAGGACCTTACACTTGGCCTTATTGAATTTCATCAGGTTGGCCTGGGTCCACCTCTCCAGCCTGTCCAGGTCCCTCTGGATGGCATCCCTGACCTCTAGCAAGTCGACTGTGCCACACAGTTCCTCCTCATGTTTGGATGGAACTTCTCATGTTCAACTTTGTGCCTGTTATCCCTTGCCCTGTCACTGGGCACCACTGAAAAAAGACTAGTCCCATCCTTCTCACACCCTCCTTTTAAGTATCTGTCAGCACTGATGAGGTGCCCGTTTTGGTGCCCTTTGTCCAGCAGGTAGCTTGACTTCTGTCTTGGATGCCTCCTCCTCCTCCTGTTTGTCCAGCTCCATTTGTGATGGCTGTAAAACACAGATATATGAATGGGTTTAAACTGGCAGAGGGGAGATTTAGACTGGATGTTAGGAGGAAGTTCTTTACAGTGAGGGTGGTGAGACACTGGCACAGGTTGCCCAGGGAGGTTGTGGCTGCTCCCTGCTTGGAGTTGTTCAAGACCAGGTTGGAGGAGTCCTTGAGTGAGCTGTGCTAGTGGGAAGTGTCCCTGCCTATGGCAGGGGCTTGGAACTAGATGATCCTTGAGGTCCCTTCCAACCTTACCATTCTATGATTCTGTGATATGTCAGGTTCATGGTTCTGTTTATAGGTAATTGCAGGTACAAACTTTCTGCTCCAAGTCCTGCCACCATGCCTTTGTCACTGCCAGGCAGCTGTGCCCAGGGCTAACAGATAAATCACAAGGGGGCACATTCGATCTAAAGTGAAAAGCTTAATCACAATGGAGTGGGTTTGCCCCTGATCTCCCTGAGGTCAAGCAGTAGTCTGAAATCATCCCTGTTACAGCAGACTGGGCTGAGGATTGTGTCTAGTCAAAGCATCCTGCTGTTTGACTTGTAACTGGGATCTGTTTGTCCTGTGGATGGAAAATCGCCCGAGTCAGCTGCCCGCATGAAAACCAGGCCAGCACAGCTCAGTCTGTGCCAGCTGCAGGGTACCCTGTGCCAGCCTCCTGACCATACCTGCTGCACCGTGGCTTGGTGCTTTGTTTCCTTCTTCCCAGACCCAGTTCTCCCTCACAGCAGAAGGTGCATTCTCAGGTCCCAGCTTTGTGCAAGAAGGCAACGTGAAGCCTTGTTAAAAGCCTCTGCCTTCTTTCCTAATGTAGTTAACATTGTATTGGAAAACCAAACCAAGGAATTAGCAAAACCAAAACTACTAAAAGAGGCAAAACTATTATTGAAACCACTGTGGGCAGCTCGGCTGCCTCTGTAAATAACAGCTTGCAGATGTGCAGAATGAAGTAACTCTGCTGTTTTGCAATTCAGCTGAACTCCAAATACTGAGCATTGCTGGGAGGGGAGTGGGCTTGAAGGCACAGCCCTGCTCTCCTGCCTGCCCTGCCCAGGTAGAAGAGATCGTGCTGGGGGTGAACAAAATGTTCTGCTGAACGTGAAGAAAAGCATAAAGATGTTATGCTTAAAGGGAGGAAAAACTTCCCTGTGAGGCTGCTGGAGCAGGCTGCCCAGAGAGGTTGTGGAGTCTCCATCTCTGAAGACTTTCCAAACCCACCTGGATGCAATCGTGGACAACCTGCTCTAGGTGATCCTGCTTCAACAGGAGGGCTGGACTGGCTATTCTCCAGAGGTCCCTTCCAGCTCTCATCATGCTGGGATTCTGTGGATGTTGCTCATCGATTTTCTCACTGACTGCTCCTCTCCAGAGCTTCCCAGTATGGAAGGGGAAGCTTCCCAGTGCCTGCCAGCTGCAATACCCTGAGTGGAGTCTGTGGATATGGTGGCAGAGACTGGTCTTGGTTCCTAAAAGTAGTAGTAGGTCTTGCAAGCCCTTGCTGCAGCTCTGCTTTTTCCCTGGTGCTTGCCTTCCCTTCCCTGTGCTGCCTGCTCACTGCAACAACATCTCTCCAAATGTTACTCATGCAGAAAGGAGCATTTCTGCTACCAAAGGCTACTCTTATGCCATCTGCTTTGAAGAGTGAGAGGTCTGGGACAATGTTAGCAGGAGAGCCCAGGGAACCTCCAGCCAGGCTACCTTCTGTTCCAGATCTGCTGCACCAGAGCCTCTTCCAGGCGGCACAAGCAGAGCTGACCCTCCAGATCAAGGAGTTCCACACCTGCCCAGCAGTGACATTGATTGATGGGCAGGAGAGGACAGAGCAAGCAGGCTTGGAGAATGGCAACCTGCCATGTGAAAGCAATTTAATCCATGTCTCTGGTGCCCAGTGCCCACAGGCTCTCCTTGCAGAGATGCAAGGACATTACCACTGTCTGCCTGCAACCCTTGATGCTACCTTATTGACCTCTCTGCAGAGCAGCTCCCAGCACAACAGAAGCTCCCATGCTTCACACTGTAGATGGAAGGAGCCAGCTCTGCCTGAAGACCTGGCTCATGCTGCACTTGCTCAGCCACAGGTGATGTCAAGCAGCAGGACCAGCACAGGGCCATGCCTCATCATTTCTATTCTCTAACCAGGCAGTGCTGCCCCAAAATCCACAGGTCCCTGAGCTGCAGGACTGAGCACCACATTCAACTGCCTTTTAAACAAGATAATTTCTTGCTTGGGACTGCAAAGACATATTGAAAGTGTGCTTGTAGTCACAGAATCCTAAGCTGGAAGGGACCTCAGGGGTCATCTGGTACAACTTTCTTGCATTGTTTAGCCAAACCCAGAGACAGGATGAGAGGGAATGGATTGAAGCTTGAGGGGAGACTTAGACTGGATGTTAGGAAGAAAGTCTTTACAGTGAGAATGGTGAGATGCTGGAACAGTTTGCCCAGGGAGGATAACCCCTCCCTGGAAGTGTTCAGGGTCAGGTCAGATGAGCCCTTGAGCAACCTGGGCTAGCAGGAGGTGTTCCTGCCCTTGTGGCAAGGGGGTTGGAACTGGATGATCTTCAAGGTCCCTCCCAGTCCAAGCCATTCTTTGAATCTAGGAAACTGTTCTGTGAAATCTCTCAGTTCTGAGGCCATCTTCAAGATTTTGGGGGTTTGACTCCTGATTCCTGAACAGCTGGGGCTGGCAGCTCTGCCTTCATTGGCCTTCTGCCTGGCTGACTAACTATAAAAAGCCATGTTTAAATTTCCATGGCATTCATCGTTTGTTTCAGCAAACACAGCAGCAAGTTTTCAGGCAGACCCAAATATGGCCATGGTCAGGCCTCTTCTCTGTCCTCTTCCTTTGAGACAAAGGAACAAGCAAGATTCTAGCACATTTTTCTGACCCCAACTCACACCTGGCAACATCAAAAATGTGGAAACCTTTCTGACTTTTACTGTGATATTATGATATTTTAATGCCTTTCTACAAGTCCCTGCTCTCCTGGCATTAGGAGGAACTCTCTGCTGTAGTACCTTGGCCAAATAAATAAAAAATGTGGGGGATAAAATAGTGATAGTGAGACAAATAAATACAAATCAGGTTTGTTTCTTCTCAAGCATGCTAACACCAGGTGCCTGAACCTCTTAGGTGTCAGCTCAGCCTGTGTAAAGATCTCTGAATAGAAAAACAAGTTGCAGGAGACACCAGCTATGGCAACTGAGACACGGTGCCTCAGGAGGAGCACAGGCAACACTGGGAGCAGACAAGCTGAGGACAGGCCACTTCAGAGTGTGACGCAGCTGCTCCCAGGTAGGGAGCAACCTGCCGTAATGGGGCTGCTGCAGGTGGTGGAGCAACCCAGCCCTTCCCAGGGCAGGCCACTGGGCTCCTCGTGGGACACTCTGTATGCAGCTTGATTCCATTCACATCAAAGTATGTGGGGGTAGAGAGAAGGCAGAAAGCTCTGGGAAGAGATCAAAGAGCCCTTCTCTGTGTGCAGCCAGATGCTTTGGTATCTGATGTTCTGTGAGAAGTCCTTGGTGGAATGAGCTGCTTCCCTCACTGAGGTGAAGACCTGGAGAGCCCCTGTCAGTTGGTGTGATGAGCCATTGCTCACCGCCCCTGCGCTGTAACAGCTCCTCACTGGAGGGCAGCTCTGGGAGAAGGGGGATTAAGCTGGGTGCCCTTGGGCACAGGATGGTAGCAGTGGAGCAGCTCTGTGCTCCTAGCTGTGCTGGCTGTGGTGTGGCAGGGGCTCCAGCCCTCTCCTGCCCTAGGATCTGCTGCTTTATGCTAGGTTTCATGTGCCAGGTCCCAGTCAGGGTTTTTTCAATGCCGCACTTGCTTTTAGCTGGTCACATCTAGGTCATCACATCTGATCCTTCTCCAAAGCCAAATCAGCCCTGTCAGGACCATTGGTTGTCCAAGAGGCTGACAAGACCCTTCAGGTCCTCCCATGGCCACAGACAACTGTCACAGCACCACAGGTGATGTGACATTTCCTCTCTGCAGCAGCTGTCCCCATTACTCCATTTGCCCTTTCTTCCCCTCTGCTGCCTAAGGCAAACCAGGAGCATTGTCAGGACTTTTTGTCTGAAAGTCCCAAGCCAGGACCCAGCAAGGAGCTCCTCTGTCCTTCCATGTCATCTGTCCATGGGCTCCATGACAGCTGTGCCAGCCAGAGTCTCCTCCTCAGCTTCAGCTGCCCGGCTTTTTGATCTATGACCACAAGACATGGGTGCTCCCTTAACCCCTTTTGACAGGTTGTCTGAAAGTTCCTTCTCTCCTTTTCCTTTTCTCCCTGTCTGCTAAATGCCACTGATGTAAGCAGCCAGCACGTGTGGCCCCCAGCCCAAGGCAGTGCCATCTCTTGGGTCTGTGCTCAGCAGCTGAGACTGGAGGGGGCTTTGATCCTGTGAGACATGGGAGCAGGCAGCTATGCTTAGATGAAGAGATGGAATGGCACTTGGCTGCTGGCTCTGCTGTTGGGGCTAGGGCACATGTGTGCTCCTTTCCCCTGAAAAGCTGCTGTCAGACACCTCTCTAACTGCAGCCAATGAAAGCTCTGCAACTAACATCTTAGGTAGACAACATATCCCAGAGGAATGGATCTGGGCAGGATCAGAAAGTTCTCAACACCTCTGCTTGCCCCATCCCTATAGCTACCTATAGGTTTCCTAATCTGAGGCTTCAGACTTCTATGTCTTTAAAGCTTGGAAATGCAACCTCCCATCTCGCTCTATTTGAGTCTCCCTCTCTTTCAAACTCCCATCTCTCTCCCTTCTCTTCGAGGAGACCTTGTAGTAGCCTTCCAGAATCTGAAGGGGGCTCCAGGGGGGCTGGGAGGGACTACTGACAAGGGCTTGCAATGACAGGACAAGGGGCAATGGGTTTGAACTGGCAGAGGGGAGATTTAGACTGGATGTCAGGAGGAAGTTCTTCGCAGTGAGGGTGGTGAGACACTGGCACAGGTTGCCCAGGGAGGTTGTGGCTGCTCCCTCTCTGGAGGTGTTCAAGGCCAGGCTGGATGAGGCCTTGAATGAGCTGTACTAGTGGGAGGTGTCCCTGCCATAGGCAGGGGTTTGGAACTGGATGATCTTTGAGGTCCCTTCCAACCTTACTATTCTATGATCCTATGATTCTATTGCTCCTGGTCTGCAGCTGGTTTTTGTCTAGATGAAGCAGCTCCTCCAGCTGCCCCTGGTAGATCAAACCTTTTGGGTCTCTGCTCAAGAGACCTCAGTGGTGGGATCAGCTTGGGACAGAATCACAGAATGGCTCAGGTTGGAAGGACCTTTGCAGTCACCTGCTCCAACCTCCCTGAGGTAGAGACACCTCTCAACTGGACCCTACAAGGAGCAGCTGAGAGAGCTAGGAGTGTTCAGCCTGTTTTGGTTGCGTGGGTTTTTTTCCGAGGGGTTTATTCTGTTTGGTTGGGGGAATTTTAGGTGTTTTTTTTTTTTTAATCTTGCCTAGATGAAATGCAGAGAAGTTTCTTCACATTTACACTGCCCAGACAGATTTCAGCAGCTTTTGGGTTTTTGAGAGGCACTTAGAGGCACCACAGCCAGGATCACCACTTGGTACTGCTGCTATTCAGTAGTTGCAAAGTCGGTGGCTTTTGAGAAAGTCATGGCATTGACACTGGATGCAGTTCTTCCCTGTGCCCTGCTCATTCCAAAGGATCATGTTTAGGAACTATTTCCACAAAACCTGAAACACTGCAGACAGAAGTGAAGAACACAGAAATAGACATGTTGAAGGTGAATTTTGAGTTGAAAGCATAGAATTATCTGAATTTCCATTCACCCAGGACACTTCCTTTTTCCAACAAGTGTTTTCTTCTGCTACAAACACTTCTCTTCCCACAAGCTCTCCCACCCAAGCAATGGCTTCATCTTGCTCTCCTTGCTTACCAAAACTGCTTGCAAGCCAGCATGCAGGGGCTCAAATGTAGCTTATGAACATAAATTACTATATTCCTCTCCTAAACATCCACATGTGGAGAGGAGGTTGGAGCACAGCCCTGTGAGGGGTGGCTGAGGGAGCTGGGGTTGTTCAACCTGGAGAAGAGGCTCAGAGGAGACCTCATTGCTCTCTACAACTACCTGAAGGGAGGTTGTAGCCAGATGGGTTTGGTCCCTTCTGCCAGGCAACCAGTGGCAGAACAAGAGAATACAGCCTCAAGCTGTGCCAGGGCAGGTTTAGGATGAATGTTAGGAAGAAGTTCTTCACAGCAAGAGTGATTGGCATTAGAATGGGCTACCTGGGGAGTTGGTGGAGTCCCCATCCCTAGAGGTGCCTAAAAGGAGGCTGCATGAGGCACTTAGTACCATGGTTTAGTTAGTTAGAAAGGTTAGGTGATAGGTTGGACTCAATGATCCTAGAGGTCTTTTTCAACCTGGTTAATTCTGTGATTCTGTGACTTGGCTGCCCAAGCCCTCATCCAATGCAACCTCAAACACTCCAGGGAGGAGGTATCCACAATCCATTCCAGAGTCTCACCACCCTCCAGTTGAATGCTATCTCTCAGCTTAGAACCATATCTCTTTGTCCTCCTGTTGCTAGACACCCTTATGAAAAGTCCCTCTGCAGCCTTTCTTCAGGTTCCCTTCAGGTAAAGGAAGACAGCTCTAAGGTCTCCCCCAGAGTCTTCTCCAGGTTGAATAACCCCAGCTCCCTCAGCCTGTCCTCATAGAGGAGGTATTCCATCATCTCTGCAGCCCTCCTCTGGACTTCCTCCAACTGTGCCATATCTTTCTTATGCTGGGGACACCAGAAAACAGCTTCCTGGCCCAGGAGCACATCTGTCCTGTGGTTTTGGGGTGAGAGATAGAGGGGTGCAGACTTGCTCAGCATGACAAGGGGCTCTGAACATCTCCTGTGGTTGAGACTAAACAACACAGTGGCACCTTCAGAGAGGACTCCACCAGCTCTCCACCCTTAGGGAGAATCAGAGTTGTAACTGGTCATGGACAGCTGGCATGAGGCAAGGGAAGTGGAAGTGCATTTCAGCTGCTGTGTGTATGTATGTGTGTGTTTATGCATAGAAATTAGAACTTGTGCTTTTTTTTTCCCCTATTGAAATATTCATAGACTTGTTAAATCTTGCATTTGTATCTCAGGAGATACAGGGAGCTTTAAAGCACAACCTCTTGTAGTCAAGAAGATTTAAATTCTCTTTTGTCTGGGCTTTGTCTTTTTTTGGCTATTTCCCAGTCCTATCTACCCCTTCTGATGAAAAGAATAACCCTTGGAAATGGGACCGAGCACACACTTCAGTGGCAGGAGGCAAAGAAAAGAATTCTCTTACTATCTCTTGAAGTCAAAGCTATGGTTTTACTGCTTGATTCATTACTACAGAATCCTTCAGCTCCTGCTGCTGCCCAGCCTGGTGGCTGTCAGACCTCAGCTTCTGACACATTAACTGGCTCACAGGTTCCTTCTGTCTATAAATATCTGAGGGGTGTGTGTCAAGATGAAAACATCAGTCCCTTTTCAGTGAGGTCCAGTAACAGGGCAAGGAACAACAAGTATAAGGTGGAACACAGAAAGTTCCACCTCAACATGAGAATCTTCTTTTCTGCAAGGGTGATGGAGCGCTGGAACAGGCTGCTCAGAGAGGTTGTGGACTCCCCTTCTCTGGAGACATTCAAACCTCACCTGGATATGTTCCTGTGTGGCTTGCCCTAGGTGATCCTGCTTTGGCAGTGGGGTTGGGCTGGATGATCTCTAGAGGTCCTTTCCAGCCCCTAATGTTCTATGATTCTATAATACCTCAGGGTTGGGAAAGGTTTCCTACCTGTGCTGCTGTCCCATCCCTCAATGGCAGTGCAAACATTGCTTTGCTTGGGATACAGAGAGGCTGGGCAGAGCTGGCACGTGGTGCCCAGACCCCTTAGGTGTCAGCTCACTCTGTCAAAGGATCTCTGAATAATAAAACAAGTTTTAAAAGACCAAAGCAACCCCCAAAAAACCCAAGGACGCTGGGGTCAGGCCAGAGGAAATGGATAACTGCATGTGCTGGGAGAAAGCTGCAATGGACTGAAAAGAAGCAGCAAGCAAGATGCTGAGTGAAAACAAATTTCTCCCATTTTTTCCCTCCTGATTTTCAAACACCTCAGTTCACAGCTGCTCAAGCTGCTCCCGCTCCCCAGCCGTGGAGCGATCACGATGCTGATCTCTCCTGGTGCACAGAGCCAGGCAAGCCTGGGCAGTCCCTTTGTGCTCCCGGGATGTGAGGCTGCTGAGCTCATGATTTATGTGTCAGAGGGAGTGGAGGCTTCCCTGCCCTGCTGCGTCCTGGCCCCTGCAAAGAGCTGCCCACCCGTGGTGGCTGCTCCACAGGTGTTTTCAGGAAAACCTTGAGAAACCTTCCACCTGCCAAGGTGTTCCTGCACCCCAGTGAAAGCAGTTAAAGCCAGACCACTCTGAGCAGGACCCAAGTGAGCCCTGGGAAAGAGGGGAAGACACTTTGGGGTATGTTTCTACCTTGCTTTCCATCCCTCCCCCCTACAAAAAGAGAAGGAGCTGGGGTATAGGAGAGCTCTTGTGCTACGGGGCGTCAGTGCTGGGCTTGTTGGGACACAGCTGCCTCACCTTAAGCACCTCAGGCCATGGCATTCTTATCAATGGTGAATAAACATTTTCCCTTTGCACTGCTGGGATCTGCTGAGCAATGTGTTAGGCTGGGTGGCTGCTCTGTCCTCCTATTAGTGAACTATCTGTTCCTTTTCAAGCTCTCGCTGTTTCTCCTCTGCCTGTGATGTTGAGGCAGTGATGAGGCAAGGGTTGTTCTTACCGTGGGTGGGTGGGTGTGTTGCAATCAGGACCATTAATTTTTGCATGACAGCAGGGCTGCTGAGCCACCATCAAGCTTGAACACATCAAGAGAGGCCAGCCCTGGCCTCGAGCATTTGCAGGAAAGGAAAGTGTGGAAGGACCTGTGGTGCAGGTCAGAGCCAGGCCACAGCAGAGCTAGAAAGGGAAATTCATTCTCCAGGCTCCCCAGCCCCAAGCCTGCCTGTCCTGTCCCTGATGGAGAGTTGTCCCCAGAGGAGGCTCCGAAGATGAACAGCTTTTAGCTCTTTCTTCTGCAAGTGGAGTGAGTCACGTAAGTGATTCTTCTGGCAGACCTAAAGACATAGAAATGCCTGGCAGGACAGAGGTGACGAAACATTGGAAGTGGCTGGCACCACTGCTGGCACCACAACAGGCAGCTCAGAAACAGAGCTTGGTGCAGGAGGAGGAGGTGGGCTGGCCTCACAGTGCTAGGTTGTCCTTGTTCTGCAGAACGAGCACTTGGGTTTGGGTTGTCATGAATGCTTGCACCACTCTGTTAAGATTTCTGTCATTTGTGTCACAGTTGGTGGTTGTTTCTTGTGTAATTGGATTGCAGCAGGCAGTAGAAGACCAAAGTAGAGGCTGCACCGCTGCAGAAGTGCTGCATAATTAGCCAAGGCAGCATTCAGTGGTGTTAATGAGTGCTTTAATTGCTTGATGATTGCCACTCATTTCTCCTACCCCCATAACAAACTGGCCTGGAACCACTTCCCCATGGCTTTCCTTTCTTACCCTTGGGCTTTTGAGAGCCCGGAGTGGTAGCATTCACCTGGCCATCAACAAAGTGTCCACAACCTGGCAAGGACTCAGGTGGCTCTCTCCGTGATGCTGATCAGCCCAGCCCTTGCCCATTTGGTCAGTCACTTGGAACACAAGAGGAGGTCCTGGAGTCTCCTTCTCTGCAGGCTTTCAAAACCTGCCTGGACATGTTCCTGTGCAACTTGATCTCAGTGAACCTGCTTTAGCAGTGGGTTGGGTTAGAGGATCTTTGACGGTCACTTCCAACTCCTACCATCCTGTGATGCTGTGTGCAAAGTACTACACAACAGACACTTTGCTTTGCCCCTTCAGCCTCTTAGTTGCCTTACATGTAAATTTCCACAAGATTTCCTGGCTCGCTTGAGGTCAGCAGTGCTGCTGCTGTTGGGGATTGAAATGTCAGGCTGGAAGAGGGGTTCCTACCCTCTGGAGCTTCAGTGCTTCCATCTCAGGTGCTGTACTGAACTGCCTTTGAATGAGCAGAGAGAAATCTCTGTTTGCTGAAAGGGTCAGCTCATTAATTAATCATGAGGTGTGGAAATTCCTGGCTGTCAGAGGGCCTTTCAGAGTCACCTGGGTGTGCCTTGCTCTAGGTGACTGCTGTGTCTGCTGTTGGCTACGTCTGCTCTGAGCCTGTGATGTGATAACTGCAGGGTATTGACCTGGCAATTTCACTTTATGATTTGCACATCTCTAGACCTGTGTCATTTTAAGAGCTGGTATCCCAATATAGATCCAGCAGTTGGACTGGGGAGTAGATGAGGTGTGAGGATCCATGTGATGCTGCTCTAAATACTAAGTGCAGGCTGCTGTGGATGTGCTCTTAAACACTGGGTGGAAAAAGCTGGGTGGGATGGGGTTTTATTTGGTGGGTTGGGGTTTGTGTGCTCATTACCATTGTGCAACCAAGGCTATGACAAACAGGTGAAGGGTGGATGCAGCTCCATTTCCAAAGCTGAAGCCATGTGGTTTCTCCACCACAGATGTGGTACCCCAGCCTAACATTACAGCATGGGATAACTTGTGGTCCAGCAAAGAGAAGCAAAAGCTTTGTTCATCTGAAGAGGAAGAGTTCACAGCTCTACTGTAGGGCTCAAGAAGCACAATGCACTCCTTCATTCTAGCTGTCTGTAAGGCAAGTTGGGGCAATCCCAAGCACAAATGTAGTGTGGGAGAGGAGTGGCCTGAGAGCAGTCTCAAGGAGAAGGACTTGAGTGTGTTAGTTGATGAAAAACTCAATGAGCCAGCAACAGTTTCTTGCAGCCCAGAAGGCAGCTGTGTGCTGGGCTGCATAAAAAGAAGTGTGACCAGCAGGACAGGGAGGGGATTCTGCCCCTCTGCTCTGCTCTGATGAGGCAGTACCTGGAGTACTGCATCCAGTTTTGGTGCCCCCATCATAGCAGGGACATGGAACTGCTGGAGCTGGTCTAGAGGAGGCCACAAAAATGATCTGAGAGCTGGAAAACTTCCCCTGTGGGGACAGGCTGAGAGAATTGAGGCTGTTCAGATTGGAGAAGGGAAGGCCCAGGGGAGATCTTAGAGCTGCTTTCCAGTACCTGAAGTGGGCTACAAGAAAACTGGGAAAGGACTTTTTACAAGGATTTGTAGTGAAAGAATTAGAGGAATGGATTGGAGGTTGAGTAGGACAGATTTACACTGGAGATTAGAAGTTATTTCCAGTGAGGGTGGTGAGACACTGGAACACGTTGCCTATGGAGATTATAGAATCATAGAACAGTAAGTTTGGAAGGGACCTCAAGGATCATCCAGTTCCAACCCCCTGCCATAGGCAGGGACACCTCCCACTAGCACAGGTCACTCAAGGCCTCGTCCAACCTGGCCTTGAACACCTCCAGGGAAGGAGCAGCCACAACCTCCTTGGGCAACCTGTGCCAGTGTCTCACCATCCTCACTGCAAACAACTTCCTAACATCCAATTTAAATCTTCCCTCTGCCAGTTCAAACCCATTGCCCCTTGTCCTGTCCTTGCAAGCCCTTGTCAATAGTCCATCCCCAGCCTTCCTGTAGGCCCCCTTCAGATACTGGAAGGCTACTATAAGGTCTCTGTGAGAGCCAGAAAGTTACTAAAATATTGGAGTGTTTTAGCTTCTCATTCTGGGCGAGTCATGGTACAATAGCCCCTGGGAGCAGGTTCTGCACCACAAGTGGTGCCTGATGAGCTGCTTGGAGCTGTTGGGTCTGCGGGAGGAGCTGGCCGGTGTGCTGTGCTTGCAGGGGCTTAGTCCCAAGGCTTGCACAGGGGCTGCTGGTACAGGAGGAGGGAAGGGGCTGAGCCATGCCATGGGGGACATGGAGGGAGTGAGCCACTAAGAGAAGTCTGAGCCCCGTTTGGAGATGAGAGAGAAGCATTCAGTGTGGGTGAGTGCAGGGAAACGCCCATGGCTGTGCATATGGTAAAGTCCCCTTGGAGCACAGGGAAGGAGTGTGGCTGCTACTGCAACCATTCAACAAATGTTCTCTTGGCCTTTTGCATGGCACAGTCATGCTGAACAAGGATGCTCTTCCAGACAAAGGTCCTGGCAGGGCCCAAAAAAGGGAGTGGAAATCCTATGAATAGCAAGGACTAAGTGAACATAATTAATGACAAACCCACTTTCCACTGGGCACTGAAGCTCATGAAGCAGGATTTAAAATAGTCTAATGTTGAAAGATTAGGCTAAAATTTAACTGGAAAAAGAATCTCTGACATCTGCCTTTAGGAGGCTCTTACTGCTTTTGCTACCCATGCTGGCCCAGGCCAGGGCTCTGCTTAGTTTAAATAACATCACCACCACCAAACCCCAGCAGCAACCTCCCAACAAAAACACCTCGGCAAACAAAACACTTCACAACTTTCATTCTTGCATCTGTGCTGCACCTTCCTTTCCCTTTGGGGAAAGAATAAAGCACTTGGTTTCTTTCTGTTGGGGTTTAACTGTGCACACATACACAGCTCGTGGTGTTCATCCCTGTGCAAGGCTGTGGCTATCCCAAGAATCTCCCCAGCGCTGTTCCAAGGAGAGCTGAGTGCACTGTCCACACCAAATGGACTCCCTTATTATTGTTTGCCTGTGTGTTAATGCACTGCCTGCAGGCAGATCCCATTGGATGGAATTTGCCTCTTTTTCTGTGCAAAAGAATAGTCCCTGGGTGGGTTTTGATTGGTGCCAGATGTGTGAGTGGTTCAGCAGCATCTGCTGAATGCTCTCTCCAGAGACAAAGCATCATCACACACAACGGCAGAGGCAGGGATACAAACCTCTCTGCTCTCTGTAACATAGAATCATAGAATCATAGAATGGTAAGGTTGGAAGGGACCTCAAGGATCATCTAGTTCCAACCCCCTGCCATAGGCAGGGACACCTCCCACTAGTAGAGGTTACTCAAGGCCTCATCCAATCTGGCCTTGAACACATCCAGGGAGGGAGCAGCCACAACCTCCCTGGGCAACCTGTTCCAGTGCCTCACCACCCTTACTGTAAAGAACTTCCTCCTAACATCGAGTCTAAATCTCCCCTCTGCCAGTTTAAGCCCATTGCCCCTTGTCCTGTCATTGCAGGACCTTGTAAATAATCCTTCCCCAGCCTTCCTGTAGGCCCCCTTCAGATACTGGAAGGCTACTATCAGGTCCCCTCGAAGCCTTCTCTTCTCCAGGCTGCAGAGCCCCAACTCTCTCAGCCTGTCCTCATAGGAGAGCTGCTCCAGCCCTCTGATCATCTTTGTGGCCCTCCTCTGGACCCGCTCCAACACTTCCATGTCCTTCCTGTGCTGAGGGTTCCAGAACTGCACACAGTACTCCAGGTGGGGTCTGACGAGAGCAGAGTAAAGGGGCAGAATCACCTCCCTTGCTCTGCTGGCCACGCTTCTCTTGATGCAGCCTAGGACTCGGTTGGCTGTCTGGGCTGCATGTGCACACTGCAGACTCATGTTGAGCTTTTCATCAACCCAGACTCCAAGGTCCTTTTCCTCAGGGCTGCTCTCCAGCCATTCACCACCCAGCCTGTATTTGTGCTTGGGATTGTGCCTACCCAGGTGCAGGACCTTACACTTGGCCTTATTGAATTTCATGAGATTGGCCTGGGCCCACCTCTGCAGCCTGTCCAGGTCCCTCTGGAAGGCATCCCTGCCCTCTAGCAAGTTGACTGTGCCACACAGCTTGGTGTCATCTGCAAACTTGCTGAGGGTGCACTCCATTCCTCTGTCCATGTCACTGACAAAGATGTTAAACATCTTAGATGTTAACATCTTAGACTACTGTGTCCAGATGTGGGACCCCCAACAAGAGAGGGACATGGACCTGCTGGAGTGGGTGCAGAGGAGGCCATGAAGATGATCAGAGGGCTGAGCACCTCTCCTACAAAGAGGGCTGAAAGAATTTGGGCTGTTCAGCCTGGAGGAGAGAAGGCTTCAGGGAGCCTTCATTTCAGTGTCTGAAAGGGACCTAAAGGAAGGCTGGGGAAGGACTGTTTAGAAGAGCTAGGAGTGATAGGATGAGTGATAATGGTTTGAAACTGGAGCAGGGGACATTTAGGTTGGACATGAGGAGGAAGTTCTTGACAATGAGAGTGGTGAAATACTGGAACAGGCTGCCCAGGGATGTGGTTGAGGCCCTGTCCCTAGAGACCTTCAAGATGAGACTCAATGTGTCCCGCGGCAGCCTGATGTAGTTGGAGGAGTCCCTGCCACCTGCAGGGGGATTGGACAACACGAGCTTTGAGGGTCCCTTCTAACTTGATGCAATCTGTGCATCTGTGGGAATGAGGAGGTTGTCTCTTGCCTGTATCTCTGAGGGTTTCCAGCTTTTCCTGAAGCACCTGCTGCTGTCCCCATCAAACCCAAGACATGCTCTAGCTGGGCCTAGAAATATCTGGCCATGCCTGGGTTTGCATCAACCTTCAGCAGGCTGCTCTTGGCCCAAAAAATGGAGATGCTGCTGCTCTCCCCAGGTGTGCTGACAGAAGCAGTGGCCACTATGTTCTCCTCTTGGGCTATTTACTCCAGCAGTGCTGCAGCAGCAGCCAGTCAGTTTGCACAGGGCACTCGCCAGGAGAGGCAAACACAGCCGCCTGTTCCCAGCTCTGCTGCCCCGTGTCCCAGTGACCAGGGCTTAGCTCTGCAGAGACAGCAGCCCAAGAGGATGAGGCTGCAGAACTGGACCTCATGTGCACAGAAAGTACAGAGTGCTGGCTGCAGAGAGGGCATCAGAAGAGTGATGTGACTCCTGCACCAGCCCAGTGTGCTGTGGTGACATCTGGAGAGGCTGTGATGTCCTTCAGTGCTGACAGCAAGGGCTCAAGCTGTGTCCTGGTGGTCCCTCCAATGACCAACAGCAATGGCCAACTGCTGGAGGCAGCATGAGCTGGGTTGTCTGTGCAGAAAAAGAGGGAGCAGAGGAAGGGGAGGGTGCAGTGAGGGGCAGGAGATGTTTCCTGGGCAGGGATCAGCCAGGAGGAACATGATGTGCAGCTGGGGTAATACATGAGAAGTCACGGATGCTGCAGTGCAGAGGGTGCTTTTGGTATTACAAAAGCAGCCCTTGAGAGGCAAATTAGCGAGCTCGGGTGCTGGTGTAGCTTTCATTCTCCCACGCAAGCACACAAACACCTTCAGCCCTGTTGTTCAATGCTGTCATACATGACTTTCAGTACTTCTTTTCCCCCACTCCCTGGGTTTGTACTCAGGAAGAGTGCTGCTGATACAGACAGCTGCTGAGAGGAAGGGGCAGTTTATTTCTGGGCTGTTATCAGTCTGGCTGCTGCAGCTCCTCTGCTGCTGTGTCTTGTGATAGCCACAGACCCATCCCCAGCTTTCCATAGGAAACTGTCCTGCTGGGTTCCCACCCTGCCTTGCACACTCTGATGGCCTTGCACACTCTGATGGCCTTGCACTGCTGCCAGATGAGTTGTGCAATGTCACTGTGCCCTGCTGGCAGAGCCACTGGTCTAACACGAACTTGTGCTCAGAGCTGGTCTGTGAGAAATCTGGAATGTGCCCCTGTTCCTGGGACTGCCCAGTCCACCCCAGTCCATGCTGACTCCCACAGCTCCATTCCACTCATGTGCAGCAAGCACAGGGTGAATTAATCTAATTTTAAAAAATGAGAAAGAAGGGAAATGTGACAGAGGAAAATCACTTCACATCTTATCTTTATAATGGGCTAAGATGATGTTGCCTCAGCTGGCTTCTGAAGAGTAACTACACACATTTCTGGCCCTCCCCACTCTGTGCAGTGTCCAGCTCTCAGAGTGATCATTTGCTCTGGGCAAAGCTCATCTCAAACATTTTCTAACCATGGCTGCAAACAGATTTGCCCATGTGGATGCAAATCTAGAAACTCATTTCTGTTTTGAACTGCTGGGTGCTGCAAGAGCTGTGCAGCTGGCTGCGAGTGTTCAGAAAGTGAGAAGTTTTGCTCGGGGTGAGGGAAACACATTTGGTTCGTACACCAAATGGACATCCCAGGCTCATCAGTTTCCACAAAACTAAGCCAAACAAACAGAACATTTCCAGGCTGACCATATGTGTGTTCCCCAGGATCTGGACTCTGGGAAAAGCATAGTTCTGAGCTCCAAGGCTGCATCTCCCAGGCACTGAAACGCAGAGGAACAACAGCGTCCTAGAGCAGGTCCAAAAGACCTCTGGTTCACTGGAAGTTTGAGATTTCAGCCCCAAAACCATGGGGCTGGAATCTCAACCATTTGGATCCTGGATGAGTCCTTTGACATTAGTTGTACTAACTGCTTCCAGAACAGAATGTAGTGCAGCTATTTATTTAGAGCCACAAGGATAACTGGGTGGTGTTGAGCCTGTGAAGACAGATTGAGAGCCCTGGGGATCTTTAGTCTGGACAAGAGGAGACTGAGAGGAGATCTCATGAATGTCTGTAAATATCTGAGAGGTGGCTGCCAGGTGGAGGAGGCCAACCTCTTTTTGGTGGTCAGTAGTAATAAGGCAATAGCTACAAACTAAAACACAGAAGGTTTCACCTCAACATGAGGAGAAACTTTAGTGAGACAGAGCCTTGGAGCAGTGACAGAGCCTTGGAGCAGGCTGCTCAGAGAGGTTGTGGAGTCTCCTTCTCTGGAGCTTTCAACACCTACCTGGATGCAGTCCAGTGTAGGGATCCTGCCTTGGTAGGGGATTTGGGCTGGATGATCTCTGGAGGTCCCTTCCAACCTCTAATATTCTGTGTTTTATTTATTTATTTCTATACCTTCCCTTCCTTCCCCATATTGGCTCCTGTTTCTAAAGAGGGTCTACAGGAGGGCTGGGGAGGAACTATTGACAAAGTCTTGTAATGACAGGTCGAGGAGGAATGGGTTTAAACTGGCTGAGGGGAGATTGAAACTGGGTGCCAGGAAGACGTTCTTGGCAGTGAGGGTGGTGAGACACTGGCACAGGTTGCCCAGAGAGGTGTTCAAGGCCAGGTTGGACAAGGCCTTGAGAGACCTGTTCTAGTGGGAGATGTCTCTGCCTATGGCAGGGGGTTGGAACTGGCTGAGCTTAGAGGTCACTTCCAACATAAACCATTCTATGAGTCTGTGATAGGTTGGACTCAATGATCTCAAAGGTCTTTTCCAACCTGGTTAATTGTGTGATTGTGTATGACTGTGCAGACATGAGGAGCTGATGTGACAATATCCCATAGGGAAATGAGGATGGGATAGCATGGAGGGGTGCTGGAATCAGTTGCAAGAGGTCATCCCAGCAGGTTTCCAGTACCATCTCATGGCACATTTCGGATCAGGAACACACAGAACGTGAAAAGGTCTACCGGAAAATATCACTTCAAGCTTGTTCAGCCTTTTCTTCAGCCCTTGTATGTGCTGCTGCTTGTTCCTGTGTTTGCTATGGGGAGGGTATCCCAGTGCCATGCTCTTGCAGTAGTACTGGCTGGCATTTGAATCATAGAATCAACCAGGTTGGAAGAGACCTCCAAGCTCACCCAGCCCAACCTATCACCCAGCCCTAGCCAATCAACCAGACCATGGCACTAAGTGCCCCATCCAGGCTTTGCTTGAACACCTCCAGGGATGGGGACTCCACCACCTCCCTGGGCAGCCCATTCCAATGCCAATCACTGTCTCTGGAAAGAACTTCTTCCTAACACCCAGCCTAGACCTCCCCTGGCACAACCTGAGACTGTGTCACCTCATTCCATTGCTGGGTGCCTGGTAGAAGAGCCTGACCCCCACCTGGCTATCTGCCTGGATCCTGAGACCTCTGCATCTGTGTGAGCCCCTAACTTCATACACCTTCTAAAATACTTCATGCAGACATTTCTGGAAAGCATTTGCTGGATGGAAGTGAGTGACTGTAGAGTAAATTACTCACACTGTCTCCCTTACAGCCTTCCAGAATGGAGAACAGACATTTGTAAAGGTAGAGGAACAAACCTGTGCTCCAAAAGCTGCCTGAAGTGCAGGCTGAGCAGCAAGCAGACGTGGAGCCAGATTGTTGGTAGGGATGAACCTGATTCACAAGAGGGCCTTTTGTTGCACATGGAATGCTCACACCAGTGGTGTCTAAACCCTCACTTGAAGCAGTCTGGGGTGTTCTGGCTGAGGACATAGATGCTTCAGCTTGCCACCTGCTTCTGACACTGGAACACTGAAACAGGCTGCCCAGGAAGATTGTGGAGTCTCTCTCTGTGGACATACTTGAGACCATGCTGGGTGCATTCCATTGTGATCTGGTATAGGCAATCCTGCTCTGGCAGGTGGATGCTCGAGGCCTCGAGCATAGCCCTATGGAGAGAGGCTGAGGGAGCTGGGATTGGTTAGCCTGGAGAAGAGGAGGCTCAGGGGAGACCTTCTTGCTGTCTACAGCTACCTGAAGGGTGGTTGTAGCCAGGGGGAGGTTACCTTCTTCTCTCAGGCAAGCAGCACCAGAACAAGAGGACACAGTCTCAAGCTGTGCCAGGGGAAGTTTAGGCTGGAGGTGAGGAGAAAGTTCTTGCCTGAGAGAGTCATTGACTGCTGGAATGGGCTGCCCAGGGAGGTGGTGGAGTCAGCGTCCCTGGAGGTGTTCAAGGCGGGTTTGGATGTGGCACTTGGTGCCATGGTCTGGTCTTGAGGGCTGTGGTGATGGCTTGGACTTGATGATCTTTGAGGTGTCTTCCAACCCTGGTGATACTGTGTTACTGTGATTGGATTGGGTGAGCTTTCAAGGTCCCTTCCAGCCCCTGACATTCTGTGAGTGAGCTCTGCTGACCTGGCAGTGTGTGGACAGCAGCCATTGCACACCCAGCCAGCCTCTGCCATCACTGGTAAAGCCACCACCCTCTCTGCCTGCAGCCTTCCTGCATGGCCCAGCACACAGGGAGCAGAGGGCAAGCACAAAGCTGAGCTGCACTGGGAGCAGACAGAGCCACTGAGAAGCAACCTCAGTCTCAGCTTCTAATGACTCAGACACAGAGGAGTTGATTTATTACTGTGAGAACACCAAGGAGAGGAATATGTCTTCCCCACTCCACATCATTCCTCTCTCCTGAGATGTGATTTTAAAAGTAGAGGTTCTGCTAATGGGCTGATGCACTGTTCCCAGCACCACACTCATGCTGCACAAACAGCACTGCCCATTGTTTGCTCTGAATAAAAAGCCCACGTATATTCTTCCAGCAGCCCTATTTATTTTCACGGACAAAGGCTTAATAATGCAAAATCAACACTGCTCCACCACTCTCTAGAAATAACTGCCCTATCATTTAGCCTTATATTCCTTTCTTTTTCTTTTTCTTTTTTTTTTTTTTCCTTTTTTTCTCAATTCAGTGAACTTTTCATCAGCTGTTTAGAAAGCTCACATGCAAATATTTTGGACTCAGTTTTTCTCAGCTAACCACCCTGTGCTCCCCATCACCTTGCCAGGATCTCTCAAAGATCATGACCATAGAATCATAGAATGGTAAGGTTGGAAGGGACCTCAAGGATCATCTAGTTCCAACCCCCTGCCATAGGCAGGGACACCTCCCACTAGCACAGCTCACTCAAGGCCTTCTCCAACCTGGTCTTGAACACCTCCAGGCAGGGAGCAGCCACAACCTCCCTGGGCAACCTGTTCCAGTGCCTCACCACCCTTACTGTAAAGAACTTCCTCCTAACATCCAGTCTAAATCTCCCCTCTGCCAGTTCAAACCCATTGCCCCTTGTCCTGTCATTGCAAGCCCTTGTCAATAATCCCTCACCACAATAATAGCAACTGAATCAGAAAAACAGGCAGATGACTGCACCTCAACTCTCAGCTAAAAACATCCTTCACTGCTTAAACTGTGTACACTGAGCAGGGATTCTGCTCTGAATAAAAAAGGAGAGAAAATCATAGGGTGGTTTAGGTTAGAAGGGACCTCAAAGCTCAGCCAGTTCCAACCCCCCACCACAAGCAGGGACACCTCCCACTATGACAGGTCACTCAAGGCCTCATCTGACCTGGCCTTGAACACATCCGGGGAGGTTGTGGAGCACAGAATCACAAAATGTAATCTTCAATCACATTCTGTGCTCCACAACCTCCCTGGGCAACCTGTGCCAGTGTCTCACCACCCTCACTGTAAAGAACTTCCTCCTAACATGCAGTCTAAATCTCCCCTCTGCCAGTTCAAACCCATTGCCCCTTGTCCTGTCATTGCAAGACCTTGACAAGAGTCCCTCCCCAGCCTTCCTGTACCACCCCCTCAACAGTGCAGTGGTTGCTCTAGAGTCACTTGCTTCCACCCAGCAAATGCTTTTCAGAAGTGCCTACACACAGTATGTTAGTAGGTGGATGAAATTAGGAACTTCCACAGATGCAGATGTCTCAGGATCCAGGCAAATGCCAGCCAGTGACAGCTGCAAGAGCATGGCATTTGGATACTCTCCCCACAGCAGTCATGGGCAGAGGTGGCTGTGCACCTCTGGGAGCAGAGTGAATCTGAAACAAGCTCAGCTCTGCACCACTGGCCTGGGACACCCTCCTGCCAAGGACCAAGTGAGGAGAGACCTTCTTGCTCTTTACATCTACTTAAAAGAGGGGCTGCAGTGTGGTGGGAGTCCATTTCTTCTCCCAAGGAACAAGAGGACAAGAGGAAATGGCCTGAAGTTGTGCTGGGGGAAGTTTAGGCTGGACATTATGAAACATTTCTTCCATAAAAGACTTGTCAAGTCCTGGAAGAGGCTGCCCAGGGCAGTGGTGGAGTCACCATCCCTAGAGAGGTTGAAAAGCCATGCAGATGTGATGCTGAGGGACATGGTTTAATGGTGGCTAGGCAGTGCTGGGCTAACAGTTGGACTTGATGATGTTAAAGGTCCTTTCCAACCAAAAACCTGCTATGATTCTACTGCCAGGGAAGTCCGTGAGCCTATTGCTCCATGCTGCTGTAAAGTTTCAGACTGATGATGGTTTTAAACATTGTTATTCTTTTAAGTTTTTTTTTCTATTCTCAGAAGAGCCCCTGGGAGGTGAAGGGGAGGAGAAGAGCAACCATCCCTGCAAGATGGCAATGCTCTGGTGCTCTGCTTATGAGCAGCAACATTCCTCACAGAGCTGGCAAGTCCAGGAGAGGGGAAGAGAGCCTTTGCCTAAGGATTTAATCATAGAATGGTTTGGGTTGAAGTGACCTCAAAGCTCATCCAGTTCCAAACCCCTGCCATAGACAGGGACACCTCCCACTAGCACAGGTCACTCAAGGCCTCTTCCAACCTGGCCTTGAACACCTCCAGAAGCCACAACCTTCCTGGGCAATCTGTGCCAGTGTCTCACCACTCTCACTGGAAACAACTTCTTCCTAACCAGTTT
Organism: Eubucco bourcierii; assembly: GCA_013396675.1. Taxonomy (NCBI): domain Eukaryota; kingdom Metazoa; phylum Chordata; class Aves; order Piciformes; family Ramphastidae; genus Eubucco; species Eubucco bourcierii. The sequence continues at coordinate 83,278 of VWZE01014713.1, read as the reverse complement.
AAATCTGCCCTCTGATAGTTTAAACCCATTCCTCCTCATCCTGTCATTGCAAGACCTTGTCAATAGTCCCTCCCCAGCCTTCCTGTAGCCCCCTTCAGATCCTGGAAGGCCACTCCAAGGTCTCCTGGAAGCCTTCTCTTCTCCAGGCTGCAGAGCCCCAACTCTCTCAGCCTGTCCTCACAGCAGAGCTGCTGCAGCCCTCTGAGCATCTTTGTGGCCTCCTCTGGCCTGGCTCCAACAGTTCAATGTCCTTCGTGTGTTGGGGGCCCCAGTACTGCACACAGAACTCCAGGGGTCTGACGAGAGCAGAGTAAAGGGGGCAAAATCCCTCCCCTTGCCCTGCTGGCCACGATTCTATTGAATTAGCAGATAATAAAAGACTGGCATGCTGGGTAATTAACTGTCTGAAAAGATATCTGGAGCACTAGAGAGTCTTCTTTCAGAGGTTGGTTATTTACTTGAAATATTGTTGCCTTTGCAATCTACATCTTCTCTAGGAGCAGAAACCAAGAGCTCATTCTCTTCCTAATTAACAACATAGCTTGCAACTGTCCAAAAGTGTGAAAGATCATCACAGAACCTGTTCTGAGCAGCTGGCTGGATACTTGGCTGCCCATCTGAGAGCTCTGGGTGGTCGAGGTGGATTTGTCACAGTAAAGTGATTTCTGTAGGAGCACAGCCTGGGTGACCCAGTTCTGTTCTCTGGCACTGGCACACAGGGAATCCTGTGAAGTATATTCACAGAATACTCACGGTTGGAAGGGACCTCAAAAATCATCCAGTTCCAACCTCTCTGCCATGGGCAGGGACACCTCACATTAGATCAGGTACCACCTGGAGTACACCTCAGTACACCTGGAGTACTGCAGCCAGTTCTGGAGCCCCTGTTCCAAGAGGGATGTGGATGTGCTGGAGTGTGTCCAGAGAAGGGCCACGAGGATGCTCAGAGGGCTGCAGCTGCTCTGCTATGAGGACAGACTGAAAGAGTTTGGGCTGTTCAGTCTGGAGAAGAGGAGGTTCCCAGGTGACCTTCTTGTGGCCTTCCAATGTCTGAAGGAAGCCTACAAAAACCTGAGGAGGGACTTCTTAGGCTATCAGGGAGTGACAGCACTGGGGGGAATGGAGCAAAGCTGGAGGTGGGGAGATTCAGACTGGAGGTGAGGAGGAAGTTCTTCAGCATGAGAGTGGTGAGAGCCTGGAATGGGTTGCTCAGGGAGGTGGTTGAGGCCCCATGTCTGGAGGTGCTAAGGCCAGGCTGGATGAGGCTTTGGCCAGCCTGATCTAGGGTAGGGTGTCCCTGCCCATGGCAGGGGATTGGAACTGGCTGATCCTTGTGGTTCCTTCCAAGTCTGACTGATTCTGTGATTCTATGTATAGAATATATGTAGATATTTAGAACTGTTTACAGTATTATACAAGTCAAAAGTAACACAGAAATACAAAACCTCTTCCCAAGCAGCCAGACTGCCCAAGAGGGGCTCCTGACCAACCTCTCACCTTCTTTCCACCCCCTCCCTTATCTCAGAATCCCCCTTATGTGCAGGGAGAGGTGGGAGGTCAATGAGAGGTGTTAGGAGAAGAATGATTAGTTTGAACTGCACAGATCCAAACAGAGGAGTTAATCTGGCAAGCAGGCAGCCACAGACTGACCTTATCTTTGTGTTCTGGTTTTCATATGTCTCAGCAGAACAAAGTGGTCATACAGACATCACTATTATTTTCTTTTCCCAGCCAATGATCCAATTTCTCTCATTAAAATATTCCAATCAGCCTCAAACCAGCACACAGGACTGGCATGGTGTAACCTCACAGCCACCTGCAGACAAAGGTATCTCTCAGCCAAGAACAGTCCATATTGATTGACAGTTCAGCTCTTCAATGGCCATCACTCTCCCCATCTCTGTTTCTGCTGTTTTGGGGAGGAGGTTTAGTTGGGACTACCTCAGCTGATGGAGGATTACCCTCCTAATTAAGTTCCTGAGCATGAGAAACAGAGATGTGCCTTCCCTTTCTTCTTATCTGAACTAAACAAAATGAGATGCTGGCCAGAAACTTCCCTCATGATTGCCCAGGCCCCAGTTTCACTTCAAGGCAATCAGCAGCACAAAATCATTGGCAGTTAAGAGCCAGCATGAAATAACAAACTACTTCCATCACTTACCAGTTTAATTCCAGTAGCTTTTGAAAATACTTTGGGTTTTGGTGGTTTGGGTTTTTTTTGGTCTAAGTGGATGGTGTAAACTGCATTGAACTTCCACAGGGTCAGCCCTACTCTGATTTGAAGTGCCCTTAATATTATTTAAGTTTGGAAATGAGTGGAACTAAATCAAATTTAGGTCATTTTGCTTCTGAATACAGACTTGTACTGAGGGATTGAACACAGTTTAACTAATCCACTTAAAGTCAAGCAGTGACTTAATTTAGGATGGTTTTTTTCTGAGCCTGCCTGTCTAGGTAATGCATTGTGCCACTTTCCAGCCCACCCTGCTTTGTTAGCAGTAGAGAGAGCCAGGAGGGTTAAACCCACTTAAAGTGACTTACTGATGGGTCCTGAAATGTGTACAGTTACTATGTGCAGTTCTGGAGCCCCCAACACAGGAAGGACATGGAACTGTTGGAGTCAGTCCAGAGGAGGCCACAAAGATGCTCAGAGGGCTGCAGCAGCTCTGCTCTGAGGACAGGCTGAGAGAGTTGGGGCTCTGCAGCCTGGAGAAGAGAAGGCTTCCAGGAGACCTTGGAGTGGTCTTCAAGTATCTGGAGGGGCTACAAGAGGGCTGAGAATGGACTACTGACAAGGTCTTGTAATGACAGGATGAGGAGGAAGTGGTTTAAAGTGGCAGAGGGGAGATTTAAACTGGATGTTAGGAGGAGTGGAAGAGGTTGNTCTACCACCTCCCCAGGCAGCCCATTCCAGTGCAAATCACTCTTTCCATGTAGAACTTCCTAACATCCAGCCTGTCCTGGCACAACTTGAGGCTGTGTCCCCTTGTTTTGTCCCTGAGTGTCTGACAGAAGAGCCCAACCCCAGCTGGCTACAACCTCCTTTCAAGTCGCTGTAGAGGGCAATGAGGTCTCCTCTGAACCTCCTCTTCTGCAGGCTGCACACCCCCAGCTCCCTCAGCCTCTCCTCACAGGGCTGTGCTGCAGGCCTCTCACCAGCCTTGCTGCCATTCTCTGGACACGTTAAGCACCTCAACATCTTTCTTAAACTGAGGGGCCCAGACCTGGACACAGCACTCAAGGTGTGGCCTGACCAGTGGTGAGTACAGGGGCAGAAGGACTTGGCTGGGCCTGCTGGCCACACTATTCCTGATCCAGGCCAGGGTGCCGTTGGTTTCTTGACCACCTGGGCACACTGCTGGCTCATGTTCAGTCCAGGAACAAACCCTGAAGAGCCCTGATTTGCTGGGCTCTACATGGGGCAGATGGGAAAGCTCCTCAGGAGGGCTTCATGGTCCTTCCTGGCTTCAAACCCAGTGCTTGTTGTTTTCCCAAACAGAGTGTCCTGATTCATGTGAACTGACTGTAGATGGCATCTGCGGGGCAGGCTGTTAAGCACTGCCAGTAACCACCGGGGCTAATTTGCCAGAGGAAGGAGGTGTGCTGTGGCTGCTTTGCTTTCCAGTTGTGATTGCTGACACAGCAAATGGCTAAGTGTTGTCATTCATGGAAGGAGCTTCACTCATTAGTGCAAAGGAGCTGGATTCTGGTTGATTAAGAGTTAATTCACCACAAATTAATGATTTCTTCCCAGTAGATGCAAGGACAGATTTTGATGCTTTCCCAGCACAGATTCTTTACAGAATCATAGAATCACAGAATGGTAAGGTTGGAAGGGACCTCAAAGATCATCTAGTTCCAACCCCCTGCCATAGGCAGGGACACCTCCCACTAGCACAGCTCACTCAAGGCCTCCTCCAACCTGGCCTTGAACACCTCCAGGGAGGGAACAGCCACAACCTCCCTGGGCAACCTGTGCCAGTGTCTCACCACCCTCACTGCAAACAACTTCTTTCTAACATCCAGTTTCAATCTCCCCTCTGCCAGTTCAAACCCACTGCCCCTTGTCCTGTCATTGCAAGACCTTGTCAATAGTCCCTCCCCAGCCTTCCTGTAGGCCCCCTTCAGATACTGGAAGGCTTCTCTAAGGTCTTCTCAAAGCCTTCTCTTCTACAGGCTGAATCAGGACTGTTATGTTTTTGTGTTTTTTTTTTTTCCTGGCAGTAGCCATTCCTGCTTTTTTGTTTTTTTTTTTGTTTTTTTTTTTTAATGTCCCAGCTCTTCAGAGGATGAGGAACTGCTCGTGGGAGGTGTTACATGGACTGAACAGCATCATCCTTGGCCATTGACATCTAAAGAATATTTTCTATGACTCTGTGATTCTGTGATCTGTTTCACCAGTAGGGTTTAACAAATGTGCTGTAGCTTTGGTGTAACCAATCTGTTTGGAAGGCAGAAGGTATTGTGAAGAACTTGCTGCTGTGTGTCCATGTAGGGAGGTTTTAGACTAGTTTTTAACAATTAAAAGCTGGTTTGTACTCATTTAATCTTGGCACAATTAACAGGTACAGTTGGCCACGGTTTAAATATGCCTACACAAACTTACTCTTCTCTTTGTGCTGCACACAAAGGAAATGGCAAATTACAGCAAATTACAGCAAATTACTTGCCCTTTCTATAGCTTGGGAAAAAAAAAAAAAAAAAGCAACAAACCACCACCATACACCAAGATGAATTCTATGAAGAATTGCTTATTTAAATTATCCAAGTCACTCAAACTGAAGTCAGTGCACTCTGGGCACAGGGAAATGCTTTGTGCAGAGGATGGTGATAGTGCTGGGACTTGTTCTATCAGCTAACATCCAAACATCCCCTTCTGTGTCAGCAATAAATGCCAGTGCCTTGGAACTGATTGACTGAGAGACTGACAGGTTCTCCTCTCCAAGGGCTCTCCACTCCTGCACTTGTATCTCTCCCTCAATCTTTCCAGCTCGAATTCCAGATTGCTCCTCAGCTTAGTGCTGCAGTAACCACAGTGTTTGATCTGAGTTGTCCCCTCGTCTAAAAGTGCAGTATGAGGATGCTAGAGCTCCCTTTTTTCTTACTTCCAGAGGGACACAATTTGCAGGGAACACTTGCACCTCATTGCCTTGCTGCTGTCTTCTGGAACACAAAGAAGAGCAACTGTCTTGCAATGACAGGACAAGGGGCAGAGGGTTTAAACTGGCAGATGGGAGACTGAAACTGGGTGTTAGGAGGAAGTTGTTTGCAGTGAGGGTGGTGAGACACTGGCACAGGTTGCCCAGGGAGGTTGTGGCTGCTCCCTCCCTGGAGGTGTTCAAGGCCAGGTTGGAGGAGGCCTTGAGTGACCTGTGCTAGTGGGAGGTGTCCCTGCCTATGGCAGGGGGTTGGAACCAGATGATCTTTGAGGCCACTTCCAACCTTACCATTCTATGATTCTAACTCTGATGGTCCTTGAGCAAGCTACTTACTCATATGGGCAGTGGTGACCCAAAGGCTCCCTGGCACACAAGTTTTGGTGTCTTGTTTGGGATTCCTCTCTTTTTCCATTTCAAATAGTGTTATGCTTTCCTTCTGAGGCCGTGAGTGCCACAGAGTGGGCAGCAATTCCCAATGCATCAGAATTTCAGTGCAGTGAAGCCCTCTGAGTCTTGGTGAGGTGCCCTGCTGGATGTTCAAACTGATCCATTAGACAGAATCACCGAGGCTGGAAAAGACCTCTGAGATCATCAAGTCCAACCTATAACCTAACACCACCACATGAGCTAAACCATGCCATCAAGTGCCACATCCAATCTTTCCTTAAAAACCTCTAGAGATGGCGGCTCCACCACCTCCCCGGTCAGGCCATTGCTGGAGAAGTGGAGGTTCTGAAGTGTTCAAGCACAAGATTAACAAACCTGGTGTTCACCACAGCAAATGAAAGATTTCATTTTAACAAAGCTGGTAGAGCTGTATATGGGAGACTGGAAATTGGATGCCCTCTTTCACAGATGATTTGAAGGTGAGCTGCTCAGAAGTGCTCCCAGGTGGCTATGTGAGTTTGCACTACGCTGCTTACTCACTAGATGTCTCCAGGAGCACCGTGCACGCTCTGAGATGCATTGCTGTTAAAACAGAGACTGAAACCGAGCTGGAACTGAGTCCAAGTAGGAGTTGGTCTGTTTGCACTTTATGACTGCTTATTCTGGAAACAAGGCACAAGTGGTCTTCTGCAGAGCGCCACAGATGCACTACCCTGGTGTTGTGGGCAAGACTTCAAGCAGCGCTGCCGTTCTGCAGAGCCTGCTGGGCCACAGCCTCATGATAATAATGTGAACATTTGTGCTCAGCTGATAAGAACTGGTGGCAAAATTTTGTCAAGCACTGTGGTTACAGACAGAGAAGCCAGGGCAACAAAGCTGGGGAAGGGGCTAGAGAGTAAATCTGATGAGGAGCGACTGAGGGAGCTGGGGATGGTTAGTGTGAAAAACAGGAGGCTGAGGGGAGACCTCACTGCTGTCTACAGCTATCTGAAGGGACATTGTGGAAAGGCTGCTGCTGGGCTCTGCTCACAGGGAATTGGAGACAGAACAAGGGGGAATGGCCTCAAGCTGAGGCTGGGGAGGTTTAGATTGGACGTTAGGAAAAAGTTTTTCATGGAGAGATCAGAGTTTTTCATGGAGAGATCATTCCAGTCCCTGACTGCCCAGGGAGGTGGTGGAGTCACCAGCCCTGGATGTGTTTACAGGTGGTTTGGATGTGGTGTTTAGGGCTATGGTTTGAGGTGAATCTTGCAGAGTAGGGTTCTAGGTTGGACTTGGTGATCCTGAGGGGCTTTGCCAACCTGCATGTTGCTGTGACATTGTAACTCTGATTTCAGTTTGAGTGACTTAGGTAATTTAAATGAGCAATTCTTTGTAGGGAGCTGGGGCTGTTCAGTCTGGACAAAAGGAGGCTGAGGGGAGACCTTTTCACTCTCTACAGCTACCTGAGAGGAGGTTGGAGCAAGGAGGGTGCAAGTGACAGGACTAGAGGAAATGGACACAAGGTTTAGGCTGGATATTAGGAAATGTTTCTGAACTGAAAAGGTTATCAGATATTGGAACAGGCTGCCCAGGGCAGTGGTGGAGTCACCATCCCTGGAGGTTTTTAAATGGTGAGTGGACCTGATGCTTTGGGACATGGTTTAGTGGTGAGATTGCAGTGCTGGGTTGAAGGTTGGACTGGACTGGAGGATCTCTTCCAACCAAATAAATTCTGAGATTCTGTGAATACCACTGGCAGAAGGTAGAGGAGGACATCTTTACAGAATGTCTCTTGGTCTTCTGGCAGCTCAGGCCTTTTTCACTCAGTTTAGGGCTCTAAATAGATCAACTTCTACCCCATCTTCTCCTCTATCTGCAATGGTAATCTGTGAACTGTACATCTAATCACAGGAAAGATGAGCACAGCTTCCTTCCAGGGACTTTAATTAAGCTGCTTCAGCTGGGCCAGTAAGTTTAGCTCATTCAGCCAAGCAGCAACATTTCTTATTCTAATTGGGAATTATCTGATGGAGCTGCAGCACTGATCTGACTGCATCAGCTATTATGTGAAGTGCTGATGAGCTGGTTTTGGGTATGGACCCATAGATCAGCCTGGGGATCTCTGCCATGTACAAGTCCTTCCAGTGCAAGGGGAACAAGCAGCCCCTGGCCTTTGAAGCTTTTGCACCTCTCCTCCAGATCACAAGTTCCTGTGCTGCTAGCAGTAACCATCTCCAGACTTTGCTAAATCCAAGATCACTACTGAGGGGGTGGAGGGAAGGGAAATTTTATCTGCTCTCTGAAGGAAACTTGCACGAAGAGGTCTAGGAGAGAGTAACCCCAGAACAGCTCTTTCTACAGTGCCAAGGCAATGAGGAGCCAAGGAGAAAGCCCTCTGACAGGACTTCATAGAATTGCTTAGGTTGCAAGGAACCTTGGAGATATCTGCTCCAACCTCCCTGCTGTGGGCAGAGATGCCTCTCATCTAAACTTGGCTGCTTAAGGCTTCATCCGTGGGCCCTTGAACATCCCCAAGGGGGAGGTATTCACAACCTCCCTGGGCAGCCCATTGCAGAGTCCCACCACCCTTGTACTTGCTGGAAATGCCCAAATGAGCAACAGACGCTGCTGCACCACAGGTGTGGAGTGTGCCACTGCTCTTTGCTTTCTCTTGTCTCTGTAAAATGAGACTCACTGCCCAGCATTACCAGGTCAGTGGGACACCACTGGAGTCTGTGCAAGGGCAGTTGCTGTTTCTTGCTGTTGACTTCCTGCAGTTACTGCTCAGTGTAGCAGCTAAAGGGAGGATGAGGAACTGGGCCCAGAGAGATGTGACTGGCAGCATGGAGTCTAGCTGGCAGTTGCTGGAAGAGGCATTCCTTGCAGGCTGGTCTTTGTGAAAGACCTGGATGATGATTACAGCACATGCTCAGCAAGCCTGAGGAGGTTACCAAGCTGGAGAAGTGACTCAAATGCTGAAAGGTGGAAGGGCTGCTGTACAGAGAGACTGGCATGTTGAGGAGGAATGGGCTAGCATGGACTGCACAAGGTGCAACAAAGTGGCTGGGGAGGGAGAAGGTGTGCTATATGTGACTCTCTCTGCAGCTTGCTGCAGCCTCACTGGTAGCCCTTTCGCTGCATCTTCTCTTTGTGCTCCCCTGCAGCAGCCCTGCAGCTGTCCTGGGCACATGTGGCTCTCAAAGAGGACAAAGGTTGCTGAGCTGCATTGTTGAGAAGTTGTGCAGAGCTGGAAGTTGCAATTCCCACACTCTGTCCTCACCTACTTTGTGATCCATCAGCACACTGTGAAGCTTGATGCATCAGCAGGATTCAGATGTGTCTTACTCATAACTCATATCCTTAGTGCTGGGGTGCCAGGGGCTTGTTGTGGCTTTTTGTGGTTTTGCCTGTGATGGTGGCCAGCATTGCTAAGCAGCTCAAGGCCCAGCCAGAGGGAGAGGAGACAGTTTCTGTCCCTAACAGCTTATCAAGTCCTCCTGCTCAACAAGCAGCAGGAGAGATCAGGAAAGGCAGCAAACAGAAGGTGCTTTCATACAAGCCAAGGGGGGAAATCCATATGAGAAGTCTGAGAGCTGTTGCCTGCGAGAGTGAGTCTTGAAGGGACAGGGACACATGAGGAGGGTGGGGGCAGAGCCTGGTACCCCACTAGTGCCTCTGATTTGTGCTATTTCTGGAGGACAGCATCCTTCACAGGCAGGGCACTGCAGGGATTTTCAGCAAGTGCAGGTTGGTCATTGGTGAGCTTTGCATTAGGTGTCTTGGTCTTTTTGTCCTGCGAGCTGTGAACTGTGACCTCTGAGCGTGCTGAGGTTCTGATTGACACTGCTGTGCTCAATATTTACAGGGTTTCCCAGCCCCCTTCTGCATCTCAGAAAGTTGTTTGTTTGTTTGTTTGTTTTGAGGGGGGCTCAGAAACAACTTCCTGTAGCAAAGGGTCCTCCAGGGTAATCTCTGTGTGTGTAATAGGATTTCGTTTGCATTTGTTTCGAATTTTCGGTCTGTTAACTTTGTTAGATGTTGCTGCTGGCTGGCGCTGCCGGGCAGGTAGAGCAGCAGCTCTCAGACCAGTTGTTATTCTCCAGCCTCTCAGCCAGGCACGATGCAAGCACATCCCCCCCGCCCCAGCCTGCAGAAGCTGAGCAGAGCAAGGGAGGACATGGGATGAGGAGGTGCAGGATTGCTCTCTTTGTAAGCCAGGTGGTGGATCTGAGGCTGAGCAAAGTGGCTGCTGAAATCGACAAGCGGAAAGCAGCCATTCCCAGGCGCTCGGGAACAAGCTAAGCAAGACCTAACCTCAAACCACAGGAAGCCCTGATATCCCATGAAGTAACAAATATTTTTCTATTAATACCAGCGGTTTTATTTGCCTCTTTCATCCTGAAAGAACCCTACTTGGCTTTTGTGCTTTGCAGACTCAGTTCACTACCTCTTGCCACTGAGATGCAAGCCCCAAACCACACCCGAAGGCAGAGGCTGGTCCAAGGGGACAAGACCCTGCCGTGGCCGTGGGCAGGCAGAGCTGTGTCTGTCAGGAGGCAGGGGAGGATCTCTGCTGGGCAGGGACTGGGAACAGCCAGAGGCAGTGAGAGCTCTCCAGCAGCCATTGCAGTAGAGCAGTGGCTTGATGTGGGGAGAAAAGAGGCTGTTCTCTGCAGAAGCAGAGATACCTGCAGTGCTCCTTGTAGCTTTCTCCTCTGGCATCTCCTGGGATGCCAGCCTGGGCAAGCTCTGCCTTGCTTGCAAGCCATGGTAGCCTGATATCTACTTGGCAGTGCCCAGAGATGGGATGGTATCACTGCTGCCTTGTGTTGGGTGATCTTGGGCAGCTCTGCCACCTGTGCAGCCTGGAGAAGAAAGTACCTCCGAGCCTGAAAAAGGAACAAATAGACCTAAACCACGGGAGGGCCACGAAGGTGATCCGAGGGCTGGAACACCCCTGCTATGAGGACAGGCTGTGGGAGCTGGCCTTGTTCAGCCTGGGGAAGAGAAGACCCCAGAGCAACCTTAGAGCTGCCTTCCAACACCTGAAGAGAACCTACAGAAAAGCTGAAGAAGGACTTTTCATAAGGGTGTCTTGTGACAGGACCAGGAGGAATGGGGTTAACCTGAGGGAGAGTAGGTTTAGGCTGGATGTTAAGAAATTCTTCAGTATGAGGCTGGTGAGACTGGAATAGGTTGTGGATGACTCCTTCCTGAAGGTGCTTGAAGCCAGGTTGGATGAGGCAACCAAGTCTGCTTGAGAGACATCCCTACTCATGGTAGGAAGGTTGGAGTAGATGATCTCTGAGGTCCCTTCCTTGCTATAATTTGCATGTGTACAAATGCAGACTGTATTATTTCCTTGATCTGTGCATCTCTATACCTAATTGAATCTCCAGTCAAGAAAGAGAGGAAGTTGGAAGGCTTTAGAAAAATCTGAGAGGGAACAGAAAAATGAAGTAAGAGAGTCAGATAACACTGCCCTCCTTTAATCACCAGCTCCCCCAGCCCCTCTGGGAGAAGACAAGCCAGAAACCACCTCTGTCACAGACTTGTTTGTTTTCCTAAACAGCTGAAAGACTGAGAGCTCATGCCCTTTGCTGCTTCCCATACCACAGGCACCTCCTGTCCCTGATGGGAGGGAGAAACAGGGCAATGCCTGCATGGGCATGGTCTGAAGTCAGCCCTGGTGACCTTTTTTTACACTGTCATTTGGACTCTTTGCTTTTCCTGTGGCAGTTTCATACTATTCAGCAAGCCCCCAAAAGAAACAGGTGAGACAAATGTCCTCATGCTCAGCATGCCACCTTTATCCTTGGCTGAACAAAGATGGTCCTGCAACACCTACATGCCAACCCTTCTGCTTTGCTTCTGGAAGGGCCTAGGGGGTCCTGGGCTGCTGGGAAGCTCCCTGAGCCCAGCAGATGTTTTCACCCTGAAGGTATTTCTGTTGGTGCATCTCAGCTCCACAGGGTGGTCTCCCACTCCTTCACCTTTTGCCTCTCCATGTCCCTTTCGCCCACCTCTGTAGCTCCCTCCAGGTAATGCCTGCTCAGCTGCTCTGAGGTGTTGGCAGGGTTTGGGTGTATTTGAGAGAGTCCTTCTCTGGCCTGGAAGAAGTGATGGTCTGCCAGAAGTATTGCCTCTGTTTTACTGAAGAGTACAAAGAGTGGGTTTGTTAACTCTGTGTTGGAGATGGACCTCCCTCTTGCTGTGGAAAGCCTTTGAGTCGTACTAATAACTCCCTAAATCTCTGAGTTTCAACAAAGCACCTAAGTGCAAATGCTTTTGCTCAGGCTTTTCAGATAGAAGGGGAACTGCCAGCCCAGATAAGGAAAACACTCAGCTTTATCCAAGGGTATGACCTTATGATGCTTTATCTAAGCAGATGCAAACTTATTTAAATACCCTTAAACCAAATGGGAACAGGTGTAGTCTAAATTACTGTACACTGCTTTTACATGGAAATTATATCAGCTGAGCAGCCTTTCAAACACTTTGAACCCAGAGGACAAGTGCATGACTGAAAGGAGGTGGTTTGTCATCACTGCCTGTGGTGCTGGCCATTGCACCCTTTTGCTGCTGGCAGTGGGCTAGCAATGACAGCCCCGAGGCTCAGCCAAGGAGGGATGTATGTGCGTGCCCTGACCTCCTGCAGTGCTAAGCCACAGAACCACAGGGTGCCAGGTTGGAAGGGACCCCATGGATCATCTGCTCCAACTTTTCCAGCTGATAGTGCAGTTGAAATAGTCTTAGTCCTAGTCTTGAGGGCTGTGGTGATGGGTTGGACTTGATGATCTTTGAGGTCTCTTCCAACCCTGGTGATACTGTGATACTGTGAAATGAGCTGCCCCAGCATCCTGACAAGCTGAGTCTTGAAACTGCCCAGTGTAGGGGAATTCGCTGCTTCCCTTGGGAGATGATTCCAATGTCTAACTGTTCTCATGGTGAAACATTTTCTTCTGGACTCCAGCTGGAAACTGCCCAGCAGTACCTGTCCCCATCACCCCTTGTCTTTTCCATGGGACTCCTTGTAAAAAGGGAGTCTCTATCCTCCTGACAGCCATCCTTTATGTACTGCTCCATGGTACTAAGGTCTGCCCTAAGCCTTCTCTTCTCAAGGCTGAGCAAACTGAGCTCTCTCGGCCTTTCCTCACACAGCAGGGCTTCCAGTCCTCTCATCATTCACATGGCTCTTCTCTGGACACTTTCCAGTTTCTTCTCTCTCTCTCTTTATTTTTTTTTTTTTTTTTTTTTTTTTTNTTTATTTTTTTTTTTTTTTTCTTTTATTCTCTACATCAGGGACCAGAACAGGAAAAAAAAAAAAAAAAACCAAAAAACAAAACCCCACCAAAACAAACCCAAAAAAACCTGGAAAAAGAAAAAAATCAGAGTTACCAAAACCAGCATTATCAGCAAACAGCACTGAGCTATCTAACATTGCATGGGAGCAGAGGGAGACCTCTCACACCAACTTTCTGCTCACTCAGGGATCACATGCAGGAAGCAAACATCAGTGGTAATCAGCGGTGTGCTTAATTGCATCCTCTCTGTGGTTTGCAAAGAGGATACGTGTCTAAGGTTCATGAGTTAAGCAGCTGCTTTAAGACAGCTCCTTTTATTTCACAGGAGAAAAGTAATCCTGCTCAGCCACCATCATTCTGCAACAGCCTGTCACTTATAACCTCCTCTTTCAGCTGTGCTCAGCCACCCCAGATCTGACAAGACACTGTTTAAAACACACCTAGAGCCAGCTGATGTGTCAGATGCTTTCTGTGTAGACCCTGGATAGACTTTGTGTGTCCTCCAGAGAAGGGTCACAAGGATGAACAGAGGGCTTGAGTCCCTCTCCAACAAAGACAGGCAGAAACAATTGGGTCTGTTCAGCTTGGAAAAGAGAGGCTTTGGGAAGATCTTATAGCTACATTTCAGTGTTATAAGGGAGCCTACAGGAAGGCAGGGGAAGGACTGTTTAGAAGGGCTTGGAGTGATAGGATGAGTAGTAATGGTTTGAAACTGAAGCAGGGGAGATTTAGGTTGGACATGAGGAGGAAGTTCTTGACAATGAGAGCGGTGAAATACCGGAACAGGTTGCCCAGGGATGTGGTTGAGGCCCTGTCCCTGGAGACATTGAAGACAAGACATGCTGTGTCTCTAGGCAGTCTGATGTGTTTGGAGGTGTCCCTGCTGACTGCAAGGGAATTAGATAAGATGAGCTTTGAGGGTCCCTTTCAACCCAATGCAGTCTGTAAATCTCTGTATAAGACTTGAGGGGATAGCATAGGAGCTGTGCTGAAAAAGTAGTGCTTAGGCTAAAACCCAAACTTCCTGTTACTCCTTTCTGGTCTGCCTGAACCACCTTAGAGAGGTCTTCAACAACAGTTTTGGGTGTGAAATGCAACAGCAGTAGGACTTGGTGATTCTGCCATATGGATACCCTAAGCTGGTCTCTGCATGGGAAGCATTGCCCAGCCCTGGTATCAAGGTGTCCCTGATCTCACAGGTCTGTGGCTCCAGGACAGCCATCAGAGCCCTGTTCCATCCTCTGAACTGACTCAGGATGCTGCCTATCAGTTGGAGCTCATCTTATCCGACAGCCTGGCTAAGGTCTGTGAAAGGTGCTGCTCTGTGTTGATCCTAAATATGTTCCCCTAGAGTTGAAAGCTCTGAGTCTAATCTGCCAGTCCAAAGAGAAGAAAATCTCTGTTTGGTCTGAAGACCAGAACTTGGCCTGGTTTGCAGGGGAGAACGCCAAGGAGGCCAGGCTGTATGCTCTCCTTGAAGCAGTCACGCCTGCTCCTTAGCTCCACTAACGTACATCTGGCTGTCATCTCTGTACATCTGTGTCCTGTAATTTACACAGCTCTCTCCAAAAGCTTCATGTGGTTTTAGGCTGTGATGAGGCTCTGGAAAGAACAAAAGAGCATCTTTCCCAGTGCCAGCTCTCTGGGAACCTTCCTGGGGTCCCAGCAATGCTAACGTGACCTCCTCTGGAGTCTAGCAAAGCATTTCCATGGCCCTCCCAGAAGGATGGGCTACATGCAGCAGGCAGAGATGCAAAAAGAGACTTGTGAGGAATCCATCTGCATCACGAAGGCACTGCAGAATGAATTTGGGACAGGAAGACTTTTTCTTGCTCTTTTTCATCTCTTTTTCAGGTGAGGCAGACTTGAACACTATTGCACTTTTAAGTTTGGCCTGGTTCTTGGCTTCATGGGTCCAGCAAAAGTTTCAGCCAGGCAGTTCTTCAGTTGTTATTTCAGGAAGGATCTCACCATGCACAAGTATCCAGACTCCAACTGGAACCTGTGAGCAAATGCTGAGAGAAGTAGCAGTTCCATCCTACAAGGAGTGTAATTATGGAATGGGAGATGTTTATCCCTCTGCCCTCTCTCTTCCTCAGCCCAGATGATACTGAAGCTAGCTGAACAGGGCTTCCTCATTTTGGGTTGCAGAAGGAATGCCAAAGAGCACGTGGTGGTTCAGCTACCTGCAACCCATCAGCAACAGTCACAATGTCTTTGTTGATTGGCATTCAAAGAGGTGGAATCAGATGGTACATATCTATCATCTGGTGGCCCCAACTCACCACACTGCTAAGTTCTCACATCATTCCAATATTAGCTGATCAAGAGATTCTCCTTGAAGGAAGAGCAAGAGTTAAAAGAAGGAAAAAACTGCTCGACAGAGCTCTGGGCAACCTGATCTATTTGAGGATGCCTCTGCTTACTGCAGAGGGGGTTGGACTAGATGACCCTTGGAGGTCACTTCCAACCCAAACCATTCTATGATCTATGAAAAATGGAAGAGGTGATATAAAGCAAACTACATATTCAGGAGCATATTGGCCTCATCAGTTCTTTATTTAGCAGTTCTTTTTTTTTTTTTTCTCCCTTGTAGAAGGCTCCTAGAAAATACATATAAATGCTTTTCTCTCAAAAGAGTAACATCCACGGCGATTCCCTTCCTTCTGTTCCCTCCTGCAGACAGCTCAGTTCAAAGCCTGCTTCACCCACACACTGGTTTATCAGTGGGAGAGCAGGGGAATTCTCCTGTCATGCTCCTCAGGAACTGAAATGTTTCACAAGCTGGCACTTAACTATGCTAGTGTGGAATTTGCTAAGTTGCTTTGTGATTCTGAGTGGGAAACATGTTCCTAAGCTACGCAGGGTTCCCAGATCTCTTAATTCTCAGCATGGTGAGCTTCCACCTTGGTATTCACCAACAGCTCTGCAGTGGGATGAAAGGAGGCTTATGATGGAGGGATGAATAATGAGCTTGCAGTGACTCTCAAGGTCACATGTTTGAGCCATTATGGACTTGTAAAGGCCATTTGGATTTAAAAGAAATACTTTGGGACTGCTGTCATAGTACTCCGTACTGTCAGCACTGGAGACCTTCACCCTCCAGTTCCTCTTGCCCCAAATCTGGTGGATTGCCTTCATGTGGTATTGATCAAGAGCAAGCAAGAGGGCAGGCATGAGCTTTCTCATGAACTGCTGTGACTTACTGTGGTGTTTGACCCTGCTACAGGTTTGAGTTGTTTACCCTGAGATAAAACCTGCCCTGCCAGGGGGAAGGGAGTGGATCCTACTGGGGAAAAAACTCAAACCAAAACAAGAACCTTCTTCCACAGTTACATCCCAGAACAGTTGTTAAGTTACCCTTTGCTGCCTGGATGGGAACTGTCTCTGCCTGCTGCAGGGCCAACAGGGACACCACCATCTCTAAAGTTGTATCTGGGACCATCATCAATAAATCTTTAAGAGCAGTGCTGCAAACTGACGTCCTGATTAAGTTCAGAATTGCAAGAAGCTCTTGGAGGAGAAACTGGAAACCGAGTGCATGATGAAACCCTGAGCCCAGAATGGGACCCTGTCTAATGAGAATGGTTAGTAACTAATCAAACATACTGAGAGTGATGTTTTCCTGCACTTCTGTGCCTGTGTGCAGCTAGCTGTGGCACCTCCTAGGTAATATTTATGTTGGAGGAACAGCAGTATTGCTTTTATTTTCTTGTTAATCTAACCTGCAGGCAGGTCTCCAGTCTGGAAATGTTTTGCTGTCCTGGGCAGGGCAATACGTGGGTGTGTTGAAACGAAGATGCTGGGTGACTGCTGCTTTGTTTGTGTCCCAAAGCCCAGGTGTGCCTAGCTGGTGCCTCTTCAGCCAGCTCACAAAGGGCTTTGACCCTGCACGGTGTGGAAGAACCTCCCCATAGTGAGGGCCACCTTTATTTCGGTGCAGAGGTAGCAGAGTTCCTGCATGCCTGTTGTGAGCTCTGCTGTCAGATGTGGAGCTGCGGAGTTAGGCCGGGAAAGGACCAGAAAATGCTCTCCGTGCTGCTGCCTGCGGCTTGGGTGTTTGTCAGAAGTGTTTAACTTGAAATGATGAAATGTCTGAAGTGTTTTTTTGGAGAGCTTCTGTTCTGTCACTGCATCAATCTCCTTTGATTTAATTCAGTGTGTTCGTGCAGAAGACAGTGCTGCCCAGGCTCTCTCACTCTCTCCTCTCATCGATCTCAGCCAGCACCTCTCTCTGTCACCAGCTCGCTCGCTAATGCTGCCGCTGGGATGCTAGCATTGGCGGGCTGGGAGAACTGTGAAAGGTCCCAAAGGGTGGCTCAGGTTTTAGGGACACAGAGCTCAACTGCAGGCTCTGCCAGAGACTCAATCTCTTTCCTTGGGTAGGTAGATAGATGACCTACCTCCAAGCATGGGGATGGCAGTGCCTCTTCACAACTGCAGGCCCCACACAGGCAGCTGGTTCCTCGTATGAGCGCAATTCTCTGGACTCAGTGCAGCCAGGAGCTGTTTGCTTTAACACTGCAAAAATAACAATGATTTCACACAGGGCAGGAGGGATGAGAGGTTCTCCTCGAGAGGCCACCTCGGCTTTTCAGACTCAGATGCACTGGACATCTACAGAGGCTAGGCATAGATGCGTGGTGTCATAGCTGGTGGCACAGCTCCCAAGAAGTGTGTAAACCTGGGTGCTGGCACAGCCCAGGCCCCCAGCTTGCACCCACGTCCCAGCCCTGGCTGCACCCAGAGGTGTGGTGGGTACAGCACCTGGGGGAGGTCTGCCATTGCCTGCTCTGGCACAGGACCAGTTGGAAAGGCAGGTGGAGTGGGTGGTTGCTTACCCAGCAAAAGGTTCAGTATGGAAAAAGGGGAAAAATCCACAAAACCGTGGTGAGAATCCTCCAGAGTGTCAGCATATGAAATGTGAAGGAATTGGTGCGAGGGAGGAATCACTGGTGAGAGGGAGCACCGGGTTGCTTAGGGCATTTTTGGATTTCAGCGTTGTGGCAGCAGGTAAAAGTTTTAGCCCAGGAGGTGATGCTCAGAGTCCCGATTTATCCCAGGAACAGCGAGGCCAGGTCCGGCTCTGTACGTGGCAGTAGAAGGTCTGGGACCAACAGCAGTGCTCGGTGGGGTCTGATGGCAGGAGGCCAAGAGCTTCCTGCGCTTGCACCCCAAGCTCCCCAGGCGTGTTCCCGGGCCCGGCGCATCCCTGCCCGCTGCACCCAGGCCACCTCTCGCTGCCCCACCCGGGGTAGGCTGTGCGGCTGCAAGCACCGTGCCCCGGTGCGCGGAACCCTGGTTCCCGGCGGCGGCGGAGACCGGGGGTCGCGGGGGCAACCCGGGGCCGGGCTGCTCCGGCTCTCCGCCCTCTCTCCGCCCAGGAAACCGCCCCGGACGCCGGCAGCGGGGAGGGGGCTGGGGGCCGGCCGGGAAGTATCGGCCCCCGCCGGCCCCATTTCTCCATCCCTCCATCCCTGTATCGCTGCCGTCCCCTCCCCATCGCGGCTGGCCGCGCCCGCTGCCCGTGCCGCGCAGGCGGCGGTGGGGGCGGTCGGGGGNGGCTGCGCGGCCGGCTGCGGCGGTGAGTCTGCGCCGGGGGCCTCCCGCAGGGGCGGCGGGCAGGGCGCGGGGCCGCGGCGGCGCCTGGGAGGGAGGGAAGGGTTACCTGCGCCGGTGTGATGCCTCCCGGGCTGAGGTCAACCCAGCCTCCGCTCCTGGGGATCCGGAGCCCTCCCCGCGTCGGAGCGATGTCTGCCGCGGGTTGGCCCCCGGGACAGGAGAGCAACTTTGAGGGAGCGGCGGGGCCGGGGGCATCGCCTTGGGTCGGAGCGGTTTCCTCCGGAATGCCCCAGGAGCGGTCTCTGCGGCGCTGGGGACCGGGCGGGGGACC
>VWZE01014713.1:48828-64489 GCA_013396675.1 Eubucco bourcierii | reverse complement strand
GGTGCTAACCCGCGGGCGCTCGGTACCCGCGGGGCAGCCGCGCCCCCGGCGGGAAGGGTTCGGGGCAGTTCGAACGGGCTCCCGTGTGCCGTTTTAGGAGGAGAAGGTGTTTGGGGGGAGTGACGCGCGGTCCCGGCGCTTGGCAGCCAGCTGTGCCGACGGGGCGATAGGAAGCGAGTCGTATTTTGCATTGCAAATCCGTGAGAGTAAGCAGAATTTACGCAAGGCTTATTTTCCTTTAAGTGAAGGAGAGCGTACCCCTCCGTGACTTGAATTTGCTTTTTAAATAAACAGACGTGTTTAAGGGTTTCACGGTGTCCAGCATGGTGTAAGGAATGCTCTGATGTTTAGGGAAGAGCTCAAGCACCAGCTAAGACCTGAACGCAGTGGGTTGGTTTTTTTGGTGTTTTGTTTTTTTTTTTTTTTAAGTATAACAATGCTTGGATAAAATTTAAGATTTGGGATTTTAACGCCTTTTAATAATTTTTACTCTAAAAGTTATGCTTATTTTTCATGTGTGGTGTTTGCTTCTTAAGAAGTGAGGCCAGGAAAGAGAGATGCCGGCATGGTTGTGAGTGAAGAGGGGTGTTGGGTGTACTTCAGTAGATTTGGGTTCACCCACACAGCATGTCACTAACACCTGTCCTCCTGTTACACAAACTCTGAAGGCTGCAGGTGAGAAGGTGCTTCCTCGGGTGTGCTCTGCCTCCATGCTGCTGGGGCTGGACCTGTGCTCTGTTCCCGCCCCTGTCAATGGCAAGTGGAGCCATTTCCAGCCTGCTCCCCACTGGAGCAGGACTTGCTGTTTGCCGCTTGCCTTGGTCAGGCGATAAATTCTAGGTTGTGTGGCAAAGGCAAATTTCAGACCTAGTTTAAACAGGGCACAGGGTGCACTCTCCTGTCTGAAGGGTTGCAAATCCCTTGGTTTGGTCTCCTTGAACACGGTTTGCCTGCTGATGTAGAAGGGAGATCCATCCGCTGAGGAAAGGTGACCGTGAAGGTCTGGGTGCAGGTGAATTTGCCTGCGCTTTGCTTGACTTGCCTGAAGTGTTTCCCAGCCAGCAGTGCTAACTTTCCGCAGAGCTTTCCACCTTTTCCTTCCCTTCGGGAGATATCTCACCTTGTGATCGGAGTCAGATTAAAATTAACCCCAGCGAGGAGAAGCAGCGTTGGGCGCGATAGGCACCGCGCTCCGTCCCTGCTGCCCTGCGGAGCTCCAGCAACACTGAGAACTGTGTCACAGGCGGAAACAGTCCACAGCATCCACTGCATCTACTGCCTCTTTGTGGGACTGAAGTGGTCAGGCTCCCTTGGGAACCCCACCTACAACCGGTGGCATGATGCTTTCAGGGGTTCATGTTGCAGTTAGATAGGAAGTGGAAGGATTAATTTTGATTTAGTCATGTAAATATTTTTTCCATGTGGTTTAAGATGAAGCACAAACTTTTGACTGGACTGTAGTGCTCGTATGTTAACTGTCATCTCCCTTCCTACTGCCCTGGCAGACTGTGTGCAGTTCTGGAACCCTCAGCACAGGAAGGACATGGAAGTGTTGGAGCGGGTCCAGAGGAGGGCCACAAAGATGATCAGAGGGCTGGAGCAGCTCTGCTATGAGGACAGGCTGAGGGAGTTGGGGCTCTTCAGCCTGGAGAAGAGAAGGCTTCGAGGGGACCTGATAGTAGCCTTCCAGTATCTGAAGGGGGCCTACAGGAAGGCTGGGGAAGGATTATTGACAAGGTCCTGCAATGACAGGACAAGGGGCAATGGGTTTAAACTGGCAGAGGGGAGATTTAGACTGGATATTAGGAGGAAGTTCTTTACAGTAAGGGTGGTGAGGCACTGGCACAGGTTGCCCAGGGAGGTTGTGGATGCTCCCTTCCTGGAGGTGTTCAAGGCCAGATTGGATGAGGCCTTGAGTGAGCTGTACTAGTGGGAGGTGTCCCTGCCTATGGCAGGGGGTTGGAACTAGATGATCCTTGAGGTCCCTTCCAACCTTACTATTCTATGATTCTAAGGTGGCATCCGTGACCTGCTCCTCTGGGGCCTTTTTCAATAGCAGCAAGGGTGGTGTTACAGTATAGGTGGTGTGTGTGGCCAAGGCTCAGCTCACTAACATCCCTGGTGCCAGGCTGATGGTGAGGTAAAGCTGGGGACTGGTTTCACTGGGATGCAGTGAAGAAACTGGAGTGATTGCTGCTACCTGTGGCGCCCTTGCATCAAGGTGCAATCCAGCCCAGCAGCCCCCTAGGCTTGACTTGCCTTTTTGGATCCTATGTCCTCTCTTTTAATGCTGCTGTTCTTCTTAGCCAGTGCTCTTCCTCTCTGCCACGGCCTCAATCCAGAGGAGCACAGCTTCTCCAGTCACAGGTGACCTCTGTCTCCAGAGGGTTGCAAGGTGCCAAAGCCTGATTCAGAAAACCTATGTACCCACAAGAAATAGGCTTGAGCTCTTCCTGAGGAGGCAGATCCCCACAGAGTTTTCTTTGATAAGCCATCTGTGGTGGGTGACTCTAAGGGACGGGGCACAAGATCTGGGTTTCTGTTCTGGTGGCTTCTGCTGCTTTTCTGGGTGACTCAGTCTCTCCTTGTGGGTGACTTGTCTGGGTCTGTAAAATGAAACCTTCTTTTCAAGTTGTTCTGAGATCTCCTGGTGCTAAATGGTGTGTAATAACAACATGTTGGAATATCCTTCATATAAACACTATAATGTTCTAAAATTCTTTATGTTCCGTGAGGCTCAAGCTTTCAAAAATAGCTGCAGTGCAAATTAAGAAGAAATCCAAGTTCACAGAGTTAATCCAGGCAGTGAAAATGCAACTGGGGTGCCTCTTTGTCTCTTCCAGGTAGTGCAAGTCCATGATGATGCTCTAACATCAAGGAAATCACACTGGGAAACAAGAGGTGTAACTGAAATGAAACACAGTCCTGTAGACCCAAAAATACAGCTGCCAGCCACTGGATTGCCATTTACTTTTTGATCTGCTGAAAGGGATGGGAGGTGAAGGAAAGTTATAGAAACATCTCATTAACTTGAACAGTGTGAGTTGCTTCCAAAGCTACCTGACTGCCATCCTTGCAGAAAGAGCCAAACAAAGCATGAAATTGTCTGGGGTTTTTTTGGGATTTTTTGGGGGTTTTTTTTGGTTCTTTCTTTTCTTGTCCCTCAGTCTGATTCAAATTTCATCTTGTAAAGAGAGGGAAGAGTAGAGAAGAGAGACTCTCTTGCAGTATAGGAGACCATCTCCCAAACTGTGATGATTCAGGTTTTTTTGGGGGGAGGGCTCTGAGTCAGGGCTTTTACCAATTTGCTGTCATGGGCAGCAGAAATAGCAAGGACATCAGTCAGTGGGATTTTTTTTTTTCTTCTCTACTTGCTGTATGCCTGTGTTTTTGGCAGGGTGGTAAGGAAAAGCTAGGTGTGATTCTGAGGCCCTTACTCATGGGGATGGGCACATCCAAGCAAATGGAGCTGCCTGTGTGATTCAAGGGTGGAAGATTTGGGCTGCTTTTAAGTCTTGTTTTAACTTGATGGCAGTGATGTGTTCAAGATGGTGGAGTGGGGCCTGCCAGGTGTGTTCTCTGTAGCTTTGAGACTTGCTCCAAATCTAGAGCTCTGACTGTTTTCACAGGATTGGTAGCTGCCAGATCCTCCTTGTGGGCTGTGGGGGGGTCGAGAGCATCCGTGTCATGATGATTAGCTTACAGCAAGCCTCAGAGTGATTCTGGGTGGCATGATGGAAGACAGAGAGCAAAGATCTCTGCACGACTGCCTTCCATCCCTCTGCTGTTTGGAGGAGCTCACCAGAGTGGTTTGAACCACAGAGGTTGTTTCCTCCTCACCGCTTTGTCACAGGCCCTGCCCCAAACAACTTTTCCTTACGTATTTCCTTACTGCTAAAATAGCATTGAAGAACCTTGGTGTGACAGATCCTGGTCCTCTAGATGGGAACAGAGTGAAAACTCCCTGATTGAGTTTGAATGTTTTGGTTTGTGCAAACCAAGAAACCCAAACTGAACTTTAGAGGTCATGCAATGAAAGCACAAAAGCAGTTGTTTTCCTCACCTCTTCAGCGGAGCGTAATCCTAGCTAGAGCGAGAGTAATCCTAGCCCAGATGTAATGCTGTCATCCTTGGACCCCTGGATATGGGAATTTACCCTCATAAACTAGGGAGAGGCATCAGGCCAGAGTGTGGTATGTGACCTCTTTGGCAGGGAGCTTGTTTGGCCTTGCAGGAAATGACTTGTTCATTTATTTAGTACTTGTTCAAGGTCCTGCACCAACAGCCGACAGAGACTGAGGTCTTCTACAGAGCAGCTTACAGCTCGGGGAGTGGCAGGGCTGAGGCACCCTGGCCATGCTTGGAGGGAGCAGGAGGGAATGTGCTAAAAGAGGTCCTCAACTTTTCAGCATCTGCTCAGTAGTGACAGAGCAGGACTTGTGCCCCTGGCTGTGAATTCATGCTCGCTTCAGGGTCTTCCTGAAGAACGTTCACATCTCCATACTTGCCAGGGTTTGGAGTCCTCTTAATTCAAATGTCCTGGAAGTGATGGGATGTGTGATGGGATGTGTGCCAGGCTGCTCAGCTTGCCAAAGGTGGGTGCCTGAGGTAGAAGCTCCAGCACCCAACCTAAAACCACAGGGTGTTGGTCCTCAGGATGTGGAGGCAGGATGCTTAGGAGTTCCAGGTTCCACAGGGCATGAAGACAAAGGGTTTCTGGCCCTTCCAGCTGTTGAGAGAGTGAACACGAGGCTGGGAGGCAGCGAATAGCAGGAAAACGTGGCAGTGGTTACTACTTTAGCACTTGTGAGCACTTGTGGGCTCCTGGCTCCACACCTGCCTAGCATGATCAAGCTGGAAATACTCAGTCCTGCTCTTGTTGCCTCCATTTGCATGGCCCTGGTGTTTTGGTGGCCCTAGGCTGAGTCTCTTCAGCAAGCTGACTCAGCACGGATCTACCTTGGCATAAATAAAGGAAGTTTTCTGCCAGATGAGCACTCTAAAATTACTTGGTGAGGGGTTTAACAAGACATGGCTGAACAGAGAGCCCTTGGGTGGTGGCTGTGGGTAGAATGGCAGAGTTATGGTAAAGTGGGCATGGCTTGTTGGCTTTGTCTAAGCCTTTCTATAGTAGTTCCCTTCTGCTGCTAATCTTAAATGTATTTAATGCTGAGAAGGCTTTCTGGTCATGCTGTCCCTGTTTGGTCAAAAGGAAAGACTTGGTTGGACCTGTCCTCTCTTCATATGGCAGGCACTCATGTCTAGCTTCCTGTGAGTGAGACTATGGGGAAAAAAGTCAGTCCCAGGAGGGCAGAGATTCGGGAGATCAGCAGCCAGCCCTGCATTTGGATAACAGAAGCTGACCCTGCTTCCAAGTTTTAGTCTTACCCAATGCATTTCTCTCTGTCCTCTCTAATTGATGGCAACTCCATGGTAGCTAGCAAAGTAATGATTCCTTTTTCCCTTCTGGCTTCTGTGCCTCTGGAGTGGTTGAACTTACCCATTGTAACTTTGCTGTGCACACTGAGTTTTCGTAGAGCCTCCCTTAAGACTTGGAAGAGAAGAGCCAGGTCACATGGAACCTGTCACTGAAAACGCTGGAGTTTTGTCTTCTCAAATGAAACCCACATGGAGTACATGGAACATAGAGCCTGAGGGATGCATCCTGTCACTGCTTTCTGCACTGGTGTATTTTGCAAAAATAAAAAAAAGGAAAAGGATATTTGCCTTTTCCAGCCTTGTCTTCCATGCCTTTCTCCCAGCCAGTCTTCAAGTGAAGGATTTTAGAAGGCGCTGGGTATTTTCACAGGCTTTGTACTGCCCCAGGTTTCATCTTTAATATCCCCACAAAGTGAGGTGAGACCAATGCTGAGACACTTTGGTAACCTCCTGATTTTTTTTTTTTTTCCCTGCTGCTGTGGTTTTATGGGAAGAAGTAGTGGGGATGCCCAGGTGTGGGCAGGAGGTTAATGCTTCTGCAGTTTTAGTTGGCACGGCCTGTAGACATGCTCTTAGGAGAGTGAGGTTACCTAGTGAGTCCATCATGGAGTCATTGAACTGTTTTGGGTGGAACAGACCTCTAATGTCATCAAGTCCAAGCATCAACCTAACACCACCATGGCCATTAAACCATGTCCTGGAGTGCCACGTTCACGTGTTTCTTGGAACACCTCCAGGGATGAGGACTCCACCCCGTCTCTGGGCAGGCTGTTCAATATCTGACCACTCTTTCCATAAAGAATTTTTTCCTGCTACTCAACCTAAACCTTCCCTGGCCCAATTTGAGGCCATTTTCTCTTGCCCTGTCACCTGATAGTAGAGAGAAGAGATCTGTGGATCAGAGAGAGTCCTGTGAAAATGAAAGGTGCAAATGTGTGTGATTTGCAGCTCCTGAATGGGTTCTCTGCTGATGCTAAAAGACCGAAGGTGTTTTACCTCCACCTCAATGTGGAGTGTTTTACCTCCACCTGGCTGGTCTGTCAGCCTCTCCTCCAGCTCTGAACAGCCTGTCCTTGCATTATTTATGGCCAAGGGCATCCTGTCTCAGGATCTTGTGGTTAGCTAATTGAAACCCTTAAGGGGCAGTTTCATCTCCCTTTATCTTATTTCCCAGTGAAGTTTCTGTTATCTCGACTTGTGCCTTCCCCAGAAGGTCAGGGCTTCACAGCAGCTGAAGAAGTGCTCCTTCAGGTGGGACTTCAATCTGTTTTTTGTCAGCTTGGAACTGCCTTGGTGTGGAGATGGCCATGAGATGAGCCTGCTGTATGTGGAAACTTTGGAGGGTGTTGAGGCTTGCATCACTTTGGTGCTGTAGCCAGCTACTTCAGGAGAGCATCTGTACCTCTGTAAAGCATTAAATAGCAGCAGTCAGCATGTTTGTGCCATGGCATGGCTACATTTCAGCTAATTGCTCAGATTTGGACAACAAAATGGGTATGTTATCCAGATGCTTGGCTTATCTTTAGGAGCAGGCTGAGAAACTTTGGAAATGAGAGGATTTCTCAGCATGTTTGATTGCCGGGGGAAAGGGAGCATCCAGCAGTGAGGGCTGATGGTTAGATACTTACAGTAACTGGACACGACCTCAGGCTGGTGGTGTGCCACTAGAAGAGGTTTCTCAGGGAGGTTGTGGTGTTCAAAGCCAGGTTGGATGAGGCCTTGAGCAACCTGCTATAGTGGAAGATGTCCCTGCCTATGGCAGGGGAGGTTGGGACTAGATGATCTTCAAGGTCCCTTCCAACCCACACCATTCTGTGAATCCGTGAAAAGCCAAAGCTTGACGTTCACTGAAGATGTTTAAGTTGAATTTTTCTGGTAGTATCTCTGGGACTTAGGAGCACTACAACAATGGCTCCAGGGAGAAGTTCAAGGTCTGGCTTTTCTGACGAAAATGGAGATGTTGAAGAGGAGTCCAGATGTGGTGTCCAGGGAGAAGGCTGTGTGGGACAGTACTTGCTGAGACATTATTTGCCTTTTATGGATTTCTTTGGCTAACAGGGCCTGCTGAAGAGGTGGAATTCAATGTCATCTGCCTGTCAGCCTTGCTTGTGGGAAGCAAATGGTCCTCAAGGCCTGGGACTTGAAAACTGCCACCAAGCCCAGAGCATGAGTGTGGGAACATATCTCCTGTGATGCTTTCTGCCCCATGCCATCGTCTTGCCCAGCTCTGCAGGGCAGGTCCACGGGTGCTGTGTCGGCGGACGTGAGCGTGTGTGCAGAGAAGGGGATGTGCCTTTCACCAAGGCAGGACACTCTTGTGCACAGAGGAGTGTCAGAACTGGTCTGGAGGGATGGATTCTGTTGTTTTTGAAACATTCCTCTGCTGAGCTGCGAGCTGAGCAGCTGCACGCAGGGGCTGAGATTCACAGCCTGGTCTGACCTCTCTATACCTCCAGTAGTGTGTGTGGTGCTTTGGCTCACAGCCATGTTTGTGTGTCCATAGGCAGTTAGGCCGTGGGCCAGGGGCTGAGCGCGCAACCTGCCACGTACCGAGTGCTGCAGTCGACCTCAAGGGGACTCGCGTGCCCGCGAGGTTCAGCAGATCCTCCCTCCCTCCACTTGTTCCTCCTCCGTGGCCTTTTCAGGGCAAGTGTGTCCTCAGGTGATGAAGTAGGGAAGCCATTTGTGGACAGTGTTGCCCATGAGCCAGCCGTGTGCCCTCGTGGCCAAGAAGGGCGATGGCCGCCTGGGGTGTGTGAAGAATATTGTGGCCAGCAGGTTGAGGGAGGTTCTCCTCTCCCTCTTCTCTGTCCAAGTGAGGCCACAGCTGGAGTACTGGGTCCAGGTGTGGTGTCCTTAGTTGGAGGGAGACAAGGTACTGATGGAGGGAGTCCAGTGAAGGCTACAAAGATGATGAGGGGAACTGGAGCACTTTTCTGAGGTGGAAAGGCTGAGGGACCTAGGGCAGTTTAGAATCATAGAATGGGAAGGTTGGAAGGGACCTCAAGGATCATCTAGTTCCAACCCCCTGCCATATGCAGGGACACCTCCCACTAGTACAGGTCACTCAGGTCACTTAGCTTGGAGAAGAGCAGACTGAGAGAGGATCTGATCAATGCTTATCAGTATGTGAAGGACAGGGACCAAGAGGCTGGGTCCAGACTCTTTTCATCTGTCCTCTGATAGGACAGCAGCCTAAGGGCACAAACTAGAACCCAGGAAGTTTCCACTGAATGTGAGGAAAAACTTCTTTACTGTGAAGGTGACAAAGCCCAGTGCAGAGAGGTTATGGAGTCTCCTGTGGAGAGATTCCAGACCTACCTGATTGCAATTCCAGCCCCACCTGGCCTTTCAGTATCTTCAGGGAGCTACTAGAAAGCTGGGGAGCGACTTTTTAGGATGTCAGGTAGTGATAGGACCAGGGGAAATGGAACCAAGCTAGAAATGGGGAGATTGAGACTGGATGTTAGGAAGAAGTTCTTCAGCATGAGGGTGGTGAGAGCCTCCTTCTTGTCCAGGGAGGTGGTCGAGGCCTGGTCTCTGGAGGTGTTTAAGGCCAGGCTGGATGAAGCTGTGGCCAACCTGATCTAGTGTGAGGTGTCCTTGTGCATGGCAGGGAGATGGTCCTCGTGGTCCCTTCCAACCCTGACTGATTCTACACTTCTGTGATCATGGGTAGCCTGCTGTGGATGACCCTGCTGGGGAGATGATTTCCACAGGAGTCCCTTCAAACGGTGTGATATGGTGCAGCTTGGATACAGGAGGACTTTGTAGGGCTCTCCTGGCACAGGAATGACAGAGCCCTGGTTGAAGGAGTGCAGATCTGCAGATGGATTTATGTACTGACATGTCCCTACAGATCATCCGTGGGAAGTCTCCTGTGGCCCCGTGGTGGCAGAGGGATGAAAGGCAGCCAGGGTGTTCTGTGTGAGCACATTTATCTCATCTGCTGCAGTGGTGGGAGAGGAGAAGGACGTGTTTAGGTAGTGCTGAGCAGGCTCTTCTCCAGCAAACTTCGGCGTGTCCTCGGCGTTAACTCCTGCAGCAGGTATCTCCTATCAAAGGAGAACTGCAAACACATCTTAATAGCTCAATTAGGAACGAGCCTGCTAACGTCTGGGAAAAGAACCTGTTTGATATGCAAGCCAAGCCCATGCTTACTGAACTCCAAACAACCCAAGGGGTTGCTGTTGAAACAATCCGCATTCAGAGAGAGGCTCAGCTGGGTTTTTTTCCCCAAGATGGCCAGAACATCCTGTAGCCTAAAGCAGGAGAAAAAACGAGCCTTACATGGACATTCCCTTCTCCTCTGGGAAGAACTGCCCTCCACTTCTCTGTGCACCTCTTCATGGTAGTTGATTTGTGTTTTGTTGCCAGCTCCTAGGGAGAGCAGGACAGAAAGAAGCTCTTCTATGTGAGCGCTGCGCACGCTGAGGCAGGGCAGCAGTTCAGCTGAGGAGGAAGAAGAACATGAGCCATGTCAGTTGGTGTTACACACAACGAGCTGTGCTAAAAGGTTCAGAGGTTTGATTTCTGTGGTTAGAAAAGAGAGGAGGTGTATGATGTGCAACTCCACGGGGTGTTTGCAGGTAGGAAAGAGCAGTTAAACGCCTTGCTTTAGTGCTCAGTACGAGAGCTGGAGAGGACTCTGGCCGTGATCCTGCTTGATGTATTGTGCAGGTCTGCTCTCTGCAGAAGGGTGGTGGTCTCTGCTCTGCTATCTCGGCTGTGGGGCTGATGCTGCGGGGTTTAGGATTGAAGATACTGTCTTTACCAAACTGCACAGAAAGAAGAGGTCTCACTGATGGGGTGGCATGAACTCAAGGATGTAGGCTGTTAAATAGCTGGGTGGACTTTGGTGTATCCAATGAGTACTATAATGGTTAAGATCTTTTGAGTGCAGGTTTTGCATCTCAGGTTTAGATGGGCAGGGACCTTCCTGCTGTGATATTGGGTATACTGGCTAGTGCTGGGGTTCTCACAAGCCATCCACAGTGAGGGTGGTGAGACACTGGAACAGGTTGCTCAGAGAGCTTTTGATGTCCCCCTCCCTGGAGGTGCTCAAGACCAACCTGGATGAGGCCTTGAGCAAACTGGTCTAGTGGAATGTGTCCCTGCCCATGGCAGGGGGCTTGGAAATGGATGATCTTTAAGGTCCCTTCCAACCCAAACTATTCTATGAATCAATTAATATGTGCTGTGAAAACTGACCTAAAAAGATCACCTTGTCCCTAAGAGCTTTTTATCCAACCCAGGGTGCTTGGTTGTTCATGATACACTTCTTCACCAGTATCAGTATCAATCTACCACTTGTGCTTGTGGCAAGGTGTTCCTTGCTGTGGCCTCCTCCTCACAAAGCAGCCTTGTTGGAGGGGAGGGAGAAGAAGAGGCGATACTTCAAACCCCCCTTAAGCTAATTTTACTGCTGACAAAGTGAAATAAACGATGAACTTCTTGTTCTTTGGATTTATTCTCGCACTAAATCACAGGAGGCAACAAATGAAGCTGGCTCAGCAGTGGAGAAGTTTTCCAGGAAGGTAAATGAGTAGCGGTAAATCCTCTGGAGTCAAAAACCGATCCAAAGGGAGGTTGCAGGAGTGCTGTCTTGGTGTCACTTGTGTTTTGGAGGAAGGCATGTGGACCTGGGAGATCTCAGAAGCCACTGCCACATGGACTGGTTAGGCCTGCAGAGTTACTTGAGAGATGCTTTCCTAAAGGTTTATCCTGGGAATTAGCAGCTTTGTGCCTGAGTGCTGCCTTCATAGAATCACAGAATGGTTTAGGTTGGAAGGGACCTCAAAGCTCATTCAGTTCCAACCCCCTGACATAGGCAGGGACACCTCCCACTAGAACAGGTCACTCAAGGCCTCATCCAACCTGGTCTTGAACACATCCAGGGAGGTTGTGGAGCACAGAATCACAGAATGTTGTGCTCCACAACCTCCCTGGGCAACCTCTGTCAGTGTCTCACCACCCTCACTGGAAAGAGCTTCCTCCTAACATCCAGTTTAAATCTCCCCTCTGCCAATTTAAACCCATTCCTCTTTGTCTTGTCATTACAAGACCTTGTAAATAGTGCCCTCCTCCAGCCCCCTTCAGATACTGGAAGGCTACTATAAGGTCTCCTCAAAGCCTTCTCTTTTCCAGGCTGCAGAGCCCCAACTCCCTTGTCCTGTCCTCATAGCAGAGCTGCTGCAGCCCTCTGATCATCTTGGTGGCCTCCTCTGGACCCACTCCAACAGCTCCATGTCCTTCCTGTGCTCGGTGGGGGCTCCAGAACTGCACACAGAACTCCAGGTGGGGTCTGAGGAGAGCAGAGCCAAGGGGCACAATCCCCTCCCTTGCCCTGCTGCCCACACTGCTCTTGCTGCAGCCCAGCACACAGTTGCTGTCTGGGCTGCACTCACACTGCAGGCTCATGTTGAGCGTTTCAACCCTAGACCTCCAGGTCCTTTTCCTCGGGGCTGCTCTCAGCCATTCACCACCCAGCCTGAACTTGTATTTGGAATTGAGCCCACCCAGCACAAATACAAGAACAGAGTGTCTGTGCTGCAAAGGCGACTGAGCTGTGGGCTCTCATGGCTTGATGGTGTCTCCTGAAGCAATCCTACCTCCTCATTTTCCTACTGCCCTCAGACTTCCAGGGGATTGGGTGTTTGGTCAGACAAAACACATTTCTTGTGGATTGTGGCATCTCAGGCTGGTTGGTGGCAGGTGAGACTGGGGAGGAGCCATGAGGCTCTTTGGGAGCTGTGGGTGTTGCTTAATCTGAAGAGATGGGAGCTGTGGATGGCTTCGTGGCTGGCATGATGGGCATGGTGAACACAATGGGCATTGCCAGCCCAGGTTGTGGTGGGGAGGACAACTGGAGCCTAGACAGCAAGTACAGATCAGGACCTAGTGTGGCAAGAGTGGGCAGGGCTGGGGTAGGCCAGCACTGGCTGAGGAGGTCTGAGAGTCACATTGATGTGTGTTACCCATGGAGGTGAATCAGCCTCAAGCTTTTCTGCAGAAGAAAGTCTTTCACAGTCCAAGGTAGTTCTGTGCTAGCATGGATGTTGATGGAGAGGAGACTGAGGGCAGACCTCATTGCTGTCTACAACTACCTGAAGGGACATTGTGGAGAGGCTGCTGCTGGGCTCTTCTCACAGGTAACTGGAGACAGAACAAGGGGGAATGGTCTCAAACTGAGACTGGGGAGGTTTGGATTGAGTATTACTAAAAGGTTTTTCATGGAGAGAGTGGTCAGGGACTGGAATGTGCTGCCCAGGGGGGGTGGTAGAGTCACCAGCCCTGGATGTGTTTAAGGGTGATTTGGATGTGGTGCTTAGGGCTATGGTTTGAGGTGAATCTTGTAGAGTAGGGTTCTAGGTTGAACTTGGTGATCCTGAGGGGCTTTACCAGTCTGCATGTTTCTGTGTGATTCTGTGTGTGAAGGAATTGGTTCTTTTTCATTTTTATTTAGATCCCATCTAGAGTTTTCCATACTTGGGTGCTTCCTGTGCTGAACAGCACAAGGGCTGCTGACTCCCAAACCCCTCTTGCCTGCCTGCAGCTTGGTATCAGGTGCTCAGCTTCTCAGTGGGACGAAGCAGTACTCTGCCATGCTGCTGGTGCTGAAAGCAAATCAAGGCAGAAATCTGAGAAGATTTTGGAAGGATAATGAAACTTAAAAGGAGAGCAATTACCAGTCACCAGCCATTGCTGTGTGCTGAAGTTAAAATCCCTGGGGATTTTGCATCAGCCTAGTGCATTACAGACTGCAAAAATGAAATGATGGTCTTGTGGGTTTGTTTTTAAAGCCTTGATGCTAAGGCTAGTAAAAAAAACAACCCAAAAAACAAACAAACAAACAAACCCCAAACCAAAAACCAAACCCCCAAAAACCAAAAAAAGAAAAACAAGGTGGGTTTGTTTGTTTGTTTGTTTTTGGTTTTGTTTGTTTCATTTTGGTGAATCACAGAACTAACCAGATTGGAAAAGACCTCTAAGATCATCAAGTCCAACCTATCACCTAACCCTTCTAATTAACTAAACCATGGCACTAAGTGCCTCATGCAGCCTCCTCTTAAACACCTCCAGGGATGAAGACTCCACCACCTCCTCAGACAGCCCATTCCGATGCCAATCAGTCTTGCTGTGAAGAACTTCTTCCTAAGGTCCAACCTAAACCTGCCCTGGCAGCTTGAGGCTGCATCCTCTTGCTCTGTCCCTGGGTACCTGGCAGAAGAGCCCAACCCCAGCTGGCTGCAACCTCCCTTCAGGTAACTGCAGAGAGCAATGAGGTCTGCCCTGAGCCTCCTCTTCTGCAGGCTGCACACCCCCAGCTCCCTCAACCTCTCCTCACAGGGCTGTGCTCCAACCCCTTCATCAGCCTTGGTGCCCTTCTCAGGACACATGCAAGCACCTGGGTGAAAACCACCTCTTTCCCACTGGAAGCACGAGTTCTGCTCATCCCCCTCCCTGCCACTTCCCCGGAGGTTTCCAAAGCATCCCAGAAGCAGGGCTGTGTGCTGGCTGGCAGGGCTGTTTGGCTTGGGAGGCTGAGACCCCGACGACTGTGCGACTGGAGTCTCAAATTGTTTAAATTGCCTCTGGTGGCGCAGTGCCAGCTGACACCAGCTGAGAATCTGGACAGAACAACTTGTCCAAGGTCACCTCGCGGGCTAAGAGCAGAGCAGTGAATTGAAGCTGGGTCTGCAGAGTCTCGCTTCAGGGTAAATAAAGAATGCATACCACTTCTTGGAGGGTCCTGCTGGGCTGAAGGCCTTATAAAGGAAAGGCAGCCTCAGAACACTGGGTCCTGGTATGATATGGAGTTCTGCTATCTTTTTCTGCCAGGATCTCTGGTTAAAAATAGAAACATTTTCCCCCCCTTTATTTCTTTCTTTCTTTTTTTTTTTTTTTTTTTTTTTTTTTTTTTTCCTTCTCCCTTCCCTATAGTGTTATTCCTTAAAATACTTTGAAAGGCTTCGTTTTGGGATTTTACTAGAAAGATGTCATTCCTGTGTGTGAGTGACAGGCTGAACTGAACTGGGCCGAGATGATCTTGACCTTTACAACCACATTCATCTACAAGGATGAGGATGAAGGACTCAGCTGGAGAAGGACAGGACAAGGGAGAACGCTGAGACGGCTCAGTGGTGACACCTGTTGACTTGGAAAAGTGATCTGAAGTTGGGAGGGCTGTGGCAGGCAGGCAAACCCCAGGAACAAGTTCTTTACCATGAGGGTGGTGGAGTGCTGGAACAGGTTTCCCAGGGAGGTGGTTGACGCCCTGTCCCTGGAGATATTCAACATCAGGCTTGGCAGGGCTCTGAGCATCCTGGTGGAGG
The DNA here is from genome assembly GCA_013396675.1 of Eubucco bourcierii. Taxonomy (NCBI): domain Eukaryota; kingdom Metazoa; phylum Chordata; class Aves; order Piciformes; family Ramphastidae; genus Eubucco; species Eubucco bourcierii. The sequence continues at coordinate 49,715 of VWZE01014713.1, read as the reverse complement.
ATGGCCCTGCTAACTGCAGGGGGAGTTGGACTAGATGACCTTTGGGGGTCCCTTCCAACACAAACCATTCTATGAGTGTATGATTTTGGTGTGATAAGCAAGCCTTGGCTTGTGTCATTGGCGTGAAAGGACCTGGGAGACTGCATCTGTTGGTGCAGCTTCATTAGCAGAACCTACTGCTGAAGCTGCAGCAGGACACATCTTGCTTCCTCCAGCCTGACAAGGCTGGTGGCTCATTAAATTGTACCTCTCTCCAGCCCTGTGAGTCCCACAGCTCGTGGCTTCATCCCTCTCTTTCCTGATTACCAGATTTATTTCTAAGATATGTTTGCCTAAGTCTAATAAATACAAGAAAGAGATGTCCTGGGGCTTCTCTCTGTATTTGCCTGTAATTAAGGTAGGATTAATTGCTGAAAATTGTTTTTAAGGACCTGTTCTGAGATCAGAAGGTAGGAGCATGGGATAAAATGTATAATGAATACATTGTTATGAATAATGGAGCCAGCCAGGGCTCAGGCATCCCTGAAAGGTAATAGCTCTTTCAATATTTAATAAAGCAGGTGCCATAGGGAAAACACTCTGTTGCTGAGGTAATTTTCAGCCTGGCTTAGTGACACCTAGATCAGTCTGAGAGAGGTCAGAGCCCTGAGTGCAGCTTGGGCCCCTCAGCCTGGCTTAGTGACACCCAGATCAGTCTGAGCAAGGACAGAAGCCTGTGTGCAGCTTGGGCCCCTCAACCTGGCTTAGTGACACCCAGATCAGTCTTTGCAAGGACAGAAGCCTGTGTGCAGCTTGGGCCCCTCAGCCTGGCTTAGTGACACCCAGATCAATCTGAGCAAGGACAGAAACCTGTGTGCAGCTTGGGCCCCTCAGCCTGGCTTAGTGAC
>VWZE01014713.1:33071-43585 GCA_013396675.1 Eubucco bourcierii | reverse complement strand
CTCCACCACCTCCCTGGGCAGCCCATTCCAGCAGTCAATGACTCTCTCAGACAAGAACTTTCTCCTCACCTCCAGCCTAAACTTCCCCTGGCACAGCTTGAGACTGTGTCCTCTTGTTCTGGTGCTGGTTGCCTGAGAGAAGAAAGCAACCTCCTCCTGGCTACAACCACCCTTCAGGTAGTTGTAGACAGCAAGAAGGTCTCCCCTGAGCCTCCTCTTCTCCAGGCTAACCAATCCCAGCTCCCTCAGCCTCTCTCCATAGGGCTGTGCTCCAGGCCTCTCCCCAGCCTCGTTGCCCTTCTCTGGACACGCTCAAGCACCTCAATGTCCTTCTTCAATTGAGGGGCCCAGAACTGGACACAGGACTCAAGGTGTGGTCTAAGCAGTGCAGAGTCCAGGGGGAGAATGACCTCCCTGCTCCTGCTGGCCACACTTGCAGACAGCAAGGCAAGGAGCATGGCTGTGAGGTGATGGATGCTTAGACTAGGGAGAAGAGCTATCCTGAGGATGTGTTAGGGGAGGAAATTTACTATTTATCTTCTGTCAGTAAATATCTGAGGGGTGGCTTAAGATAAAGGTGCCAGTCTCTTTTTGCTGGTGCCCAGTTACAGAACAAGGAAAAAGAGGTACAATCTGGAACCCAGGTGGTTCCACCTCAACATGGGGAGAAATTTCTTTACTGTATGGGTGACAGAGCCCTGGAACAGGCTGACCCGAGAGGATGTGGAATCTCCTTCTCTGGAGGCACTCAAAACCTGCCTGAATGTGTTCCTGTGTGAACTGCCCTGGGTGAATCCTGCACGGGGGTGGGGAGTGTCAGACTTACAGAATCACAGCCACATGCTGGTTGGCAAAGCCCCTCAGGATCACCCAAGTCCAACCTAGAACTCTACTCTACAAGATTCACCTTAAGCCATAGCTCTAAGCACCACATCCAAACCACCCTTAAACACACATGGTGTTAGTGACTCCACCACCTCCCTGGGCAGCTCATTCCAGTGCCTGAATGACTCTATGATCTCTGGAGCTCCCTTCCAACCCCTGATGTTCTGTGATTCCTTTTACCCCTCTGAAAACTTCCCTTCTATTTATGGGGCTGGAGAGGAAGTGCTGGCACCTACAGCAGGGTAACACACCCCTAAGAATCCACCTCTACAGCAGTCACAGCAGCAGTGGGAGGCAAAAGCAGAGTTTGCTGCCCAGTATGAGGAGGAGATTGTCCCATTTTAAGAATGCCGCAGGGCAGAAGGAACAGGCAACAGCTCTGTCAGGGAAGATGCACTGTGCCAGGGTGCAGTGGAAATCATGCCTGGCAGTCAGCAGCTGCCAAGCAGCAGAGATAGCATCAACAGTGTCCAGACCTTCCATTTGTAACGGGTGAAATGTTAATGAAATGAGAGTGCCAGCAGAAGAGTTACGATACCCCTGAGAAATGAAAGCAGAGATTAGGCTAAAAATACTGAGTGCTGTTGGATGGATTGGTGGGAAACTGTCACCTTGAGTAGCACAAGTGCCTGAAGCAGGGGCAAAGGGCAGCACCCAAGGAAAAAGTATGAAAATTACATTGGAGGCATGAAAAGGTGATCATAAGAAGAAAACCACTCTTTAGTTTAGAGAGGGCTATGAGGATGACTGGGGACTGGAGCATTGCCTGGAGAGGAGAGGCTGAGGGACCTGGGGCTGCTTAGTCTGGAGAAGACTGAGAGGGGATTTAATCAATGTTTATAAATATCTGAGGGTGGGGGGGATTGGGGACGGGCTCTGCTCACTTGCTGCCTGGGATAGGACAAGGAGCAATGGATGGAAGCTGCAGCACAGGAGGTTCCACCTCAACACAAGGAGGAACTTCTTCACTGTAAGGGTCACTGAACACTGGAACAGGCTCATCAGAGTGGCTGTGGAGTCTCCTTCTCTGGAGCCTTTCAAGCCCTGTTTGTATGTGTTCCTGTGTGACCTGAGCTAGATTGTATGGTCCTGCTGTGGCAGGGGGATTGGACTGGATGATCCCTTTGGGTCCCTTCCAGCCCCTGACATCCTGTGAGCCTGTGAGGAGCTCAATGGCAGGAGGCATGGTAGAATCGTAGATATTTTGGGTCGGTGTCATGATAGGGAGATGTAAAAAGTGCTATTTTTAATCAGCTGCTAAACTGTTCCATTTGCACTTAGGTGTAAAGCAGGAGGATGGGAAGTGATTGATTTAATGGTCAAGTTGATATGAGTAATGAAGGAAAGAAATTTCTGCACAAACTTGTAATGAACAAACAAGGAAATCTGGAGTAATCACACATCAGAGTCACAGATTACATTGTGCTGGAGGGCACCCTTAAAGCTCATCCTGTCCAATCCCCCTGCAGTCAGCAGGGACATCTCCAGCTGCATCAAGCTGCCCAGGGACACATCAAGGCTGATCTTGAAAGTCTCCAAGGATGGGACCTCAACCACATCCCCGGAGAGCCTGTTCCAGTATTTCACAGCTCTCACTGTCAAGAGCTTCCTCCTGATATCCAACCTAAATCTCCCCTGCTCCACTTCCAAACTATTGCCCCTTGTCCTGTCACTCCAAGCCCTTCTAAACAGTCCTTCTCCAACCTTCCTCTAGGTCCCTTTCAGATATTGAATTGTAGCTCTAAGGTTTCCTTGGAGCCTTCTCTTTTCCAGGCTGAACAGCATCAACTCTTTCAGGTTGCATTTAGGATATGATTGTGTCTGGGTGGGTTTGTGGAGGCTAATTCTTGTTTTTATGACACGGAAAACAGTGATAAACGGAACAGAAAGGTACTGGGCTGGAGGTTGTGTGGTGAGAATGTGGAACTTGTTTATGCCCATTTTTGGCTGTCTGCAGGAGTTTGGGTTCAGACCTGTTAGAAGAAAGCTGAAGTTGCGTGGGACTGTGGGAGAAGGCTCAGGGACAGGGGTACAAGGTGGCAGAGAGCTGCTGCTGGTGGATGGAGTTTGGAGGGAGGGGCTGGTAGGAAAGCAGGTTGTGAGAGGGATGCGGAGGGGAGGAGGCAGCTCAGCTGGGAAGGTCTCAGATCTGTGTGGGCCGCCGAGATGAGAAGTGCTGGCAGGCTGCAGTTGGTCCCCTGCACTGCCCCTGTCGGGGGCATCTGGAGTCAATATAAGAATCATGGGCTCATAGACTGGTCTGGGTTGGAAGAGACCTCCAAAGGTCGTCCAGTCCAACCCCCTCTGCACTCAGCAGGGGCATCCTCGACTAGATCAGGTTGTCCAGAGCCCTGTTGTGCTTCATCTTGAGTATCTCCAGGAATGGGGACTGAGCCTAATGGCTGTTGGCTGGGGACTGGCTGAGTCTTGAGGAATGGATTGCAAGAGCTGGGGTAGGAGAAATCTCACAACTCTTCATCTGCCAAGGCCACTGGTCTTTTCCTATGGGTGTTTTCAGAAGTGGTGAGGAGGGGAGTCTGTGGGCACAGGGCCAGGTGCTGCTGAGCAGCAGGGGATCTGTCAGCCATTGTGTGTCCTGGCTTACCTGGGAGATGCTCACACGTCATGCTTAACATTAAAACATTTCCCTAGTGCCTGGTTGCTCAAGGACCTGCAGGTCACCTCTCTCATTACTGTTTGCAGGGCTGCAGAGTCTCTTCCTTAGCTGCTGCTTTTGTCTTCCTGACGGATCTTGAGGCTGGGCATTGTGTGGAGCTTGTAGGAGCAGCAGAAGGCTGCTGATATGCTGCTGCTTCTCCTGAGCTGCTGCCTGTGGTCCTCCAGCAGGCTGCTCCTCCACTCTGCACCTGTGTCTTTTCATGCTTTGCCACCTCATTAGGTTGGGAGGCCTTTGGTGCAGGCACCCTCTCATGTTTATTAAGTGCTTGTAGCTCAGCTTTGTTCTCTGTGCCCTCTTTATGTTACACAGTGGTGGTGCATCACTGTGCTCTCCCCCAGGCCTACCCCTTTCCATGTAGGTCATTGGTGTGTGTGGAAGTACAGCTCTGCAATCAGATGTAAGGAACAGGCTGTTCTTCAAAGCCAGGTGTAGAGTTTCTGGGTTTGTTTGTTTTTTTTTTTTGTCTGGTTGTTTATTTTTTTGTTTCCTCCCAGAGGATGCTCTATTTATGGTCTTTGCTGCTGCTGATTTTGAAAGGAAAGCAACTCCCAAATCAGCCTACAAAGGAAAATAATCCATTTATGAACTGCTTATGCAATTCTGAGCTCAGATGGTGCTGTGACAATCTGCAGCAGATCTGATTGCTCCAGGAGGAGCCCTCATGCAGGGGCTGACTGGGTGTTTATGTGCAGGTCTGGGAGCAGGTGGGACAAAAACCTGGAAGGGCAGCTCTGGGTGATGCCACAGTTAATTTAGCTGAGTCCTGCTCTGCTCAGAGGTCTCACCTGGTGTGTCTGAAGGTGGCCACAGCACTGCTCCCCTAGCTGCTAGCTTAGCATAGGAGCTTAGCACTGCATCTCTGCTGCTAGCTTAGCTTGGGAGCTTGTGCTTGATCGGTCCAGCTTTTGTCTTCCCCAGAAATATTTCTCTGTTGTATTTGCTGTAGGAAAATTTCAAAGAGAGGGAGGTAATTCAGCTAGTTGAAAGGGCGGGTGTGTGAAACCAACCCTCCAAAACCTGAAACCACCACCATCAAAACAATAGATGAAAGGGACAGACAGAGGAGGGAGGGCAGGCGTGTTTCAGAAGAGCTCTGCTGGTTTTGGCTGCGGCCAGCAGGGTTGAGCAGTTTGCATAGAAAGTAGTTTATTGTCAGCAAGAGCTGAGGATACCTGCCAGCTCTGCCGTGCATTATGCCTCTGAAAGGCTCTGTCCCTTTGGCTGGGCCAGTTTCTGGCCTGACAACTCTTTGCTGCCCACAAGCACCTTCTGTCTTCATTGCTCTTCTGTATAACTGAACCAAATCCTCCACTGCCGTACAGCAGTTTCTACACCCGAGTTTGAGTTCTTCCCAGTTTGAGTTCTGGATGAGTGGGGCTGTGACACACTTGTGTCCAGTTACAGCCAGACACCAGCCTCTGCAAGAGCTTTCCAGGACCTTTCCTTAGCAGAAGAGATAGTCAAGAACCATCTGGGTGCATTCCAATGTGGTCTTCTCTAGCTGATCCTGCTCTGGCAGGGGAGCTGGACCAGATGAGCTTTTGCGGTCCCTTCCAGGCCCTGACATTCTGTGATTCTAGGAATCTCAAGACCTTGGTTTATCCACTCATCTTCCTCTTAGTTTTTCTGTGGTTTCTCACTAATTGTGGAGTAACAGCTGGTTTTGGAGGCTTGGATGAAATGACCTAGTGACTTGATGGTCAGGTTCATGACAGGTTCTACACCATGAGGGTGGTGAGATGCTGGAACAGGTTGCCCAGGGAGAGGGTGGAAGCCTCATCCTTGGAAGTTTTTAAGGCCAGGCTGCATGAGGCCATGAGCAGCCTGATCTAGTATGAGGTGTCCCTGCTTATGGCAGGGAAGTTGGAACTGGATGATCCTTGGGGTCCCTTCCAACCCTGACAATTCTGTGATTCTGTTTCTATAATTTTCTGTTCTCAGTGATGGGGGCTTGGAGGGTGTTTGCTATCTAATCAGCAGCCTGGAGAGAAAGATGCTGATGACTCTCTCCCTCATGTGGTGGCACACCCTCTACATGTGTGCTAAATACTTGCCCTTGTAGCTGCTGTGAGCTCTCTGGGTTTGGTGGTTGTGCAGCAGGTAGGGCAGGGGCTCCTTATGTGTGGTGCCATGTAGAGTGGTGTCCTCTCCCATCTAGAGCCACTCACTGCTACTGGACCAGAAATAATCATAAAATCATAGAATGGTAGGGTTGGAAGGGACCTCAAGGATCATTCAGTTCCAACCCCCTGCCATAGGCAGGGATATTTCCAGACCTCAACCAACCTGACCTTGAACACCTCCAGGGAGGGAGCAACCACAACCTCCCTGGGCAACCTGTGCCAGTGTCTCAACACCCTCACTGCAAACAACTTCCTCCTAACACCCAGTTTAAAGCTCCTCTCTGCCAGTTTAAACCCATTCCTCCTCATCCTGTCATTGCAAGACCTTGTCAATAGTCCCTCTCCAGCCCTCCTGTAGGCCCCCTTCAGATACTGGAAGGCCACTCCAAGCCTTCTCTTCTCTAGGCTACAGAGCCCCCACTCTGTCTTCATGGCAGAGCTACTCTAGCCCTCTGATCATCTTCATGGCTCTCCTCTGGACTTGCTCCATGAACAATACTAAAGGAGGAGGAGGCTGCACTCACTTTTGTCACAACACAAACGTCTGAAAGGATTTTCTTCACCTGCACAGACCTCCTAAGTAAACCTGTGTTGAAATAGTCTCTGCTGAGGAGACTTGTGGCTGAGTGCAAGGACAGCATAAAATGCATGGAATGGTTTGGGTTGGAAGGGACCCTAAAGATCATCTAACTCCAGCCTCCTGCTCCAGGCCTCATCCAACCTGGCCTTGAACACCTCCAGGGAGTGGGCATCCTCAGCATCTCTGGACAACCTGTTCCAGTGTCTCACCATGCTCACTGTAAAGAATTTCATCCTAATATCCAGTCTAAATCTCTCCTCCTCAGGCTTCAATCCAATCAACTCAATCAATTGATGCTGTGAATGAATACACTTACCTGAGATCAGTGTGCAACTGAGGACTATGAGGATGCTGCATAGCATCATAAAGTAGCATTCTTTGTGCTTCAATGTGCAGCTAGGATGTCTTTAGCTGTGTTTCTGCAGTGCTGCAAACTCCAGCCAGAGCCACCTGGAACTGCTTTAGGAAACTCTTGAGTTTCCACATGGAGATCTGTGGTTTCACAAGTTCTGAGCAATTTGATCAGTTCTTATGAAAAGCTCAAGCTGAAGCTGCAGTGTGAGTACAACCCAGACAGCAACTGTGTGCTGGGCTGCAGCAAGAGCAGTGTGGGCAGCAGGGCAAGGGAGGGGATTGTGCCCCTTTGCTCTCCTCAGGCACCATCTTCAGTCCTGTGTGCAGTTCTGGAGCCCTCAGCACAGGAAGGACGTGGAAATGTTTGAGCCAGTCCAGAGGAGACCACGAAGATGCTGAGAGGGCTGCATGAGCTGTGCTGTGAGGACAGGCTGAGAGAGTTGGGGCTGTGCAGCCTGGAGAAGAGAAGGCTTCCAGGAGACCTTAGAGTAGCCTTCCAGTATCTGAAGGGGACCTACAGGAAGGCTGGGGAGGGATTATTGACAAGGTCTTGTAATGACAGGACAAGGGGCAATGGGTTTGAAGTGGCAGAGGGGAGATTTAGACTGGATGTGAGGAGGAAGTTGTTTGCAGTGAGGGTGGTGAGGCACTGGCACAGGTTGCCCAGGGAGGTTGTGGCTGCTCCGTCCCTGGAGGTGTTCAAGGCCAGGTTGGACGAGACCTTGAGTGACCTGTACTAGTGGGAGGTGTCCCTGCCTATGGCAGGGGTTTGGAACTAGATGACCTTTGAGGTCCCTTCCAGCCTTACCATTCTATGATTCTATGAAATATGACAAACATTAACTCTGTAGGATAGAGAATCCTGCGGCCAATATGCTGCTCGCCCTCGAGGGAGACCCAGGAGGCTCCTTTTTGCTGCTAAAGGCAGAAGGCATGATAGAACCTAATTACAGGATTTCTTACAAAGAGGCTTTGGTTATTTACAGACAAAATAGTATCAGACAGTGCCCAAATGCTTGAGGAGAGTTCTGTCGGTGTGTTGAAAGTCGTTGCGGGCAAAGCAGAGCGTAAGGTGGCAGGGCAGAGCAGGCGAAAGCCAAAGCAGGCATGTGGCAAAAGCCTGTTTATGCTTTGCCTGAATGTAGACAGCCCCTTTGGCCACAGAGATTCACCAATCAGAATGGCATTGTGCCAAACCTGACCCTATGAGTTGAAGTCAGGAGCTTGCATTCCCTTACTTGGAAAAGATCGAGTCTGGGCAAGGCTTGGACCCTTGAAGTGGCTGTCTCCAAGCCTTCTGTCTGCTTCCCCCCACCACACACACACAGCAGAGGGAAGGGGACCATGGGATCGTGCCTGGGGAAGTCAGGCTTAGTATCTTCCACGATGACTTTTAATAGATGCTACAATATTATTTGATTGTGAAACCAGCAGCTAAAACATGAATAAGAAAAATGTCTGTGCCCTGACCTGAACAAATGACTGTGTAGCTCATGCAAGATCTTTAGCAGTTGTTGCCTCTGCTGAGAAAACGAAAAAAAACCTCCATCTCTTCAGCATGTTTCCTATTAAAAATCATCATAGTCACAAAATGTTAGGGGTTGGAAGGGCCTCCCAGAGATAATCAAGTCCAACTCCCCTGCCAAGCAGGGTCACCCAGGGCAGGTCACCCAGGAACACATTCGGGCAGGTTTTGAAAGTCTCCAGAGAAGGAGACTCCACAACCTCTCTGGGCAGCCTGCTCCAGGGCTCTGTCACCCACACAGAACAGAGGTTTCTCCTCATTGAGGTGGAATTTCCTGTGCTCCAGCTTGTACCTGTTGTTCCTTATGCTATCACTAGGTACCACCAAAAAGAGGCTTCTTCTTGATGCCCACCCCTCAGACATTTATAGACATTGCTATGATCCCCTCTAAGCCTTTTCTTCTCCAAGATGAACAGCCCCAGGTCCTTCAGTCTTTTTTCACCAGAGGGGTTGTCAAGTCACTTCATCATCCTTTAGCTTCTATTTGGACTCTCTCCAGTAGGTCCCTGTCTCGCTTGACCTGGGGAGCCCAAAACTGGACACAGTATTCCAGGTGTGGTCTCACCAGGACAGATAGAGGAGCAGGAGAATCTCCCTAGACCTGCTGGCTACGCTTTTCTTGATGGACCTCAGGATATCATTGGTTTTCTTGGCCACAAAGGCACATTGGTGGCCTGTGGAGAACTTGCTGTCCACCAAGAGTGCAAGGTCCATGCAGCTGCTTTCCAGCAGGACAACCCCTGATCTGTACTGGTGCCTGGTGTATCCTGCCCAGATGCAAGACTGCACACTTACCCTTATTAAACTGAGGAATCCATTTCTGGGGCTCATTAGCTTGCAGAAGAGGAGTCTGAGAGGTGAACTCACTCATGTTTATAAATCTGTAAAGGGTGAGTGGCAGGAGGCTGGAGCCAGGCTCTGCTGGGTGATGCCCAGTGACAGGACAAGGGGCAGTGGGTGGAAGTTGAGACATAGGAAGTTTCATGTAAACATGAGGAGAATTTTTTTCCCTGTGAGGGTGACAGAACACTGGAACAGGCTGCCCAGGGATATTCAAACCCCACCTGGATGCATTCCTGTATGATCTGGTCTAGGTGATCCTGCTGGGGCAGGGGTTTGGACTAGGTGATTTTTTGAGGTCCTTTCCAGGCCCTGACATTCTGTGATTCTTTGTATGAATAGCTCTGTTTTCAGAGAGAAAACTGTTAGCTTTCTTTTTATAGCATTTCCTACTCCTCCTTGGAATGAGGAGTTTTGCTTATTCCTTGCTCTTCTCTTAGGCCCTGCGCTGTATCAGGTTCTTGTTAGATGTTTTGCTAGCTGTTCAGTGCATCTTGGCATCAAAGGATGGGGCCCTTGTTCAGTGACATAAGGGCTCAGGCCTCATAGCCTTTGGCATATGCTTCAAGGCAGCCTTAAATTTTGCCTCGGAACAGGAGATTAAAGGCTTGTGAGAGCCACTTTGCAGCGAGAAGTCGAAAGCACACAGTGTAGAAGATTTGTTCTCAAAGAGAATTTGTGATTGTTGCAGCAGCTGCCTCTTTGAAACCATCCTGGGGATGTATGAAATCTGTAGTTCAGAACATACCTGTGCCTTTCCCACGAGCAATCCTGAGGTGCTGGTGAGGTGACAACCCCAGGGAGGGCTTGCTGGTGCAGATGGGCAGGGGCTCTGGAAACCAGAGCAGGTCTGACCACCTGGCCAGTGGTGGTGGTGAGGGGATGCTGTTTGTGCAGCCCAAGGGGATGCTGTGGCTGAATTGGTGTTCCCCATGCTGCATCACTTCTTGGTGGGGTGGGTACCTAAAGCAGGGGAGATGCTTCCAGGTCCCAACAGGGAAGTCCCTGGCTCCAGCAGAATGGATAAGGTCTGTGGTTTGTGGCCAGGTTTGTGGAGGGTTAAACCATAGCTGGCAGTCACTTCCCCTCTCACTACATCTGCCAAAACACAAATCCAAGTTTCTGAGCTGTTTTCTGCAGGGGCTGAAGGAACACAACCTCTGCTGCAGGGCAGGCATCGAGCTGTCTCTTGCCATGCCAGCAAGCAGGGAAACATGGATGCTCTTTAATTGTCATGAAGTGTCCTTGTTAGCAAGGTTGAAGTCTTGCTGTGCCCCTGTTTGCACAGGGAAATCCTTGGAAGGCTTTGCCTTGGAGAAAGTATCTCCTTTCATCTAGAACATCCTTCCAGTATCTGAAGGGGGCCTACAGGAAAGCTGGGGAGGGACGTTTTAGGGTGTTGGGTACTGATAGGACTAGGGGAAATGGAGCAAAGCCAGAAATGACTTCTTTGCCTCAGTCAATGACTTCTTTGCCTCAGTCTTTAACAGCAAGGGCTCCAACCACAATGTCCAAGTTGCAGAGGGT
>VWZE01014713.1:14924-32648 GCA_013396675.1 Eubucco bourcierii | reverse complement strand
CTAGTGGGAGGTGTCCCTGCCTATGGCAGGGGGTTGGAACTGGATGATCCTTGAGGTCCTTTCCAACCTTACCATTCTATGATTCTATGTTTTTAAGACCAGACTGGATGTGGCTCTGAGGAACCTGATCTAGTGTGAGGTGTCCCTGCCCATGGCAGAGGGGTTGGAACTGGATAATTCCTGGGGTCCTTTCCAGCCCTGACAGTTCTGTGTTGCTATGATTCTGTGATTTTTTTCTGTTACTCTTTTGAGCCAGATGTGTATTAGTGTGGAGATACCCAAGGCAGCATTCTGGGGTGAGTGGGGTGGGAGTCTTGCCACGGGACAGCTGACCTTGCTTAAATCTGGAGAGAGCAGATCTGCTGGTGCTTACTGGTGTAAGTCCCAACCGTGCCATCAAGCTGGGCCGTGGACAGAGCAGTTCTGCTGCTGTTTACACTGATTTCTGTGAATGCTGAGTGTAGCCTCTGTAAACACTCTCATTGCCAAATTAAGCTCTTCCCCTTCCAAAGTCACCTCAGATGACTTTCTTCATCTTCACCCCTCACTTGGAAGAGTTTGCAGTCCGAGTGAGAAAGGCGTTGTGGGTGTGGAGGGAGCAGGAGAGCTTTCTCCAGGAGTTTCAGGGCCGTTGCAGGGTTCTCTCTCCTGCCTCTCCTCTGTGCAGCAGCGTGGAGTGAGGCTTCCGCAGCTGGGAGAGGAGCGAGCGAGTCTGCTCTGAAAACAGCTTGTGTGGGGAACTGGAATAGCCTAGCACAGATTACCAGAGCCTGTTTATTGTTGTGGGAGATGCCTGATAACTGCTCCTTCAGTGAAGTACTGCCTGCTTCTACCGGTGGTGTCTGTGGGTGTTTAACTCCCAGTTTAAGCTCTTGCTCCTGCCCACAGGCTAAACAAACAGCAAACAGCATTCTCTAAGGCTTGTGAGGCACCAGGTGCTTGAAGCTTCACCTGATGGTGTATCAAGTTCAACACTTTTTGCTTAGAAAACAGAAGTGCTTAAATCTACACAGACCAGCACCTACATGTCTTGGGAGAGTTGGTTCCAGTCGCTGCCGCTGGCCTGGGCTGCGTATTTGGGGCAGTCCCTTCCCTGCTTGTAATGCGATGTGGGAGCTGCCCTGACCAAACTCTGATCTGGCAGAGAAGTGACATATTGGTCACCTCTCTCAATGGGATGAGTCAGAAAACCTAACCAACAGGTTGGGACCTGCAGAGACCCTTTTTCTTTATCCTTGAGCGTCCCCTGAGACTTTGCATCAAGGTTTGTGTCTCTCTTCCACTGCTCTTTGCTTGCTCTTCTGTCAGGCACCCAGTGACAGAATAAGAGGACACAGCCTCAAACTGTACCAGGGCAGGTTCAGGCTGGATGTTAGGAAGAAGTTCTTCCCAGCAAGGGTGATTTGCATTAGAATGGGCTGCCCAGGGAGGTGGTGGAGTGCCCATCCCTGGAGGTGTTTAAGGGGAGGCTGCATGAGGCACTTAGTGCCATGGTTTAGTTAATGAGAAGGGTTAGGTGATAAGTTGGACTTGATGATCTTAGAGGTCTTTTTCAACCTGGTTAATTCTGTGATTCTGTGATCAGTTTCCAAAGTGCTGGTCAAAGCTGGAAGTAGTTCAGATGTAAAGGTGACTTTGAATCTGAACTGCCATTGGAATGGGCTGCCCAGGGAGGTGGTGGAGTTGCTGCTGTCCCTGGANCCAACCCAGTGCTGTGAATTCCCTGTATGGATCCTATGATTTCATGGTGGCCTCAAAATGCCTTAGGTGTTTGATGGACAACTGTGTGTTCTTCCTGGTGGAGAGGACAGCCACCTAAGGATATGCAGGAGGCAGGCCATGGGACAGCATCAGTGAGAGGCACTTGAGGAGTAACTTGAGCAGCAAAATCCTTGTGAGAGGATGTCTGGGTGAGTGGAAGTCTCTCTCTTAAATGCTGATCGTTACTAGTTGGGGGTCAAGGTTTCTGTTGCAGGGTAGCTGGTCTGGTGTGTGTGCCTGATCAAGGTGGATGCTTGGCAGTGAAAAAGAAGCAAACAACTTCTTCCCTTGAATCTAAAACTGCTGAGGATGTATGGGACTGCCACAGGAGCACGTGCTTTCAGCTCGCTGGGCAGACACCACAGGGCTGTCCAAGGCTGACCACTCTTGTGCCAAGAATATCATGGAAGTCAGCCAACTGTTTTTGTTGACATGGCTAAAATAGTTTCATGTAGCTGCACCAAGGTGAAGCTGAAGAGGGAGTAAAGCAAGGATAGGGTCAGGAGAAAGGAGACAAAGTGATGTATTACCTTTGTAGGTTACTAGCCCTACCTGAAGCCACTCTGTGCTAAGTGTGTGACTGGAACAGGTCCAGGCTGGGGTCACAGAGCAGCTGTGGAGTAGTGGCAGTTTGATGTGCTGTGCTGTGCTCTGCTGCTGGTAGGACCCATAGAGTTGGTGTAATCTGTCTTCAGGTTTACTACACACAAACTGTTTTCTGGTGTGGTTCTTGTCCAGCTGCTGCTGCCTGTGCTTGCTTCTTGGTATTCACTTTTCAGTTCCTTGTGGCTTCTTGGTGGCACAATCCTGGTCCTGGCTGCTTCTGTCCTTGGACATCATCGAAGATGTGCCAGTTCAGTCTCATTAATTACTCTTTGCTACTTCTTTGCCTTCCATGTGGTGAAGACATAGAACAGAGGACATAGAACTGTTAGAGTGAATCCAGAGGAGGGCCACAAGGATGCCCCAAGAACTGGAGCACCTCTGCTATGAGGATAGGCTAAGTGAGCTGGGGTTGTTCAGCATGGAAAAGACCTTAGAGCTGGGGGGACCTTAGAGCTGCCTTGCAACATCTCAAGGGGTCCTACAGGAAGGCTGGAGAGGGACTTTTCATGAGGGTGTATAGCAACAGGGCAAGGGGGAATGGTTTGAAGCTGAGGGAGAGCAGGGTTAGACTGGATCTGAGGAAGTTCTTCAATATGAGGATGGTGAGACTCTGGAATAGGCTGCCCAGGGAGGTTGTGCATGCCTTTTCCCTGGGGGTGTTCAAGGCCAGATTGGATGAGGCCTCGAGCAACTGAGTCTAGTTGAGAGGTGTCTCTGCCCATGGCAGGCAGTCGGAGTGGATGATCTCTGAGGTCCCTTCCAACCGAGGCCTTTCTCTGATTTTTGTTTCCCTGAGTTGATGTCCTAGGAGTAGAGATTTAGGTGTTCTCAGCAGTGACCACGTGTAGCCCTTGAACTCTGATGGCGTGCAGCTGTTTGGCACTCAGATTGGAGTCGTGCTGGCAAACGAATCACAGAATGTCAGGGGCTGGAAGGGACCTCTAAAGCTCATGCAGTCCAACCCCCCTGCCAGAGCAGGATCACCTATACCAGATCACACAGGAACACATCCAGGTGGTTTTGGAATATCTCCAGAGAGGGAGGCTCCACACCAGCCCTGGGCAGCCTGTTCCACGGTTCTGTCACCCTCACAGGGAAAAAATCCCTCCTCATGTTTCCATGAAACTTCCTATGCCTCAGCTTCCACCCATTGCCCTTTGTCCTGTCGTTGGGCATCACTGAACAGAGCCTGGCTCCAGCCTCCTGCCACTCACCTTTACATATTGATAACCATTGCTGAGGTCACCTCGCAGTCTCCTCCCAGCAGCACAGCCCAAGCAACTCCCTCAGGCTCTCCTCCTACCAGAGCTCTTCCATTCCCTTCAACATGTTTGTGGCTCTGTGCTGGACTCTCTCCAGCAGTTCTATGTCCCTCTTGAACTGGGGAGTCCAGAACTGGACACAGTAGTCCAGATGTGGCCTCAGCAGGGCAGAGTAGAGGAGCAGCTCTCTCAACAGTGCTGCCAAGGTGACTTGCAGGCATGCTTCAGTGGGTGATGTTGGGTGGGAATTACAGAGCAGTTGGGCTTAAGAACCCTCTTGGGCATGAATATGGCTATAATCTTAGGAGCACACTTCCATGGGTTACTTTATGCCTTGTGAACAGAACCTCTAGATTTCATGGCTATAAATGAAGGCTCCCTCGTGCAGTGAAGAGCTCCTGCCTGGCCCTGCCTTTCACCCACGTCATTAGACTCAGGCACAAGAGGTTAGGAATAGATCCCTACTGATTACTTTGAAAAGAGCTGCTCAGACTTTCAAACTGTGTTTTGTAATAAAATTAACGATGGCTGCTAAGTCTTTGCTCCAACACAACCTTCCTCTTGCTGTCCTGGCATGGTGCAGGCTGCCCAGCTCTGCCCTTGCAGTCCTGAGAAACCTCATGTCGTGCTGGGAGGAGCTTTCCTGATGCCTGCACAGTGTTTTAGTGTCAAACACTGCATTTCTGAGGTCTCCTTCAGCAGCAAATTGGACTGTAACACCTAAACAGAAATAGCTGAAACGCTGCATGAGTGTGTGAAAAATTCAGCAGCTTTGCTGGTGCTTAGCAGCAAGTGAGATGCCTGCTGAAGGAATAACTTGAGGGATTTTTTTGTTAGTTTTGTTGTTGTTGTTAGTTTATTTTGAGGGCTTTGTTTGTTTGTTTGCTTTCCCAGTTGTGTGGTGGGTTTGTTTTGGTTTGTTTTTTTCATTGACTTTGGTTTATTTGTTTTTAGTAACAAAACAGTAGATACTGCTCGCAGAATCACCGAAACCTCCAGGTTGGAAAAGCCCCTCAGGATCACCAAGTGCAACCCTGCTCTACAAAACTCGCCTTAAACCATATCCTCAGAATCTCAGAATGGTAGGGTTGGAAGAGACCTCAAGGATGATGTTAGATGTTAGGATGATGATGATGTTAGGACTGGATGTTAGGAGGAAGTTCTTTGCAGTGAGGGTGGTGAGGCACTGGCACAGGTTGCCCAGGGAGGTTGTGGCTGCTCCCTCCCTGGAGATGTTGAAGGCCAGGTTGGAGGAGGCCTTGAGTGAGCTGTGCTAGTGGGAGATGTCCCTGCCTATGGCAGGGGGTTGGAACTAGGTGATCCTTGAGGTCCCTTCCAACCTTACCATTCTATGATCTAGTTCCAACCCCCTGCCATAGGCAGGGACACCTCCCACTAGTACAGCTCACTCAAGGCCTCCTCCAACCTGGCCTTCAACATCTCCAGGGAGGGAGCAGCCACAACCTCCCTGTGCAACCTGTGCCAGTGTTCCTGAAGCACCACATCCAACCAATCCAACTGATTTTAAACTGATTTGAAAATTCTTGTGGAACTATAGATGCTCTTCTGGTATGAACCTTTGAAGTGGTAGAGGAATCAGCCTGCCTCTCAGAGATTAACTGGGATGTGGCGCTAACAGCGGTGCAACTTCTCAGTGAGATTATAGAAACTGCTGCTGGTTTTAACCCAAGGGCCACAGGGTTTGAAATGCAAATGTTGTGGCTGCCTCAAGCACTCGGGGACAGAATCAGGAGCTGCAGTCTCATGTATCTGCTGCTCTTTTCCTTTAGGTTACGATGCCCTGAGCTACTCTGTGGAAAGTACGGACAAGTGGAGCGGGAGACAGCTGCTGCAAGCCAACCAGGAGAACACCACTGATGTCCCAGAGGGTGGGGGACAGCCATATGTCAGAAACTGCACTGAACCAGGTAGGAATGAAACTTGCTTCCAGCTCCTTGTTCTTAACAGTTGACTTTCTTACCTCCAGGTATCTGTTTGAGTGTCAAATGCAGTGGCAAAAGCTTGTCCTTACAGATTTTTAGGTCAATGAGCATGATTGTTGTTTTCCTTGTCTGCATCACATGGGTGCTGCAACCTCCTTCAGCACTAGGGCTAAGAGGAGGACCTGCTGTTGTCTGGAGTGTGGGACAGTGATTAACAGGTAGTGACAGCCAGGAACTGACATCACAAGCAGCATGTCTTCTGTGGTTCTTGCATAAACACTGCATGTGCTTCTAGCAGTGCTGATGTGTCCTGGAGGGCTCACTCTCTGAGAAATTAGTGAGTACTCCTCTGTTTAGGACTTCCACCAGCAGTGGACTCAAAGAAACCTGGTCTGATGTAGCCTGAAAGTGGGTTGATCTGCTGCTGAGAAATAGGGCTCAATGCATAATGTAGCTCATGCCTCTGGGAGGGACTTTAGCAGAGTCCTCCTCATCTCCTTGACACCTGTTTTTATGAAACTCACAGGAGCTTGATGGCACTGAAACTGCTGCTGTACTTTGGTGGAGTTGGTTAACATATTTAGGTTTTGGGAGAGATGGATCCAAACACGTCAGCTGTGTTCATATGCTTCATATGAACATAGTTTTAGTGCCCCCAGCATAAGAGGGACATTGAACTGCTGGAGCAGAGGGCCCAGAGGAGACCATGAAGATGATCAGAGGGGCTGGAGCACCTCTGTCCTGACCCCTATGGGAACAGGCTGAAGGAGCTGGGACTGTTCAGCCTGGAGAAGACAAGGCTGCAGGGAGACCTGAGAGCAGCCTGCCAGTACCTGAAGGGGGCTACAAGATCATAGAATCATGGAATGGTAAAGCTGGAAGTGACCTCAAAGATCACCCAGTTCCAACCCCCTGCCATAGGCAGGGACACCTCCCACTAGCACAGCTCACTCAAGGCCTCATCCAACCTGGCCTTGAACACCTCCAGGAAGGAAGCAGCCACAACCTCCCTGGGCAACCTGTGCCAGTGTCTCACCATTCTCACTGCAAAGAACTTCCTCCTAACATCCAGTCTAAATCTCCCCTCTGCTAGTTCAAACCCATTGCCCCTTGTCCTGTCATTGCAGGACCTTGTAAATAATCCCTCCCCAGCCTTCCTGTAGCCCCCTTCAGATCCTGGAAGGCTACTCTAAGGTGTCCTGGAAGCCTTCTCTTCTCCAGGCTGCAGAGCCCCAACTCTCTCAGCCTGTCTTCACAGCAGAGCTGCTGCAGCCCTCTGAGCATCTTTGTAGCCTCCTCTGGACTGACTCCAACACTTCCATGTCCTTCCTGTGCTGAGGGCTCCAGAACTGCACACAGGACTCCAGATGGGGTCTGAGGAGAGCAGAGTAAATACCTTAAGAAGTCCTCTTTATTCCCAGTCCCTTTCAATGTAAGCATTTCTATGATTCTGTCATTTCATCTGAACCATTATTGTAGTGTATTTACACCACCATGGTTGTGTAAATATGAATGATGAGTGCTAGGACTGGTTGGCAGTCAGGAGTGTTTGAACTGTCGTGGTTGGAGCAGGAGTAGGACTATCAGTGTGTCTGTGAAAGTCATCTGTTGACTTCAGTGGCCTGCAGGCCCCATGCAGAATTCTTGAGTTCTGCTTTTCAGGAAGCTGAGCAAAGAGCTGGTAGAAGTGCTGCTGTAAATAGCATTGAGATGTCCTCTGGTTCTGAAGGGGTTTTGTGCTGCGTACGATAGCACAATGTGAGAAAGCAAAGTGCTGTTAGTTGTGCTGGGGCAAGAATTTCAGAATTTTTCCCTTTCCCCTGCAGCTGGGAATGCTGCCAGCAGTCTGAATCCAGCACAAAATAGGCCACCAGTCATGAGCCCATACAGCTTCAACCTGCTGCTAATGCCAAGAGTGAAGCAACCATTCAGGAGATTGAAATGGGACCTGACTGGAGCTGCGCTACTGAATTCCATCTAGTCCAGCACAAGCTTAACCACCATCCTGGCAGACGAGGCTGAGGTGACCTTCAGAAGGGTTCCTCACGAGCTGTTGTGTTTACAAGTATTGGTAGGAGCAGGGTAGTTCAGACCAGTGAACAGCTCCTGCACTGCTGATGGTTGTTGTGGCACGAAGCTGGTGGAAGGCAGGGTTCAGCCCTTCTTCCACCTGCTGCAGTAGTGCTGCTCCAGGCTCCAGCTGGAGGCCAGCTCAGAATCACAGAATGAACCAGGCTGGAAAAGACCTAAAATCATTGAGTCCAACCTATCACCTAACCTTTCTCATTAACTAAACCATGGCACTAAGTGCCTCATGCAGCCTCCTCTTAAACACCTCCAGGGATGGGCACTCTACCACCTCCCTGGACAGCCCATTCCAATGCAAATCACTCTTGCTGGGAAGAACTTCTTCCTAACATCCAGCCTGAACATGCCCTGGCACAGCTTGAGGCTGTGTCCTCTTGTTCTGTCACTGGGTGCCTGGCAGAAGAACCCATCCCCAGCTGGCTGCAACCTCCTTTCATGTAGTTATAGAGAGCAATGAGGTCTGCCCTGAGCCTCCTCTTCTGCAGGCTGCACACCCCCAGCTCCCTCAGTCTCTCCTCACAGGGCTGTGCTCCAGCCCTCTCACCAGCCTTGCTGCCCTTCTCTGGACATATTCCAGCACCTCAATGTCTCTCTTAAGCTGAGGGACCCAGAACTGGGTATAGGACTCAAGGTATGGCCTGACCAGTGCTGAGCACAGGGGCAAAAGGACTTCCCTGGTCCTGCTGGCCACACTGTTCCTGATCCAGGCCAGGATGCCATTGGCCTTCTTGGCCACCTGGGCACACTGCTGGCTTCTGTTCAGCTGCTGTTGACTAACACCCTCTCTAGGCCTGGCTGCTCTCCATTCACTCTGTCCTCCCTCCACCTGCTGACCACACTTCTCCTGATGCAGCCCAGGCTCTCATTGGCTTTCTGGCTGCAGGTGCACACTACTGGCTCTTGTTGTGCTTCTCATGCACCAGCACCCCCAAGTCCCTATGTTCAGGGCTGTTAGGTGTGTCCTAACCAGTGCTGAGTACAGGGGCAGAATGACTTGGCTGGTCCTGCTGGCCA
The DNA here is from genome assembly GCA_013396675.1 of Eubucco bourcierii. Taxonomy (NCBI): domain Eukaryota; kingdom Metazoa; phylum Chordata; class Aves; order Piciformes; family Ramphastidae; genus Eubucco; species Eubucco bourcierii. The sequence goes on along the minus strand of VWZE01014713.1, from coordinate 23,974 downwards.
CAGTAGTCCTGATAGAGGCCAGGGTGAAGTGACAAAAGAGTGGACTGAAGCTTGAGGCGTGCAGTTTTAGGCTGGGCTTTAGAAATTCTTCACGGTGAGCATGGTGAGACACTGGAACAGGGAGGTCATGTATGCCCTCTGCCTGGAGGTGTTCAGGGCCAGGTTGGATGAAGCCTTGAGCAACATGGTCTAGTGAAGGTGTCCCTAGCCATGGCAGGGGGATTGGAACTGGATGATCTTTAAGGTCCCTTTCAACACAAACCATTCTCTGAATCTATGAAGGACCTGGAGTAGGAGTCAGAAAGCGCAGGAGCTCCCCAGGTGTGTCTGCCTTTGCCTTCTCTAAGGGTCTGTCTGCACATTGCTGCATGAGCAAATTGAGGCAGTTAGGCTAAAATTGTGATGTTGCTGTGTGCAATTTATGTGTGGTGTATACCCTAACCCTGGGGTGTCTGTTGTTAGTTGGGAACTGGCAGCGCTTAGACCTCCTCAGCATCCCCGCAGGACCTGCACTTAGGTGCGTTTGGCCCTCAGGTGCTTCTCCTTCCCTCTGGTGAGTGTTGGTAGGAAACTGCTGCCTGAAAAGACAATTATTATTATTTTTCCTGCCTACTTCCAAAATTAGGTTGTATAAACACCCAGAGCTAGGCAGAAATGGGGGTTTAGAAAAGCAATTTCGCCTTGCCTGTTGGAGGAGGGAAAATGAAGTCTCTCCTTTTGAACTGTTTTGTGGCTTGTTGCAGCACTGTTGGCAGTGAGCACTCTTCTGCTTGCTAAAGAAAAGATCTCTTTTTTTGTTTTTTTTTGTTTTTTTTTTTTCCTCCTGGACTGCACATGTGTTTGCAGGCTCATTTGAGAGCCTGGCATGACATTTCCAAACTGCTATTTTTATTTCCTAATGGCTAATCCAGTGGGCTATCCACTAGCATTTTATCAGCAGAACTGCTCAGCCTAGCGAGGGTTTTGTTCACTTCTCCTTTGAAACATACACTGTAAAAACATTAAAGGGGTAAAAAAGGGGACAGAATCCAGCCTTTTGGCAAATGTTTGTTGTCCTTTGTCATTTTTCAGTCTGAAGCCATTGCAGTTGGCTTGATGCTGTGGTCTTTTAGAGCAGTTGTCTTTAAAATGCACTTCTCATTCTGCACTGGTTCATTGAACTCCTAGGGGTGTTTGAGCCCTCTCCCCCCAGTGTGGCTTCTGGAATGAATCTTGCCAGACTGAAACAGGAGGATGGCTGCTGCTGTGGACAGTGGAGTTGGTCATCAGTGATATGGACAGGGAGCTTGAATGCACCCTCAGGCAAGTTTGCAGATGACACCAAGCTGTGTGATCTGGTTGACATACTGGAGGGAAGGGATCCATCCAGATGGACTTGGGCAGGCTTGAGAGGTTGGCCCAAGACCAAGTGCAAGGTCCTGCACCTGGGTTGGAGCAATCCCAAGCACAAATATAGGCTAGGAAAAGAGTGGCTTAAGAGCAATCTGGAGGAGGAGGACTTGAGGGTGTCAATTCCTGAATCATTTAATATGAGCCAGCAATGGTTGTTGGCAGCCCAGAAGGCAGCTGCGTGCTGGGCTGCATCAGGAGAAGTGTGACCAGCAGGACAGGGAGGGGATTCGGCCTTTCTGCTCTGCTCTGCTGAGACCTCACCTGGAGTACTGCATCCAGCGCTGGAGCCCCTGCAGAAGAGGGACATGGAACTGCTGGAGAGGGTCCAGAGGAAGCTCTGAAGATGATCAGAGGGCTGAAGAACCTCCCCTGTGGGGAAAGACTGAGAGAGTTGGAGCTGTTCAGTCTGGAGAAAGGAAGGCTCCAGGGAAACCTTATAGTGGCTTTCCAATACCTGAAGAGGACCTACAAAAAAGCTGGGAAGGGAGTTTTGACAAGGGCTTGTTGTGACAGAGTGAGAGGGAATGGATTTGAGCTTGAGAAGGGCAGATTTAGACTGGAGCGTAGAAAGTTCTTTACAGTGGGTGAGGAGACACTGGAACAGGTTTTCCAGGGAGGTTGTGGCTGCTCCCTCCCTAGAGGTGTTTAAGGCCAGATTGGATGAACCCTTGTACAACCTGGGCTGTTAGGAGATGTCCCTGTCTATGGCAGGGGGGGCTGGAACTAGAAGATCTTTAAGACCCTTTCCAACCCAAACCATTCTGTGGATCTATCAATCAAAGTTTAAGCAGATTCAATGCTGAGCTTTGGGGTCAAGCCCATGTGCTACCAAATTCAGAACTGGGGTCACACTAGAGAAATGGAGAGCAACTTGCTGTTAATTCAGGTTTGGTTTATCAGCTGGCAATGAGGTGAGAAGCTCAGAGGCTATGTTGGGCTGGGGTGCAATGTGTCTAGAAATGTGTGTTGTGCTTGGTTGTGGTGCCACCCCTCGTTAGCTCCTCACCAGACTGGCATATGTTTCTGCTGGGGAGCTGTCATCCTGTTCCTCCCTGGGTGTTATTTGCTTCCCATGTGCCTGGTCAGCAAGGCTGCAAGTCAAATAGCAGCCCTGCTGCAGTGTGCTGTTTTCAAGGCATTGTCAGCAAGAACAGGGAGTGTGTGGTCACTGTAGAAGTGGCAAGATCTCAGTACAGTCCTTTAGACCCTAAGGCCCAAAAGTGGTTTGATTTTAAACAGACAGAAAAGTTTTCATGAAATTATTTCTCATGTTTCCTCTTCTGATTTCAACCTTCTCTCTGATTTCAAGAGCCTTCTGATTTCAAGAGCAACCTCCTCTTTCTGTCCAGGTTTCTCCACTGAGTTGTATGTTATTGTGGTAGTTTGGGAGTTTCCTGTCCTGTTCCCCCCTTGAATTCACCAGACTGGAACTCAAGGGAGTGAAGCTATAGAGTTTGGGACTTTCCTGTCCTGTCCCCCCTTGAATTCACCAGACTGGAACTCAAGGGAGTGAAGCTATAGAGTTTGGGAGTTTCCTGTCCTGTCCCCCCTTGAATTCACCAGACTGGAACTCAAGGGAGTGAAGCTATAGAGTTTGGGACTTTCCTGTCCTGTCCCCCCTTGAATTCACCAGACTAACTCAGCTGGCTGGAACTCAAGGAAATGAAGCTATATTTACAGTGTGGCACAAATTTAGAAGCATCTATACAGATGTTTACAACTGGATACGATTCTTTACAAGTTAAAAGTCATACAGAACTACAAACCCCCTCCTGAACAGCAGAACCACCCAGGAGGGCTTTCAAGCCAAATTTTGTTTCCACCCCCACCCTTGTATCAGAAGTCTTATGTGCAGGGCTGAGATTACCAGATGAGAAGTAAGCAACAGGATGATTAGTTGAGGTTGTATTGGTCCAGGCAGAGGATTTAGTGAAGCAAGAGGCAGACAAACAGAGACTTTCTGACTGTTTATGTTTCTTGTTTTCATCTCTCAGCAGAACAAATGAATGATACAGACATCACTATTATTTTCTGTTCACAGCCAATGATCTAATTTCTCTCATTAAAATATTACAGTTAGCTTCAAACCAGCAGAGTTATGACAGTAGGATTTGTTGTGCTTGGCTAGGAAGTAGGTAACTCCTGCAGGCTGCTTGCTGATGCTTCTTGCTGTTTCTGTAGGGCCCTTTTTGTGCTGAACCACAAACCTTAGCCCACAGAACCCAAACCACTTGATATGAATTTGTGCTTTCATAGAATCACAGAGCAGCCAAAGCTGAGACCTTAGAGATGATCTAATCCAATCTCCCTGCCATGGCCAGGGATGCCTCTCAACCAGACCAGGTTACTCAGGGCCTCATCTAGCCTGGCCTTGAACAGCTCCAGGGAGAGGGCATCCACAGCCTCGCTGGACAATCTATTCCAGAGTGTTACCACCCTCATAGTGAAGAATTTCTTCCCAAGATCCAGTCTAAACCTATTCTCCTTCAATTTAAATCCTTCCTGTTGGGTGCTTGCTCTCCTCTCTTTGGTGTGGCCAGGCAGTGAGGTGACCATGAGCAGTGTGGCTTTTGTGGTGAGCAACTCAATGACCACCTCTGCCTGGTGTGTGGTGTGGCCCCAGGGTGGAAGGAGAGGAAAACCTGACCTGCTCTTTTACCTTTTGATTATCCTGTGGAAGACTCTTGTGCTTTGCTGTCTCTGTGCTGAAAACTGTCTTCACCCTCAGTGTGTACAAAGGCTTATGCACATGCTCAGCTGTGGGTGGTCTGAGTTGTCCAGGGTTGCCATGCCCAGGATGACACCCAAAGGACACACACAGGACATGAGACCTGTGTTTTTACCCATAAACATGTTTCTGGTGCTGGAAGAGGAACTCTACTAGAAGAATCCTTCTCCTGGAAGAATCCCTGCTCAGAAGACCTTCAGCAGAAGAAGAGTGGGGGTACTGGTGAAAGCAGAAGAAGAGTGGGGGTGAAGGTGAAGTTAGTGCTTGTATGCAGCTCTAAAACTCACTGCCACAGGGTGAAACCCAGAGCTTCTGAAGTTCCTTGGGTTTTTCTGTTTGCATTAAGTGTTGTCATCTTTTGGTGGATTGTCAACTTTGTATAGATAAACCCCACAGGAGCTCATGGCAGTGGCAGATGTGCCTGGCAGATCCCAGAACTGTATTAATGGCTCAGGTTTGAAGTATTTCAGTGGGTGGAGTTGTCCTGAGACTCCAGCTCATGCTCACAGTCCACTGCTTCTCTTAGCAGCAGAGTCAGAGGTGCAGGACTGAGACCTACTCACATCAAATCTGAAGAGGAGACAGAAATGAAATGTGGGTAAGATGTGTTTGGGTGCAGAACATGGTGGTGACTCTTTCATCTCTAGAGGTAACACAGAATTCTTGCCTCTTGGCCTTCCACAGGCTCACAGGATGTCAGGGGTTGGAAGGGACCCAAAAAGATCATTGAGTCCAACCCCCCTGCCAGAGCAGGACCAGACAGTCTAGCTCAGGGTACACAGGAATGCATCCAGACAGGCCTTGAAATTCTCCAGAGAAGGAGACACCACAACCTCTCTGGGGAGCCTGTGCCTGTGCTCTGGGACCCTTACAGTAAAGAAATTCCCCCTTGTGTTGAGCTGGAACCTCCTGTGCTGTAGCTTCCATCCATTGCTCCTTGTCCTATCCCAGGCAGCAGGGAGCAGAGCCTGTCCCCCCCCCCTCCTGACCTCCAACCCTCAGATATTTATAAACATTTATCAAATCCCCTCTCAGTCTTCTCTTCTCCAGGCTAAGCAGCCCCAGGTCCCTCAGCCTCTCCTCATCAGACAATGCTCCACTCCCCTCATCATCCTCAGAGCCTTCCTTGTAGCCTTTGTTCCTGCAGTTATGGTGCCAACCTTGGACTGTTTCTGAGCATCCTTCTGCTTTTTGCCTATGTGAGATGCAATGCCATGGGATCTTCACAAGCTTGGGTTTTGCTTTAGTGACAAGGGCTGGTGGATGGGAAATGGGTAGAAGACAGAATTCCTCTGGAATGAGCTGGTGACACAGTGGACAAAGCTGCACTTGCCCAGTTGCTCCATCCAGGAAGGACTTCTTCTTGGGCAAATAGAATATGCTATGTGAAGAAGACAGTTTTTTCCTCCCTGGAGGTGTTTAAGACCAGGCTGGATGAGGCCTGGTTGAGAGGTGCCCCAACCCACAGTGGGGACAACCTGATCTAGTGGAGAATGTCTCTGCTGGCTGCAGCAGGGTTGGACTAGATGACCTTTGGAGGTTCCTTCCAACCCAAACCATTCTATGATTTTCAATGGTTCTATATATATTTTTTTTAAAAATTCTCCTCTCTGAACCCAAATGCAATTAAATTAGACAAACAAAACCAACCCAACAAACAAACAAACTAAAAATCACTTTTCCCTCAAGCAAAACTTTTATTTTTTTTTTCTTCCTAACTGAATAAAAAGTGAATTTTTTTTTCTGCCTTGCAAGTTGCAAAACCTTGATTTCACTTGTGGGATCATTAGAAAAACAAATTGCTGTAAGTTTAGTAACAAAATGTCCCTGAAGAATAGAAAGAAGAGATTCTTCCCCTCCCTGAGCCATAACAGTTTTGTGCATTTGACAGAGATTTTTTTTCCCAACTCCTGCTCCTGCATCCTGCTTCAGTTGATTGCACTCCTCCACCCTCCCTCACAGAAGGAGAAGACTTGACAGAAGTCAGGAGGGTGCTTTCTCCTGAGTGACAGCTGGGAAGGAAGAGGAGTGTGTGATGCTGGCCCAGACCTTGGCCTCTGGAGTTGCTTTGTGGCCTGGTTTTGCTGCTTTATTTATAACTGTGTGTCGTGGGTTGGATTTGGACCCCACCAAATTGGAATTCACCCCCTGGAGTAAATTACCAAACAGGCTTGGAACTCGGAAGCAAACTGAAGGTTATATCACAGTATCACCAAAGTTGGAAGAGACCTCAAAGCTCATCAAGTCCAACCCGTTACCACAGCCCTCCAGACCAGACCATGGCACCAAGTGCCACATCCAAACCCACCTTGAACACCTCCAGGGACGCTGACTCCACCACCTCCCTGGGCAGCCCATTCCAGCAGTCAATGACTCTCTCAGGAAACAACTTTCTCCTCACCTCCAGCCTAAACTTCCCCTGGCACAGCTTGAGACTGTGTCCTCTTGTTCTGGTGCTGCTTGCCTGAGAGAAGAAGGTAACCTCCTCCTGGCTAGAACTACCCTTCAGGTAGCTGTAGACAGCAAGAAGGTCTCCCCTGAGCCTCCTCTTCTCCAGGCTAACCAATCCCAGCTCCCTCAACCTCTCTCCATAGGGCTGTGCTCGAGGCCTCTCGCCAGCCTCGTTGCCCTTCTCTGGACACACTCAAGCACCTCAATGTCCTTCAATTGAGGGGCCCAGAACTGAACACAGCACTCAAGGAGTACTCATCTGTGGAACTGCAGGACTGCAGAACCTCCTTGAAATAAGAGGTGATCACAAGTATTTTCTTCAGGGCTTTTTAGTCACTTAAGGGGCAACAGCCCATGTGCCACTGAGTTGGTGTCTTGGTGAGCAGGTTCCTTAGCACCAGCTTAGCAGAACCTCTTATCTCCTTACAGCCTGGATGTACTCAGACCACACAGCAAAGGGGAAACTTGGAGTCACAGAATCACAGCAACATCCAGGCTGGCAAAGCTCCTCAGGATCACCAAGTCCAACCTAGAACCCTACTCTACAAGATTCACCTTAAACCATAACCCTAAGCACCGCATCCAAACCACCCTTAAACACATCCAGAGTTGGTGACTCCACCACCTCCCTGGGCAGCTCATTCCAGCCCCTGACCACTCTCTCCGTGGAAAACTTTTTCCTAAGTGCTTAAAGTGATTGCTTTTGCTGGGTGCTTAAAATCTGAGAGCTGATCTCCAAGCTTGTGGAGTTTGCTGTCAGCCAGAGCCCTCTATGCACACACAGCAGGCTGGTAGTGGTGTTCCTCTGGCTGAGGCTTTGCCAGCATTCCAGGGTGATGTGTGCAGCTCCAGGAGCTGAGGCTTGAGGGAGAAAAAGGTGGTGAGCTCTGTGGCCAAAAGCAAGATGTGGCAGTGCTGTTGCACAGTTTATCCTCGGTGTGTTCTCCTGCACTGATGAAACAAATGAATTAGTGGAGGGAGAGAGGGAGGGAAGCTAAGTGGCAGAACAGTGTCAGCAGAAGCCACATCCTGAACCCAGCATCACCTCTGTGGTCTGTAGGCGAGGAAAGGCAGTGAACTCCTGGGAGCCCGCAGTGTCCTCTTCATAAAGCTGCTCTTTATTTTTGCAGAATACATCTCTGCATCTGTATCAAACAGCTGTAATTAAACCACTACTTGTTCTAATAGAAAAGCATCTCATTAGACCCCTTGGCTTATGAGTACTGAGCCTTCGGGCTTCTGCATCACAACGCAGCTGAGATGCACACCGGCAGTCTGCAAAATCTCTCCTGCTGGGACTAGTTTGCTTAATTGGTGATACTTGTGATTAGTGTGCTCCTGTTGTCATTGTTGCTGCTGGAAATGACTGTATTGTTCCACCTAGCTGTGCACTACAGGCCTTGCAGAGTGTTTATGGGAGGTTTGTGTGTCGTGCTGGGTGTTGAGTGAAGAATGCCAAAGGATAATTGTCTGTTGCTACCCAAGATGCATGTTAATAGTCTTGAGAAATGAGGGGGGAGAAAGAGAAGAAAGGAATAATCCTGTAGGGAACAAAGAACAGATCTTAACCTGTACACCTGCTGTTATCAAAGACATGGGAGGACATTTGAGAGTCAGTCAGAAGTGCAATCTAATCTGCATGGGAGCTCTTCAAAGCGTCCCATTTATCAAGTCAGTATTTTGCTTTAAGCTGCCCACGAGCTTTGCTCACAAAACCAAGCATGGGGAATGTGGACATGGAGTTGTTGGCCAGGGGAACTTACCAACAACCATGGTAGGGAGCACACTGCTGCAGTACCCTCATAAGGTCCACCCCTGGAAGAGGTCATTTGGTGCAGATCAATCCTTACTGCTTCAACCCCTTATTCCCCTTTCCATGTCTTTCCAGGTACATGGAAGCACCCACAGCCAAGATTTTCCAGAATCCTAGCCATAACCTCTTGTGTTTCACAGCATTTTGCCAACCATAGGCTCATTAGTTAGTTGCTTTTTGAAGTACACTGCAAGGGTTTGGGAAGAGAAAGAAAGCTTATCCTTGGGTAATCTGACAGATTGTGGTCACACACATTAAGTCCATGAGGGGGGCAGGAGGGGAGGGCAAAACGTTTTTTCAGTGACATCGTCTCAGCAGCAGCTGTCTAGTTCATCTCTGGGGAAAACATACAGGTGGCAAATAGCAACCTTCTTCAGCACAGAGTGAGGAAATGTCTTCCTAACCAGTTCTATAGCAGTTTTTTAAAGAAGTGTTTTCCTAACCAGTTCTATAGTTTCCCACTGTGTGCAGTTCTGGAGCCCCCAGCACAGGAAGGACATGGAACTGTTGGAGCGGGTCCAGAGGAGGCCACCAAGATGATCAGAGGGCTGGAGCAGCTCTGCTGTGAGGACAGGCTGAGAGAGTTGGGGCTCTGCAGCCTGGAGAAGAGAAGGCTTCAAGGGGACCTTAGAGTAGCCTTCCAGTATCTGAAGGGGCTTACAGGAA
>VWZE01014713.1:0-14518 GCA_013396675.1 Eubucco bourcierii | reverse complement strand
AGCTGTAAATATAGCTTCATCACTTAACTTCCAGGTGACTGAGTTTTAGTCTGGGTCATTTTACAAAGTGTGAGGGGTCAGGGAACTCCCAAACTTTCACTCCCAGGGAGGTTGTGGTTGCTCCCTCCCTGGAGGTGTTCAGGTTGGAGGAGGTCTTGAGTGACCTGTGCTAGTGGGAGGTGTCCCTGCCTATGGCAGGGGGTTGGAACTAGATGATCCTTGAGGTCCCTTCCAACTTTACCATTCTATGATTCTATATAGCAAGAGATGCATGTTTGGAGGGACAGCAATGGAGAGGGGGAGCCCTGCCTCTCTTTTTAAGATTGTTTTTTCCTCTCTGAAATTACTCTTAAATGCTCAGAAAGCTTTTCAGTATTTTTTACCTTAGTAGTTTTGTTTTTTATGGAAGTAGCATGCCTATTTTTGTTGTTTAGAGGAATGAGCCTTGCTCCCTTGAAATTTTAGCAAGCTTGGGTGGTTGTGTGTTATGGAAAAGGCAGCAAAGAGGTTTAAAATGCTGAGAAAGGGACCATTGCATTCTATTTCAAAAGGTCTTAAGGAGGAAAGCAGAGCTTCAGACATGAATAAATAATCACATTGTACCTTTCTGAACAGGGTTTAACTTCTCCAGCACCTGGGGATGCCAGGCTGCTGTAGTGCATTGCTCTAGTAACCTGAGAAGTCTTCCATGAAGTATGAGACCTGAATATCTGAGAAAAGAGGTGAAAAAAACCTGGGGACTCAGACTTGCTCTTTTCTCTTGGAAGAAATCATCCCTGAGTTTTTACATGCTGAGCACAGAAAGCTGGACTGTTGCAGGTTGTGGGGTTGGCAGCTGGCAAGAGCCACTGCAGTCCTCTGGTCTGGTGATGCTGTGGCCTCTGGCCCTTGTTTGCCACAGACTCCCCAGGGAACAGGGATGATGGGTGGAAGCTGGAACACAGGAGGATCCACCTCAATAGGAGGAGAAAATTCTTTACAGTGAGTGTCACAGAGTACTGGAGCAGGCTGCAAAGAGAGGTTGTGGAGTTTCCTTCTCTGGAGACTTTCAAAACCTGCCTGGATGTGTTCCTAGGTGACCTGCCCTGACTGATCTTACCTTGTTAGGGGGTATGGACTGGGTGATCTCTAGAGGTCCTTTCCAACCCCTACCATTCTATGATTCTCACTCTCAGCTGTGCTACCAGAATCCTCTGCAGAATGGAGCAGCAGATCTGAGTGCTAGGGAGGGGTTTTCTCTTCCAGCAGACCTACTCCAGGGCTAGGAGATGGGGGTCAGATCCTTGGTGGCAGGATGGGACCCAGCTGGGCACCGCTGTGTGCTGCAGGGAGTTGCTGTAGGGAGTTGCTACCAACTCAGAATCAGTAAGTGGCAAACAGTTGTGTCCATGGTGCTTTCTGGACCATCTTTCTGATCAAAAGAGTGACTGACACTTCCTGAGCAGATGCCAGCTGCTTGATGCAGCATGGCCTCGGGGCGTCACCGAAGTACAAATAACAGCTAACAGCTGTCATAAGAGCAAACATGCACCAGATGTAGATGTTCTGGATTGGCCAGATACCAGAAGAGTTTCTTTTTTTTTTTTTTCACATACCTGAACTATTCTTGTGGAGGGGTTGGACTGGGTGACCTTTAAAGTTCTCCTCCAAACTATAGCATTCTATGATTCTTCTGGCATGATAAACACAAATTGGCCACTTAAACATTTGAAAATGTATTGCTGCGTTTTTGCCAAGTGTCATAATTCTGCTGTTTGGTTAACAGATCTCCTGCAGCATTTTGTTATGCTGCTGGTTTCTCCACAGCTGATGTCTTAAACCATTTTTGGAGTGTGGAACTCCTGCAGGTTCTTGCAGGGCTACAGAGCTTTGCAGGCCGTGGCTGTGCCGAAGCACAAACACAGATGTGAGGAGGAGGACTTCTGAATAATTTATACTCCCTGGTTCTTTGTGACAGTAGGGAGATGAAATTTGCCACCTGTTGGCAAACCTTGGTTGAATCCTTGGGTGATGTAAGTCTGCCAGGCTGTGCTGCAACCTGCTGCTTTACACCAGGTGGTGGTTTAGCCCTTGATGACACAATGTTTTCAGCATTCACTTGTGCAGGCAGGACTTAGATCCCTTGTACAAAACCATAGCAAGGAGAGTTTTCTGTAGGACCATGAGAAGTATGTTGGGTGGTTGCATCATTCTGCATTCCTGAAGGAGGGGAGGGACACGGTAGCAGTGTCTGCAGCAGTGGAACAGGTTGCCCAGGGAGGTGGTGGAAGCCTCATCCCTGGAGGTGTTTAAGACCAGGCTGGATGAGGCTCTGGCCAACCTGATCTAGTGTGAGGTGTCCCTGCCCATGGCAGGAGGCTTGGAACTAGATGATCTTTGTGGTTCCTTCCAATCTTGACTGATTCTATGCCATCACAGAGGTTTTGTCCATAACCACCTATCCTCTTGCTCCACCTGTCCTAAGCCCACAGCACTGAACATCAAGCAACTGAGATTTGGTGCTTTTTGGCATCTTACAGAATCATAGAATGGTAAGGTTGGACTTCAAGCATCATCCAGTTCCAACCTCCTGCCATAGGCAGGGACACTTTCCACTAGAACAGGCCACTCAAGACCTCGTCCAACACCTCCAGGGAGGGAGCAGCCACAACCTCCCTGGGCAACCTGTGCCAGTGTCTTACCACCCTCACTGCAAACAACTTCTTCCTAACATCCAGTCTAAATCTCCCCTCTGCCAGTTCAAACCCATTGCCCCTTGTCCTGTCATTGCAAGCCCTTGTCAATAGTCCCTCCCCAGCCTTCCTGTAGGCCCCCTTCAGATCCTGGAAGGCTACTCTAAGGTCTCCTGGAAACTTTCTCTTCTCCAGGCTGCAGAGCCCCAACTCTCTCAGCCTGTCCTCATAGCAGAGCTGCTGCAGCCCTCTCAGCATCTTTGTGGCCTCCTCTGGACCCACTCCAACAGTTCCATGTCCTTCCTGTGCTGGGGGCTCCAGAACTGCACACAGGACTCCAGGTGGGGTCTGATGAGAGCAGAGTAATCTCATAGAGATGCAGAGCTCCTAATTGGGCTTTTGGTGATCTACCCACCCTGTGTGCTTTTTTAGATTAGTAGAATCAGAGTCATTAAGATTGGAAAAGACCTTTAAGACCATTGAGTCAAACTGTAACCCTGCTACCATGACCACTAAACTGTATCTTGAAGCACCATGTCTAGATGCTGCCTCAACACCTCCAGGGATGGTGACTCCACCACCTCCCTGTTACCTGAAATGTACTGGCCCAGCACCTTGTAAAGCCTTGAAACTGTCCACTGGAAGGGAATCCAAGAGATGATTCCAATCTCTAATTGTTCTGCTGATGAAACATCTTCTTCTGGAGTCCATTTGGAATCTTCCCAGCAGTAACTTGTACCCATTGCCTTTTCTGTGTGACTCCTTGGAAAAAGGGAGTCTCCATCTTCCTAGGAGCCACGCTTGATGTAGTGGCTCATGGTAATAAGGTCTGCCCTAAACCTTTTCTTGTGAAGGCTGGGCAGACCCAGTCCTCTCAGCCTCTCCTCACATGGCAGGGCATCCACTCCTCTGATCATTCTCGTGGCCCTTTCTGGCTCAGGTTGCAAGGTTGAGCTATTCCAGCTCCAGCAACACCTCCAAAGGAGCCTGCGTTAATGATTCTCTTTCAGCGTATGAAGTTCTGATCAAAGCACTCAGAGGACAGGGTCTTTCCTAACCTAAATAGCAGGTAGAGGGATTTTACTCAGACTCCAGAGAAGGAATGGAAGGAGCAGTGATGGGGAGAGGCAGGGCTGTGGGAAGAGTCAGCTCTGAAGAAGTGTTGGGTGGTTATAAGCCATCAAAAAGGAGACTTGGAATGGAAGTGGGAATCCAAGTCTGAGCTGTAGCAAGTTGTTCCAGCCCAGACCTATGGAGGATCCTTCCACAACATAAATATATAAATGTTATCCTATTTTAAAGCCTCTTTGTGCTGCCAGAAGAGGATAGGAAGTAATCTCAATAATAAAGCAATGGTTCTAAGCAGTTACTTTAAATTTTGGGGTGTCTGTGCCATATTGCAGATTGAGTAACACTGTGTAAAGGAGAGCCTTAAGCCTTTGTTTAAATTGCAGTGCCTGCAGAGGTGAAAGCTGATGTAATGCCAGTATCTGTCCCAGGACAGGTCTTTATTAAGAGTTTCTGGTTTATTTTTTTTTTTTTTGAGCTCTTACTATAAAGGAAGAAAAATAACATCTGGCTCTGTGTTACAAACTGGATTTTTTTTGTTGCTTGTTTTCCAATCCTTGCCAGTAGTAAGTGCTTAAAAATTAAAGGCCCAGGTTTCCCACTGATGTAAATTCTTACTAGCTCCATTGACTTTGAGTTTTCACTGGACTGAGGATCTAATACAACATACAGACTGGAGAGCTGGGTACAGAGGAACCTTGAGAGGTTCAACAAGGATAAGTGCAGAGTTCTGCATCTGGGCAGGAGTAATAAATTGCAGCAGTGCAGGCTGAGAGGTGATCTGCTGAAGAGCAGCCCTGTGGAAAGGGACCTGGGAGTGCTGGTGGGAAACATGGGTCAGCAATGTGCCCTCATGGCCAAGAAGGCCAAAGAGGTCCTGAGGTGCATTAAGAGGAGTGTGTCCAGCAGGTCGAGGGAGGTTCTCCTCCCCCTCTACTCTGCCCTGGTGAGATCTCACCTGGAATATTACACCCAGTTCTGGGCTCCCCAGTTCAGGAGGGGCAGGGATCTACAGGAGAGAGTCTAAGGGAGGGCTGTGAGGATGATGAAGGGGCTGGAGCACTGCCCTGTAATGAGAAGCTAAGGGACCTGGGAATTTTGGATCTGGTGAAGAGAAGACTTAGAGGGGATCTAATCAATATCTGTAAATGTCTGAGGGCTGGGGGTTGAGAGGGAGGGGGCAAACTCTGTTCAGTTGCACCCTATGATAGGGCAAGGGGCAGTGGGTATAAAGTACAGCACAGGAGGTTCCACCTCAGCACAGGGGAGAGCTTCTTTACTGTAAGGGTGACAGAGCACTGGAACAGGCTGCCCAGAGAGGTTGTGGAGTCTCCTTCTCTGGAGAACTTTCCAGCCCTGTCTGGATGTGTTCCTGTGTGACCTGCACTAGATTATGGTCCTGCTCTGGCAGGGGGGATTGGACTTGATGATCTCCAGAGGTCCCTTCCAACCGCTAACATCATGGGATCCGAAGTCAAGATTTAACACAGTCAGGATGGGGTTTTTATCATCTGTCATTTGCATTTTAAGCAGTGCTTAATTGTATAGTTTTTATATAGGGACATGTGCATAAATTCACTTATGCATGCACAGAACAATGGCTTTATCTATTAATGCTGAAGCTGTTTAATTTAGTGCACAGCAGTGGGTAAAATTGAAGTATTCAATTAAAACAAACTTTTTTGTCATGGGCTGCATAAAGAATTTTCCAGATTAGATATTGGTTAACCATATGTGCAAGGTCTGCTTGATTGCCTTGCAGTCCCTGTTAGGAATCATAGAATGGCTTAGGCTGGAAGAGATCTTAGAGATCATCTAATCCAACCTCCCTGCCACGGCCAGGGATGCCCCTCAACCACACCACGGTAGTCAAGGCCCCATCCAGCCTGGCACTGCACATCTCCAGGGAGGAGACATCCACAACTCTCTGCACCATCCATTCTGGAATCTTACCAGGCTTGTAGTGAAGAATTTCTCTCCAAGATCCAGTCTAAACCTATTCTCCTTCAATACAAATCAGTTTCCTCTCATCCTATCAGTGGCCACATTTGTAAAAAGTCCCTCTCCAGCCTTCCCGTAGCATCCCTTCGAGTATTGGAAGGCAGCTATAAGGTCCCCTTGGAGTCTTCTCTTCTCCAGGAAGCAAAGACATGAGTTCTTCTCCTTGAAGCTGTGGCAGGTGTAGAGGGTGCTGGTGGTCAGGAAGAGAGCTGGCACTTTGACCTGGGCTCTCCAGAAAGAGTTGCACTTGTGGTGAGAGGGAAATCTTTCATGCCATGTGTGAGAAAAGCACACAGAAAGGGCAGTTCTGTGCTGCTCTTGCAGCCTGTGCAGATGAGGATTTAGAAGGAGGGAACAGAGGTGAAGTGCCTGATGCCTCAGGCTGGATAAAAAGCCAGGGAGAGCAGCTGTGCTCTGTTCCTCATCTCTGTGAGGATGAAAGACTGAGAGACATGAGGCTGGCTAGGCTGCAGAGGAGCAGACTGAGAGGGGATGATCTCAGTGCTCAACAATAGCTAAATGGTGGGGGTCAAGAAGACTTGGCCACATTCTTTTCAGTGGTACCCAGCAACAGGGCAGGGGGCTGTAGGCACAAGCTGGAACTCAGGAAGTTCCATCTGAAGGTGAGGAAAAGTTTGTTTCTTGTGAGGGTGCAGGGGGTTGGAAGTAGATGATCCTTGAGGTCCCTTCCAACCTTACCATTTTATGATTCTATGATTGTTTTGAGCATAGGAGGTCCCATGTGAACCTGAGGAAGAATTTTTTCCCTGTGAGGGTGACAGAGCACTGGAACAGGCTGCCCAGGGGGTTGTGGAGTCTCCCTCTCTGGAGATATATTCAAGAGCCATCTGGATGCATTCCTGTGTGATCTGCTCTGGGTGACCCTGCTCTGGCAGGGGGGCTGGACCAGATGAGCTTTCGAGGTCCCTTCCAGCCCCTGACGTTCTATGATTGTTTAGTCTTGAGAAGAGAAGGCTGAGAGGGGTTCTTATTAATGTCCATAAATATCTGAGGGGTGAGTGTCAAGATGAAGGTGTCAGGCTTTTTTTGGTGGTGCCTGGTGATAGAACAAGGAACAATGGGTGTGAGCTGGAACACAGAAAGTTCCACCTCCACACGAGGAGAAACTTCTTTACTGCGTGGGTGACAGAGCCCAGGGAGGTTGTGGAGTCTCCTCCACTGAAGAG
This sequence comes from Eubucco bourcierii, assembly GCA_013396675.1. Taxonomy (NCBI): domain Eukaryota; kingdom Metazoa; phylum Chordata; class Aves; order Piciformes; family Ramphastidae; genus Eubucco; species Eubucco bourcierii. The sequence goes on along the minus strand of VWZE01014713.1, from coordinate 7,590 downwards.
ATTCCAAACCCACCTGAACATTGTGATCCTGGGCTCCCTGCTGTGAGTGAGCCTGTGTGCTGGTTTGAGGCTAACTGGAATATTTTAATGAAAAAAATTAGATGATAGGCTGTGAAAAGCAAACAATGGTGATGTCTGCTTCACTCAGAGGCTTGCTGAGATGTATAAAAACAAGAACACAAACACAGATAACACAGAGAGTCTCTCTTTCTGGTAGCTGTTGTGTCTGCTGGCCTTCTGCTGTGTAACCCAACTAATCATTCTGCTCCTAACCACCCCTTGCTGATCCTCCAAACTCACCTTGCACGTAAGGCAGACCCTGGGGTAAGGCAGAGGGGTGGAAAGAAGGTGGAAGGGTGGTTGGGAGCCCCTCCTGGGGTCTCTGATTTCTGGGAGGGGAGTTGTGTTTCTGTATTCCCTTTAACTTGTCTATGTCTGTAACTATTCCTGTCTGTTGTGTATATCTCTGCTTGCACATTGTGCTGAGCTGTAAATAGAGCTTCAGTCCTTAACTTCCAGCCAGCTGAGTCTAGTCTGGGTCATTTTCATAGTGTGGGGGGCAGATTACTCCCAAACCATCACACCCTGCCTTGGGTCTCCAGAAGGGTTGGAGTGGATGATCTCCATAGGTCCTTTCCAACCCCCAGCATGCTGGGGTTCTGTGAAACTGAGGCTGTTGTGCACCAAAGTCTCCATATCAGCAGAGGTGATAGTAGTGGTCCTTGCTGAGCAGCTGTTCTCTGCTGAAGCTGGGGGCTTAGCTCAGCACTTCTCATGTGGTTGGTGAGTTAAGACTGCAGACACAGAGCTGCCTGTAAAAACAGAGCAAAGCCAAATAGTAATGGAGGAGGGTGCCAGCTGCTTCCACCTTTCAAATGTCTGTGCATCTATAGTCACCTGCTTGGTTGTGGTTTGCAGCACAGAAAGCCTCTCTGTGCTTTGTTTGCTCACACATTAAGATTTGTTCCCATTTCCACTTCAGATTTGAAGATGTTAGGACATCGTCAAGCACTCTAAAATGTCAGGGTTGTGTGAGATGTCTTTAAAAGGCTGAAATGTACTGCAGTGTCTGTGAAAAACCCAGAGCTGTCTGGCTGCTTTGCTCAGGGCAAGCTTTCACTTGCCCCCTCCAGCCTGATTTTGTCACTGCTGAAGTTAAGGTCCTGTCAGAGCTGTGGCTTTCTGTCCCCACCAGCAGTCTCAGGAGCAGGAGGTATCCCCCACTCATAGGTGTGAGGAAGGGCAAGGAACCTGCCAGGAGCTTGGAAGGCTTTTGCCCAGCAGTGGTTGTGCACCTCTGCTGGAGGGGGGAAGTGCTTTGAACTCCCTTTTTGAGTTGTGTGTGTGTGTACATAGGCACAGGTAGGGAGAGATGGGATGGAAAACCTGAGAAGTCACCAGCAGGATGCTTGTAACCCAACCCCAAGTCCACAGCCTGGTGACTACAGAAGCTGTGTTAACTCAGGCTTCTGATGATGGACAAGCAGGTGCTGATGGGCCAAATGACCGCTTCTAATTAGCACTCATTAAGTGCTCATTCTCGGCTGAAACCGACTGGAGAGTTAGCTTCTGCGCTGGTGACTGCTCCTTCCAGGTGACCTGAGCACTGTGATGCTCTGCCCTTCTGCAGCTTGGCAAGCTTGCCCATGCCCTGGCTGAGTGGCACTGTCTGCTGAAGTAAGCTGGCAATTACCTGCAGCGCCAGCATCACCTCCCGAAGGGCTGCTATTAGTTGTGAGTGAGAGATGCTGTCTTCCCATCCCCTAATTGATGGGAGAAGAAAAGAGAAAGGAGGAGGTGATAATTGTTTTGTGCTAAACCAGGGATAATTGCTGCTATAAAATTCCACTACAAAACAAAGCAGCAATTAATTATTCATCATCACAACTCCAGTGCGGATCGGCAGAGTCTGGCTTCCAGCAGGGTGGTCGAGGAGCAAGCCTTCACCTCTGGCCAGCCTGCTCCTTCCTGCCTGGTTGAATGGATGCTCCCTCAGCAGGATGCTGTTTGGGGTCTGCTGGGGCAGCTGCCAGCAGAAGTTAAACTTCATTGTGCCCCAAAACCTGGCTGCAAGCTGAGTGCTTGTGGCGAGATGTGGCAGATGTGTGAGATGTGTGGCAGGGCTGGGTCAGGATGTCTGAAGAAGGGCCCTGTTGTAGGAAAGGGGCATTGGTCAGCATAGAGGTCCACCTGGTACTGCCTTCTGGCTGTCCAGTGCCACAGCCACAGGGGAAGATGCAAGACAAGTGTGAGCCCACGGGGATTTGGGCTGATGAACTTCCCTGGAGTCCTTGCATCTCTCAGTGGCAGTGTCACAGAGTCAGTGGCTGGTTTCTCTGTATGAAGAAACTCTTTGTACTGTTTCCTCTGAGACTTTGAGTGTTTCCAGAGCCCTGCATGAGGGCTGTGTGGCCAGAGCTTTGCTGCTGAGGTGTGCCTGTTGCAAGGATCTCCCTGTGATGGGGAAAAGGGAAGGAATAAACACATTTGCTGTGTGGGGATGTCAGCCAGCAGAGATGGTCTAACACAGCAAGCAGGAGGATGTCTGCTGGGGCAGTTGGTTGCTGCCAGTCCTCTGTGAGGCTGGATGCAGGGATGCAGCAGCTTTCCTGTAGCCATAGCAACCATTAGGAATGTGGTGCTAACTGCTGGCATCCTCAGACTGATAGGTGTGGAAGAGAAGTGGAAATGAGTGAGGTTTCAAGGCCAGGCAGTGAGCAAACCCATAGTAATTCAGGTGAACTGGACACAAGAGTCCTGATGGGTATGCCCATGTGGCTGTATTGCCAGGGTCCTTTCTGGCACATGTCAGCATGCCTCCAGCCCAGGCACTTGGGCCCAGACTCGTAGCATCAGGCCTCCCTGACTGGCAGGTCCTCTCTTACTGCTGCTTTTACAGATGTGCTGAACTCCTCTCACATGCAGTCAGAAATCCTTGTTGTACAGGCAAGGCTCTTGCTGCTCACCTTCCCTGGTGCAGGTGGGGTAGTGGGGCCAGGTTTGCCTGGGCTGGGAGGCTGTGGCCCCAGCAGCATGGGAGTCTGGGAGGCTGTGGCTCCAGCAGCACTGGGGTTGGGGAGGCTGTGGCCCCAGCAGCACTGGGGTCTGGGAGGCTGTGACCCCAGCAGCACTGGGGTTGGGGAGGCTGTGGCCCCAGCAGCACTGGGGTCGGGGAGGCTGTGGCCCCAGCAGCACTGGGCTTGGGGAGGCTGTGACCCCAGCAGCACTGGGGTCTGGGAGGCTGTGGCCCCAGCAGCACTGGGGTTGGGGAGGCTGTGGCCCCAGCAGCACTGGGGTCTGGGAGGCTGTGGCCCCAGCAGCACTTGGGTCTGGGAGGCTGTGGCTCCAGCAGCACTGGGGTTGGGGAGGCTGTGGCCCCAGCAGCACTGGGGTCTGGGAGGCTGTGACCCCAGCAGCACTGGGGTTGGGGAGGCTGTGGCCCCAGCAGCACTGGGGTTGGAGAGGCTGTGGCCCCAGCAGCACTGGGGTCTGGGAGGCTGTGACTCCAGCAGCACTGGGGTCTGGGAGGCTGTGACTCCAGCAGCACTGGGGTCGGGGAGGCTGTGGCCCCAGCAGCACTGGGGTCGGGGAGGCTGTGGCCCCAGCAGCACTGGGGTCTGGGAGGCTGTGACTCCAGCAGCACTGGGGTCGGGGAGGCTGTGGCCCCAGCAGCACTGGGGTCTGGGAGGCTGTGGCCCCAGCAGCATGGGGGTCTGCACTGACTGGCAGCCCCCCAAAGCTGAAGAGGAGATGAGAGCTCAGTGAGGAGAGCTCAGTGGACAGGGGAGCGCAAGCAGATTGAATCAGGGTGAAGGAGCTGACAAATACTTGGACTGGGCCTTGGAAAGTTCTTCTGAGCCAGCAGTGCTGATGTGCTGGGGGGAAGCTGGCAGTGGGGAGCTGGAGCTGCTCGTGCAGCCTCCATGCTTGGATTGATTTTGTTCTGCTTGCACTGAGGTTCCTCCTTTTGCCATGTCCTCCCCCACCCCCTTTTTCTTAAAAAAGGTTTCCCAGTGAAGCTTTTGTTAGAAGCCAGCACATGTCCTGCTCTGCATCCATGCTGCATGCGTTTGGATTGCGTCAGTGTCTCCTGGGAAAGGCTTGTGGGGTACTGAACTCGTCTTTGCTGTAGATTAATAAACAGGTCAGCAGGCAGGGGGGCGAGGGAGGAGCAGCAGCCTATAGCTGAGCTCTCTGTATGTGTCCTTACTCATCTTCTGCTCCGCCAAGTTTCCTTGAGACTGTTGGGTGGTGGTGGGGGCTGGCTGGAGGAGACCCCGGGGCGCAGGCACGCATGAAGCCCTGTTCCCAAGCACATGTGCACGCACTGTGAGGGCACAAGGCTCATTTCCCCTGAAGAGAAGGCTGAGCTGCTGTGCCCAGGGAGGGACAGTGCCAGCAAAGACAGGATGGACCTTTCCCTGGCAGATTTAGTCCGTGTAGGAAATTCCCTGCCGTTTAGAGTCTGTAAATCAGGATCAGATGGCCTTTTAAGGGAGCGTGCTGTCACTCAGTGTTTCCCATCCTATTTTGATTTTGCAGATCCTTGACATATTCCCAGTGGAGGCGCAGGCTTGCCTGCAGCAAATACAATCAGCAAAAGGATTGATTTGCTTTTGCACCGTTTCCCAACCCTGTCTGAGCAGGCTGTGGGCTCCCAGAGCCCTCCCTGGCCAGCAGATTGCAACCCTCTGGTGGCTCAGGCACTAATTGCTGGAGCAATGCTCCAGCCCTGTGTCCAGGACTTCCCATTTGGTGAAGGAGAGGCCTGTGAGGGCTCCCCTCTGGGCACTCTGCTGCTGACCTCAGGGCAAATAGGATACTGCAAATCCCTGCTGGAACTCGGTGGAGCAGAGAGGTGGTGGGGTTAAAGCAAAGTCTGTTGCCTAATTTCAGAGAGATACTTGCCAGCAGTTCAGACTTAATTTACTGTCTTAATCTTCCACTGCCACAAGATTTATGGCAAAAACACTTTGTAGCTTATCTGTAAAACTCTGAGAAATACATGGAGTGGTAAAATGCTGTTGCTGTGAGCAATCAATTGTATGCTTTGAAGGCAACAGGCTGTATTACTCTGTTCTGGTGAGACTTCAGCTCAAATACTGCGCCCAGTTCTGGTGTCCCAAACATAAGAAGGACACAAAGCTGTTGGAGGAAGACCAGAGATGATCAGCAAAGATGATCCAAGGTCTGGAGCACCTCTGCTATGAGGATAGGTTGAGGAAATTTGGGTTGTTCAACCTGGAGATGACGCCAAGGGGACCTTTTAGCTGTCTTACAGTACCTGAAGGGATCCTACAGAAAGGCTGGAGAGGGACTAGGGTATCTAGTGATAGAAGAAGAAGAAATGGTTTTAAGCTGAGGGAGAGTAGGTTTAGACTGGATCTTAGGGAGAAGCTCTTCGGGCTGAGGATGATGAGACACTGGAATAGGTTGCCCAGGGAGACTGTGGATGCCTCCTCCCTGGAGGTGTTCATGGGCAGGTTGGATGAGGCCTGGAACAACCTGGTCTGGTTGCTCCAGGCATGAGTCCAGGACTTCCAAGTGCAGCTCAGGTATGGATGTGGTGAAGGACAGGGCTGTTGTAGCCTATGGCAGGGAGGTTGGAGCAGATGATCTTGGTGCCTTCCAAAGCAAGCCCTTCTATGATTCCTTGTGTTGGTCCTGTCTACTGCAGACCAGGGAGGTTCTGTAGTGTGCAGCACTCTGGCATACATGTCCCTGCTGGGGAGGATGGGCCGTGGGACGCTCAGGAGAGATTCAGGTTTATGTTGCCCATCTGACAAGCTTTAATGTGTGGCAGCAAATCCTGGGAAGCTGGAGTCTGCGGAAATGAGGCCAACTGAGAATTTGGGCAAGTGGAGGGTAGAGCCTGGCCCCTGCAGAAGCTCAGGTGGGGTTGTCAGTGCCGATGCATCTGTGTGTGTCGGTAAGCTTAGACAGCAGGCACAAAGCCACAGCCCCTCAGAACGCTGACACAGGCAAACAGAAACATGCCAGGATGTTGTGTAAATGTCTGCAAACTGTTCCTGCAGGAGTGAAAATAGGCACTGAAGAGTCAAAATATTTCCTTCTGTTGTCTTTGCCTTTTTCCTCTTCTTCTATTTTGTTTGGTTTGGGAAACATTTCATTGCTGCTTTGTGTTTCGTTACCATTTGGTTATCAAATTTAATTGAATTTGAAACAAAACAGTTTGACTTTGGGATAAAAAGATGGGAACTCCTTACAAGTGCCAACCTTGTGCATTTTAAATTAAAAAAAAAAGTTATTATAATTTTCTATTATTATTATGCTACTACTACTATAATTATATGTATATATATATAAAAATATAATTACATTATAATAATAATAATTATTATTATTATTACAATTACTACTATTAGTAAAAAGATAGGCTAAAAAGATGGGAACTCCTTACAAGTGCCAGCCTTGTGCATTTTAAATTAAAAAAAAAAGTTATTATATTTTTCTATTATTATTATGCTACTACTACTATAATTATATGTATATATATAAAAAATATAATTACATAATAATAATAATAATAATTATTATTATTATTATTATTACAATTACTACTATTAATAAAAAGATAGGCTAAAAAGATGGGAACTCCTTGCAAGTGCCAGCCTTGTACATTTTAAAGGTGAAAAAATATTTATTATAATTTTCTATTATATTATTATTACTATTGCTATTACTATTATAATTACTACTATTAAAATTATTATGATTGCAATTATTATTATTACAATTACCATTACTATTACTACTACTATTACAATTACTATTGTTATTATTATTATTACAATTACCATTATTACTACTACTACTATTACAATTGCTGCTATTCTTTATTATTATTATTATTATTATTATTATTAATAATAATAATAATAATAATTTATTCTTAATCTTCTTATTATTATTATTACTACTATTACTATTACTACTATTAATATAAAGATGGGATAAACAGATGGAAACTCCTTAAAAGTGCCAACCTTCTACATTTTAACTGTGAAAAAATATTTATTATAATTTCCTATTATCTTATTATTATTACTATTACAATTACTACCATTAAAATTATTACTATTACAATTATTATTATTACAATTGCCATTATTGCTATTACTACTACTATTACAATTACTGTTATTATTGTTACCACTATTACAATTATTATTACAATTACCATTATTACTATTACTACTCCTACTACCTATTACTATTATTATTACTATTACAATTATTATTACTATTTCTGCTATTAAAATTATTACTATTACAATTATTATTATTCCAATTGCCATTATTGCTATTACTACTACTGTTACAATTACTATTATTATTATTACTACTATTACCATTATTATTACAATTACCATTATTACTATTACTACTCCTACTACCAATTACTATTATTATTATTACTATTGCAATTATTATTACTATTACAATAACTACTATTAAATTATTACTATTACAATTATTATTACAATTACCATCATTGCTGTTAGTTTCTAAAGCAGAGACTCCATCAGAGTGCAGTTTCTAAAGCAGAAGCTCCATCAGAGAGCAGTT
>VWZE01014712.1:146725-205840 GCA_013396675.1 Eubucco bourcierii | reverse complement strand
TTGCGATACTGTGATACTGTGATACTGTGAAAAAAAATCTTACACAAACTCCATGCCAAAAAGTAGATCATTCACTCAAATGAAAAAAATCTTGGTTTAGGAGGCAAGAGAAGGAATTCAGTTTAGCCACTGTTAAAAAAAAAAAAAAAAAGTCGGCAATTTCTTGATTTCAAATCAAATTATTTTGACCAGGTTACTTACAGATAGATATGTCTACTTCATGTGAAAATTGAGTCCTGAAAAATATGTTTAATAATGGAATGTGCAAGAAAAACTATGTAGAAACTCCTGAAACAAAAGTGAACGTGACCTGGATCACTAAATAGAAATTAGTTCTTCCTTTGAACAAAAGAATATCAAGGCACTGTTCTCAATTACAGAATTATTGAGGCTGGAAAAGATCTCTGAGATAATCAAGTCCAGTCTATGACCTAACACCATGACATCAGCTAAACTAAGTGCCACATCCAATCTTTTCTTAAAGACACCAAGGGATGGTGACTCCGCCACCTCCTTGAGCAGTCCATTCCAGTGGCTAATCATCCTTTCTGTGTGATAGTGCTTCCTAACATTCAACCTAAACATCCCCTGGTGCAGCTTCAGACCATGCCCTCTTGTCCTGAGGCCTTGAGTAACCTGTACTAGTGGGAGGTGTCCCTGCCTATGGTAGGGGGTTGGAACTAGATGATCCTTGAGGTCCCTTCCAACCTTACCATTCTATGATTCTATGAGAAGAGCCTAACTTCCATCTGACTACAACTTCCTTTCACATAGTTGCAGAGTTAACATAGTACTTTGTTTAGGTATCTTAAAATAGATGATGATGAAAGGTCCTAAAATTCACGTTACTGTACCTGCATACACTCTATGTCTGGACTAGGCACACAGTAATGATCTTCTGCTGTACGTTTCCCGACCTTGAAAGTAGCTAATCATTACCAGAGGCAGTTGCAGTGAAACATAAAAATGGATCTTGTCACAAAAATGATTATTAGCGATTTGTAAGAGTTGCAAGAAATATGAATGCCTGCACAAAGCCGGTGAAAAGTCAATATTTCTTTCTGTGATATGAAGATTTTACAAACGTTTCCTAAATAAGAACTGTCCCATTTCTGTATTATGGTGCTTCCCTCTGAGACACAAATTCTTTCAGTCCTAAAATGTTCTCTTCCTTATCTTCTTCTGATTAATTAACATTGAGAGCTTTGGCTTTGTGGTATATTTGCCCTGCATGTTGTTAAATTGGTCAAGTAATAGAATATGACAATGCAGGTCAGGTAGTTATGAGATAATCATTCTGTCTCTCCAGGAAAAGGGATGAGAATGAGATAAAGCCAAGTGTCCTTCGTGCTAATAGATGTAATTACTTAACAGGAACTATTCTCTGTGGAATTTCACATTCTGTTAACAAAGCCTGTGTTACGTGGAAGAGCTGTTGACATGCATACTATATGCCAAGGTGTCCATATGCACAGTCTCCTTACGTGTGCACAACTACATGTTTTTTGCCACCTATACACTTGCACATATATTACACAAATCTGATTATTGAACAGTAAATAAATGGTTTGGTTAAAGTACAGAAATGAAAAGCTAAATATTAAGGTTCTGAAAAACAGTAATTCTGAAAAACAGTAATCTTTGGGGTGGTTTTTTTTTCCTCACTTTTAAGTTGATGTTAAAAGTTCAGAAGCTAAAGACTACTGATATACACTTCCACAGAACAAATAAGAGCTGATGACTTCTGCTGAAAATAACAAAAAGTAAGGTAAAAGAAGTATGACTGAAAATACCATGAACTTGAGTGCCTTCAAATCAAAGAGCCATTGATTAAAACATAAAGGTTGCAGATTTAAATGAGGTCTTCTGAATAGGTCTTTGTAAAAGATTTTTCATAAATCTGTTGGAAAGCTCAAGCTAGGAGAAAAGGATTTTATGGCTAGGCAGAAAAAACTTTTACAAATAGAGCTGGTGACTGAGAACAGGTTTGTGACACATACCGCAAAATTCTTAATGCCCTCCTCTAGCGTGGGGAGAAGTCAGCTCTCTAAGTTTCAGCCAGGGAGTTGCTTTCTATTTGGAAATGAATGAACTCTTTGATGATTTTGGAAGAGTAGTAGTTATATTTTTAGACTAGATTCTGGTTTACTTGCTGCTGGGATTAAATAGTTTGCCCTCAGGCTCTTCTACTCAAATTCCTTTCCCTGTAAAATTCAATTCAACCACTCTCATTCTTAGTTGTTCTTGAATACATTAATTCCCAGAAATTAACGTTAATAAAACCTGATTTTCTTGTCAGTGACCTCACTTAGAACTGTCAATTGCCAAAGAAACCAAATTCTGCTCAGTTTTTAAGTGGGGATTAGAAGAAGAAATTTATGTCAAAACATATATCAAAAATACTGTCCTGAACACTTGAACAGAAGCAATAAAAGCCTAATCAATTCTCTGCTTCATATTCAGCCTAAGAACCTGTTCTTTCATCTTGTTCAGGTTCCATATAAAGTTGATCATCCATTAGGATCACGTCTCTATACTCTTTTATTGACTATCCCAATTTTATGTGACTTTAAAGAAGGTTCCAAAGGGACAAATATCTACAACTCAAAAACTTTGTGATCTGCCTATCCATAACTCATGTTGAGCTTGTGCTCTAAGTTGCAGTATGTCCCTGGCTGTTTAAAAGCCTTATAGAATTGTTTACTGTCTCTTAGTCCATCAGTCAAATACAAATTGCTGCACAAAGGGACTTATGGTTTAAATATTTCCAGTTATTCCAGTTTTGAAACAGTTTCAGTTGTTTAGTAGTTTGTTTTATTCTTCAAATTTTTCTTGTCTAGAGGAGGATAAATAATGAGAGAGAGAGATATGTCATTTTTCATATCTATTTCTAACATTCAATCTACTCTTTATTTTTGGTAACATTTAATACAGTGACAGCTGAATGTTTATTTTCATTAAAGCAGGTTTATAGGCACATGGATAACCAGAATGCTTAAACACTAATGTACAATAAATAAATCTGTTTATTTTCCCTTGAGAACAGTAACATGCTAAAATATAGAGTATTATTTGACTAATGATAAGATAGCTACACAAAGTGTATAACGTTTGCTATCACAAAATTTTACTTAACATTTATCTACACTTATTCACAGCACCTATCTTTCTAATAGTATAATTCAGTGCAATTAAAATCACAGAATCACAGAATGTCAGGGGTTGGAAGGGCCCTTGAAAGATCATCCAGTCCAACCCTCCTGCAGAGCAGGATCACCTATACCAGATCACACAGAAACTATCCAGGCAAGTCTTGAATATCTTCAGAAAGGGAGACTCCACACCCCTCTCCGCACAGTCAGTTCCAGTGTTCAGTCACCCTCACAGTGAAAAAATTCCTCCTCATGTTTACATGAAACTTCCTACGCCTCAACTTTAACTCACAGACCTTTGAATAGCACTTTTATATCATGTTAGGGCTCCTGCAGTCAACCTCTCCATCATATAAAAGGCAACATAAGCCTTCAGGAATAATCTTTCAAACCCACTAAGTTCTAAACTGTACTTCAACTCCTTTTGCTAAACACTTTTCATTTTGGAGCAACAGAATTGTCTGAGGCAATCGAACACAGAAATGTAAGGCTTACTACTAGGTCTGCAGTTTTTAGCATTTCATCACCCTGCATTTTACCTCGAGGTTGATATTTAATACATATAATCCCTATGCAGTAATTCCTTTACTGCTATATTCTAGTAATCTAATTCCTTTACTGTTATATTCTAGTAATCCTGCCTTTATGAATAGTAAATCTACTGCAGATATGTCAAGCATCCTATTCTGACTCTCATACTCACAGTTTTCACAGTATTAACCAAATTATTCTTTTCATTTAACCTAAATATAGAAATGAGTTTTATGGTGTTTAGTTGTTTGGTGTATTTTATTGCAGAAGTAATCAAAGATCCTACATTTTGAATACTCTAACCACTAGCACAGAATTCTCTGACTTAATTAAGTAACCATGTTATTAGATGTACTTATCTATAAACGTAGCTGTATTGTGCTCAATAAAGCTACATTTACATTAAATCAGTGTTTCCATGTTGGAATCGGGTACCACAAACCCTTTTTTCCTTGTACCATACTCCTATCAGTGAATAAAAGCTGTTCAGCTGCTGCTGCATATCTAAAACATAAAGGGGGATAAAGGGGATGAGGGCAGCAAAGACCCTTTCACTGTATGTGAAGATTAAGTCTGTGACTGCCTGAGCAACCTGAACATACATAAGTGTATGGGACCTGATGAGATACACCCCAGAGTCTTGAGAGAACTGTCTGATGTAGTCACCAAGCCACACTCCACAATGTTTGAAAAGTCCTGGCAGTCAGGTGAAGTCCCTAGTGACTGGAAAAAGGGACACATAACATCCATATTTAAAACAGGTTGAAAGGAGGGTTCTGTGAACTACCCACCAGTCAAACTCACCTGTGTACTTGGGAAGATTATGGAGCAGATTCTTCTAGAAGCTCTGATAAGGCATATGGAGGCCAGGGAGGTGATCAAAGATAGCCAACATGCCTTCAGGAAGGGCAAATTCTGCTTAATGAACCTAGTGGCCTTCTACGATGGAGTGACTATATCAGTGGACAAGAGACAACCTGTGGATGTCATCTATCTGGACTTCTGCAAGGTCTTTGACACAGTGTGCCACAACATCCTATTTGTCATCTGAATGAGTCATGTCACAGTTCTGCCAGGTCTGAATTCGCCATGTACAATGTCTCCGCATTTTGAGGTTTGTAGGAGGTTAACCGCTTTCTTGCATAGAATTAACTGCAAATAATTGAGTCTCTTGCCTTACATAAGAGAAGCTATATGAAGAAACTACAAGTTCACTAAGTCAGCAAGAGTCTCAATTTGCTTTTGATTTACTTTTAGTGTTTACGCTCTCCTTAATAGATTGTTGTTGGAGAGAGAGACAGCAAACATTCCTTCTGGTAAACAATTTAGCTTAAGAATTAAAATTAGAGATAAATAATGATCTAATTTTATTGGGACTGAATGCAACTGAGAAGAATGCAAATCGAAGCATCTTGATGGCAAATTAGGTTGTTTCATTATCTTTCATAAATTGCTTTGGGAGGATTCACTCTTGGCTAATGAGTATAAAACTGAAGCCTGAGTTAATTTTTTTTCTTCCCCAGCAGTCTGAGTCTTTGCGGTCAAAAGGAATCTCTCTAAGTGACTCTAAGAAATCTTAGCCTGGGCCCTTGAAAATTAGTATATGCAACCATTGTTTTCATGCAACCAGCACTAAAAAGCATGTAAGAAAACACAGCAAGTTGATCCACTTCTAAATACGTTTCATAGCAAACATCCTTGTCTCTCAAAGGTCTTCACAAAATAACCCTTTCCATGAGGTCTATTACTTACAAAACAGTACACATATATCATACTAGCAAAAGTTTGAGTGAACACATATTCAAAGAAAAATTGCATCCAAAAAACTCTCACAGAATAATTAACGTTGAAAAAAAAAAACTTTTGAAGGTTATCTGTTCCAATATCCTGCATATACAGCAACATTTCAGAAAGAGCGTATCACCTTAAGAAATGTACACAACAAGTCACATGAGTTATTATTCTGTTTTTGGTTTCATTATTAACCAAGGTACATGTAGGAGTACACAGTGATATCTAGTTTAAGATTTCTATTCTACAACATAGACATTAAGGTCACACTAGTAAAGGTTTCTGTCCCACTAGCCCAGTGTAAACAGACATACCACTGATGCATGGTAATAGGAATCAGACACTTTGCGGTAAAGGGTGCAAAGTTGTTCCAAGTTCATCTGTGCTTCCTAGCCATATTCATGGAAAGCATTCCAATAAAACAGCTGTAGGCCAGGGTTCCAGGGAAGTCTGTATTGTAACAATTATCCCTTCTTTGCTTGTTTTTTTTACCAGCTTGGTTAAGTTGTAGGCAAGATGTCTGCCCCAAGCAGTCACCTTGTGACAGCATTCAAAAAGATGTTCTTTCCTCTTCCAACATTTCAGAAACATGGTTTTACAAAATGAAGGTCTAGTCATGATTTTTGCTAGGTAAATTTTGCCATGTACCCAAACTTTCTTTCAGGTAGCATAACTCAGTGGATGCAGTAGCCTTTTGTGGTGACCGCTTACCATATTTACACACAATTGTGTACCCAAAGAAGATAAAAGCCGTCAGGTTGTAACTACTGAGAGGAAGAAGATGATTCAAAGGTACCATGGAAACAGCAGTCACTGAGTCACTGGCAGCCACTATGCAACATTCATTTGTATATGTGTCAGAACTGGTTTTTGGTGCTTTGAACAAAACTGGCTTTGGCCCACAAAAAAGCTCGTATGAACTCTAGTAATGCATAATAAGGATGAGATGTCCCCTTTCACTAATGAGTTCCCTTGTCATGTAGCTTTCTCATCTGGCACCTCTGTCTCAGAGACTGATGCAGTCAGTCTTCAGATGTCGTTGGACTCGTGGTAGCATATTGCTTTGGGACTACTGAGAATCCCAAGAGGATGTTATAAATTCATATATAGTAAGAGAAGAAATGCTTCAGGTTCAGCTGTCCCCATGTGCTTTGGTCCAGCGTTACCATACATAGAACAAATTTTTCAGATTCGAAGAAGCTGTTATTTAAATGAGACAGAGAAGTATGTTTTTTCTTAACCCATGCATACTGGAAAGTCACAGTTGCTTATTTCTGATCTCACAGTTTGCCAGCTTCCATAATTACAATCTCACAGGCTTTGGTTTTCATCTTAGCAATTCCACTCAAGTGGACCTTGTTTCAATTTGTATTCCAACCCCAGAATGATGCAAAGATTTAATGTGCTTGGAACACCAGCGTAATCTGTATGGAAACTTGTGCCACTTTAATTCTGTTATGCTAAATTCCATACTGGATTGCATATTGCAAGCTTTCTGTAGTTTTACAGTATGTTATACATAAATAGTATACAACTGGACATACAAGACTGTGTAAAATAATATATAGAGTGTTAATCTCAGAGCCTCATCTCTCAGATTTTTTATTTTTCTACGTTAGTTAAAGAATCAGTAATTCCTAACAGCTTGATATACTCCAAACAGAAGCCAGTGGATAAAAACCTAAGTGCCTCACTACTTTATATAGCTTTAATGGGGGGAAATAGTTCAAGCTACTGTATTGCTATATTAAATGCTCACTTTCTGAACACGTTTGTTAGTTTGTTACCAACAGATTGTGCTGGTTTGAGGCTAATTGGAATATTTGAATAGAGAAAATTACACTATAGGCTGTGAAAGGAAAACATCATGATGTCTACTTCACTCATACGCTTGCTGGAGAATTGTTTGGGAACACTAACCAAAACAATTGATAAGTCAGTGGCTCTCTGTCGCTTGCTTGGGACAGGAGCTGCTGGTGGGATCTAGCAGCTTCTGGGCTCTGGCTCCTCTGCTGATTAATCCTCACTAACCACTTTTCTTCTAACCCCCTTGGCCGATCCTCCTAATTTACCTTGCACGTAAGGCAAATCTTGGGGTAAGGTACAGGGGTGGGGAGAAGGTGGAAGGGTGGTTGGGAGCCCCTCCTGGGGTCTCTGATTTCTGGGAGGGGAATTGTGTTGCTGTATTACCTTTTACTTGTATATTTCTGTAAATATTGTGTATATAGTGTAAATATCTGCTGTACATTGTGCAAAGCTGTAAATATAGCTTCATCATTTAACTTCCAGCCGACTGAGTGCTAGTCTGGGTCATTTTACAAAGTGTGGGGGGGTGGGTAACTCCCAAACCTTCACACAGACTCAAAGCTCAAAAAAAAAAAGTTAAAAAAACCCAAATTAACAAACAAATAAAAAACAATTAATAATCACACACACAAGCTACTGTCAAAAGTTGTGTCACGCAAAGAAAACAAAACAAGTATCCACACTGTGTATACAAATCAGTACTAGTAGCACAAGATTTCCCATATTTGCAATCCCCATACAGTAGAAAAGACAAATGGAATCTGCCACAGTTTTAGCTGTGGAAGAATAAAAAACAGAAATCCACATATTAAACACCCTTAATACTATTTACATATTCAGCAGTCTTTCAATACAGGGTATACAAGATCCCCAGAACGTACTTTGAGTACCCCATTCCATACAGATGTCTGGCTAAATACATTGGTTTCTGGAACACACACACAGAGATTTAAAAAAAAAAAAAACAAAACAAACAAAAAAACCCCCAAACATTTTATAACCACTTGTCATGGGCCACTAAGCTTTATACCTTGTCTTCATGTACAGTCACCACTTCCTCAGATCTTAAGATAAATGAATAGTTTACATAAATGACCTGAACAACCTCCTCTGTAAAAAAGTGTTTCTGCAATTTATGCAGTGCTCACTCTGAAATTCTTACGATAGCAGGGCTATGTGTCACAGCAGTTATCCTGGGACTAGTTTAGAAGCATCCTGGATTTAGCTTGCTCTGTGATACACAAACCTATTGTTGAAGCATATCCCACCAGCCCACCACATGCTGTGCAAGATGTCAGATATTTTTTTCATTTTTAATAAACTCAATATTTCCGTGGCTAATTCTAGTTTCCAATGTGCTGTAATATATTGATTCCAGTAGAAAAAACAGACTGCCATCCTAAAGATATCATAGCCTTAAGAATGTGGGCAAAATCTTTGGAAGGAGCAATAAATGTTACTGTCAATTGGGTTAAACTGAATCACTACATTTGAAAATCTCAGTTTTAGGATTCATAGAATCATAGAACAGTTTTTTGTTGGAAGGAACTTCAAAGATCTAGTTCCAACCCCCTGCCATAGGTAGGGACACCTCCGATTAGAACAGGTCACTCAAGGCCTCATCTGACCTAGTCTTCAATACCTCCAGGGAGGGAGCATCCACAATCTTCCTGGGCAACCTGTTCCAGTGTTTCACCACCCGCACTGTAAAGAACTTCTTCCTAACATGTAGTTTAAATCTTTCCCCTTCCAGTTTAAATTCGATATCAAGCTTTTCAAAATAATATGTTCCTATTATTACTGACTCCTTAATCTTCACTATAGGTTATTTTAAAATATTTATAGAAAAATATGAGTCACAGATAGATAAACTACCACAGATAACCATTCTACATGGATTTTTGATGACTACATTACATTATTAATTACATTTTATTCAATATTTCAGTGGTGTTTTTCATATCTGAAGAGCTAGAGAAACAAGACAGTCTAATTATACAGAGTGAATAGCACAACTAGACAGGAACTAATCAAAAGCTGTGCCAATTGTTTTCACTCATCCTGTAAATCAAGGATAGAAATCAATTACAGAAAGTACTTACATTAAACTAGTTTAGAAATCAAAAGATAAAGAAAGTTCTGACATCTTCAGAAAATAAACAATCAAGACTAGGGTTTGCTAGATTAAATCTGTGTACTGTGAAGTTTGTTATTGATCAACTGAACTTCTTTTTCCCAAAAAAATTCAATAATAGTCCTTGTAAATAATCAGCAAGGTTTAAAGCTAGCAGGTGTCATAGAACTTTACAAAATGTAGGAGGTTTACACTATACTACTATGCTGCATATAAAAACTACATTTTCCCTGTGCTCTTCATTTATTTTTCAGTTATACTGATTTTGGATTGACAAAGAAAAAGAGAGAATGTAGTTTATATAGATTTAGACTGGAAAAGACATCCAAGACAGAGTCCAAGCATTAACTGCTTTGCAGTCATTTCAGATCTGCATTATTTTTTATTCTTCTCAGTTAAGACTTTTCTAAAACTTTTCCTCTATGCAAATGCCAGAGGAAAATAATCAATCTCTGATACAAAAAGATAAGAACTTTCTATTGATTTTTGAAATCTAATCTGATATCTAAATGCAAATTATTCACTTCAGTAGCTTTGTTTTTAAACCATTAATTAGAGGTGTAACGTATAAGCAGCTGTTAGTTTTGTTTCCTCCATTCTAATGGAGCTTCTAATAGATGAATCTTAAACAGATAAGACTTTGGTTCTAAAAATGTAAAGAGGTTATATACCAGATCACTGCCTGTTTGTGCTACTACAGCAGAATGGAAACAAGAAATCGCATGACACTGATGTCCATGCTTAAGAGGTAACAAGCAAAATGGGGCATGGCACAATGAATTGTGACAAACAGCAGACATGCTACATGTATGGGGTGTGAGGGGGGGGGAATGCAGACCAAAAGCTCTTGTTTTTATTCCTGAGGCATTTACCCAGACAGGTTAAGGATCACTGGAATTTACAGCTACCTTAGTGTAAGCCTCAACAATAAACCTGTGCAGATAAAGCAGGTTACACAGCACTGCTATTGAAAAGAAGGTTCTAGGAGTTCTGAATCTTCCAGCACAAATTATGAAGTCTTGGAAGACTCACTGAAAGAGTCTTTTAAGAACTTCTGTGAAAAGTGGTTTTATCAACACTGACAGAAGAAATAGGTCCATCTAGAGAAGTGTCCTAACTGTTTGCATTGAATTTGAGCACTTTGTTAAAGTAGAGTACATTAGTCTTCTGAGAGAAGAACTTACAAACTACTCATCTGGTGGGGGNGGGACTAGTTTAGAAGCATCCTGGATTTAGCTTGCTCTGTGATACACAAACCTATTGTTGAAGCATATCCCACCAGCCCACCACATGCTGTGCAAGATGTCAGATATTTTTTTCATTTTTAATAAACTCAATATTTCCGTGGCTAATTCTAGTTTCCAATGTGCTGTAATATATTGATTCCAGTAGAAAAAACAGACTGCCATCCTAAAGATATCATAGCCTTAAGAATGTGGGCAAAATCTTTGGAAGGAGCAATAAATGTTACTGTCAATTGGGTTAAACTGAATCACTACATTTGAAAATCTCAGTTTTAGGATTCATAGAATCATAGAACAGTTTTTTGTTGGAAGGAACTTCAAAGATCTAGTTCCAACCCCCTGCCATAGGTAGGGACACCTCCGATTAGAACAGGTCACTCAAGGCCTCATCTGACCTAGTCTTCAATACCTCCAGGGAGGGAGCATCCACAATCTTCCTGGGCAACCTGTTCCAGTGTTTCACCACCCGCACTGTAAAGAACTTCTTCCTAACATGTAGTTTAAATCTTTCCCCTTCCAGTTTAAATTCGATATCAAGCTTTTCAAAATAATATGTTCCTATTATTACTGACTCCTTAATCTTCACTATAGGTTATTTTAAAATATTTATAGAAAAATATGAGTCACAGATAGATAAACTACCACAGATAACCATTCTACATGGATTTTTGATGACTACATTACATTATTAATTACATTTTATTCAATATTTCAGTGGTGTTTTTCATATCTGAAGAGCTAGAGAAACAAGACAGTCTAATTATACAGAGTGAATAGCACAACTAGACAGGAACTAATCAAAAGCTGTGCCAATTGTTTTCACTCATCCTGTAAATCAAGGATAGAAATCAATTACAGAAAGTACTTACATTAAACTAGTTTAGAAATCAAAAGATAAAGAAAGTTCTGACATCTTCAGAAAATAAACAATCAAGACTAGGGTTTGCTAGATTAAATCTGTGTACTGTGAAGTTTGTTATTGATCAACTGAACTTCTTTTTCCCAAAAAAATTCAATAATAGTCCTTGTAAATAATCAGCAAGGTTTAAAGCTAGCAGGTGTCATAGAACTTTACAAAATGTAGGAGGTTTACACTATACTACTATGCTGCATATAAAAACTACATTTTCCCTGTGCTCTTCATTTATTTTTCAGTTATACTGATTTTGGATTGACAAAGAAAAAGAGAGAATGTAGTTTATATAGATTTAGACTGGAAAAGACATCCAAGACAGAGTCCAAGCATTAACTGCTTTGCAGTCATTTCAGATCTGCATTATTTTTTATTCTTCTCAGTTAAGACTTTTCTAAAACTTTTCCTCTATGCAAATGCCAGAGGAAAATAATCAATCTCTGATACAAAAAGATAAGAACTTTCTATTGATTTTTGAAATCTAATCTGATATCTAAATGCAAATTATTCACTTCAGTAGCTTTGTTTTTAAACCATTAATTAGAGGTGTAACGTATAAGCAGCTGTTAGTTTTGTTTCCTCCATTCTAATGGAGCTTCTAATAGATGAATCTTAAACAGATAAGACTTTGGTTCTAAAAATGTAAAGAGGTTATATACCAGATCACTGCCTGTTTGTGCTACTACAGCAGAATGGAAACAAGAAATCGCATGACACTGATGTCCATGCTTAAGAGGTAACAAGCAAAATGGGGCATGGCACAATGAATTGTGACAAACAGCAGACATGCTACATGTATGGGGTGTGAGGGGGGGGGAATGCAGACCAAAAGCTCTTGTTTTTATTCCTGAGGCATTTACCCAGACAGGTTAAGGATCACTGGAATTTACAGCTACCTTAGTGTAAGCCTCAACAATAAACCTGTGCAGATANAAAAAAGAAAAAAAAAGAAAAAAAAAGAAAAAAAAAAAAAGAGGAGGGAGAGGGCTCTTAAAGAGATTAAAGAGAACCAGAAGTTTTTCATCTAGAATTTGAGCAGATACACAAGTACATGTTCTGGTATAAAGGTAGCACGGAAAACCATACGTCAGCTATTCCTTGAACAATATTGGCATGTTCCACTGTACAATCTCATATGTGTGGGTTTCCACACAGAGTACAGATGAACTTGCTTTAACTGTAACTTTGCAGGTATGGGTTCTACANAAAAAAAAAAAGAGGAGGGAGAGTGCTCTTAAAGAGATTAAAGAGAACCAGAAGTTTTTCATCTAGAATTTGAGCAGATACACAAGTACATGTTCTGGTATAAAGGTAGCACGGAAAACCATACGTCAGCTATTCCTTGAACAATATTGGCATGTTCCACTGTACAATCTCATATGTGTGGGTTTCCACACAGAGTACAGATGAACTTGCTTTAACTGTAACTTTGCAGGTATGGGTTCTACATTCCATTGTTCTGAGACTACTGACTTTAAAGACTGTACAGAATACTTGAGGCAAGAACAAAATCAAGCTAGAAAACCATTAAATGGATGTGAAAAAGTACATGCTAAGCAGTTTGGAAATTTCTCATGGTGAATTTGAGCTATGCTTGGCTCAAACGAACATATTTGGCACCAGCATCAACACTGTTAGTCTTTACACTTGTGAAAAATTCACAAATGATACAAGGATGGGAGGATGTAGTTTATTTCCAGTTTACCTATTCTCTCAAGCTAAATATCTATGGAAATGAATTATGCTTACACACCAAATGAACACTGTTTTTCTCTATTCAAATAATCACCAAAACCAAATAGTTTGATTAACGTGGTTAAGAAATCTCTAGAGTGAAATATCAAGAGCTGAAATGTAGGGTCACAGGTACATGGAAGTCTCGTGAAAATTATTTTTTAAAAAGGTATTTCCATCTGTAAATCTCAATGCAGAGTAGGATGTAACCTAGTTATCACATTTCAGAAAGGAATAGAGACGCAAATGAGGACTCTACCAGGTTTTGACTAAGCAGACTGTGCAAGTTCTTTTAAACAGCAGTCAGCTTGCAGCTTGCTGCTCAATGGCTAGACTAGGTCTGAGGTTAGTGAGCCCAGAACTCAGTCCACCCTTCATAGTTGTACTAGTAAATCAGCTGGATAGTTCAAGTCCTCACCTTGATTAGAATGGGTATTACCTGATTTCTCAAGTAGAGCCACTGAATTTTAAGCCAAACATTTGGACTATGGAAACTATTTTAGTGATGCTAATGTGATAGATCTGTGATTTCAGATCACAGCTCTGCATAGCATCAGATGTCCCTTAGCTTACTTAGAACTGATTACACTACTGTGAGGTACAAATCAGAGTCATAAATACGTGGAAAGCAGCATTCACAGCAGTCATTCTGCCTGCATGTCCAAAACAGGCTTAACCTTTTATTTTATATTTTTTTTCATCTAAAAAGTTGTTCGGTTTTGTGTGTGTGTACACATACATGGTAGTGGCGGTGTTTTTGGGGTTTGGTGTTTGTTTTTTTTTCTAATTCTCCAAACTGAGTCAGGGCACTTTCCAAACAAAACTTGCACTATAATTCAGAATGTGTAGTGTCAAAGGTTAATGCAAAAGCTATAAGCTCTTTTGACTTGCCTAAGCCTAATTTTTCTCAGTAAAAACAAAATCAGTGTGCCTCACTTACAACCTCTCCATTTGTTCTTGAATTCAGGACTGTGAATCCTACAGAGAAAGTCATCTAAATTAAATGAGAATTGAGTCTGTGATGAATATATTCCAATTTCAACCTGTTCTTCATATTTGCCACAGCCACCTCTGGTTCCCTAAACAGTTTCAGCAACTATTCTCAAATTTAAACAAAACAGATCCAGATATCTACAAAGTACTAAACAGGGAAATCGACTGCTAAAGAACTTACTGAAGTCAAGCATTTTACAGACTAGAGAGCTGGACAGCTCTCAGCTTCCATAATGGTCTCTTACTGCAGTTAGCACCAAAAATGTATGACATTTGGGCTTTCCAGAGAGCTAGTGGAGATCTAAGCAAAACATACAGCCCCAGAGAATGAGATGGATTTTGAAGGTAAGTCAGTTTGCAGTTCATTATTCCAATGATGCAACAGAAATAGCTATACAACCAGAGCCTTTGTCAAGGCATGAGAAGCCATAAGTTAACCTATCATAAGGCTCTGTTATCAGTTCAACAGAATTATTTATTACCAGGACTTACGAAGGTAAAAGACTTTTTACGAGCGCTCACTTTTCTATCATAGACTGCATGGAGACAGCACAAGCAACTGAAGTTTGTAGCTCAAATGCATATGAATCAATAGGAGATAAATTAGTTGTCAGGTGGTGAGATTTCCAGCTTTTTACCTTGTCTGTACTATTAGGTTTTTTAAATTTTTTTTTTCACATGAATGCTGAAAATTAAAACCAGATTATCATTGCTTTCTTAGGTAATGGCACTAAAGAGCACAGAATCTTTTCACATCACTGAGAATGAATTTCCTTGGTCCCTTGATAAGGCCTTCCTGCCTTGCCCATCCATTTCAATGTAAATAAATACAATATAGTTATTTATTAACAGCATTCTCTGAGCTCAGAAAAGCTTTCAAAACACAGTGCTATGAGTGGGACATAAAGATCCTTTCCAGACTAAAGGAAAGGTTATCTTCAATGAGCCAAAGATAACTGTTTGGAAAATAGTGTTGTTCTTCCAAGAACAGTTCCTCATGAGAGATAGTTTTCTTCACCTCCTTTAACACGTTGCACAATTTCACTTATTTGCCTTTATTACACTATTAGAGTCATCAATGCTGCTAAACTGTACTGTCCTCATTTTGCTGCAGTATTTAAAGGTATATTTAGAATAGAGTTTTTACATTTTTTTTTTAAATGAATTACATCCTACCTAGAGCAAAAAGTACATTATAAACACAGGAAAAACATATCCATGCTGAAGATTTTATCTGAGACTTTGAAATCCACTCCTCCTCAGACCAACAAGGGTTGCAAGCATCTGAAGACTTAAAACTCCTGGCTTGATGTTGCCTGTACAAGCCTTCCCAGAATCTATTACATTAACTTCAAGGTGCAGACCTCAAAAACAGCAGGGATAATAGTTATGCTGAGGTTGCAGGTCCTGAAGCTTGGACTTCCTACAAAAAAGACTTCCAGGAAATCTGACTCAGTTTTGTTATTTCCATCTCACTCTCCACTACATTATGAGTCTACAGAGATCTCTCTTCTCTCCCTCCTATTCCTAACCATGTGTGGATTGTAATTCATGCATTTGAGATTTTGAAAATATTCGATATGACTTACATGTAGGCTTCAGTCTTGGAGTACCCAGGGACGTTCCTGTTCTGTCACTTGTGTCCTGCTTCTTCATTAAATTCCTGTTGCTTAGACCTGTGCCCAACACATGCTTCATGTGATAGCTGTCTTCTATGGAGAGCATCTGCAAAATCCAAGTTCTTCCCACCTATAAAAATAAATGCAGTCATTAAAGAAGAGGAAAACCAACCAAACAAAACTACCACACCACACAAAAGCACCCACAAGATTATTACTTTTGTTCCTCATTGGTTTATTAGTTTGGGTTGGTTTTGCTGATCAAGGAGAAATCTGTATGTAGAGTCTGTGTCTTTGAAGCACGAGAAGGTGGACATTGCCTAAATGGGTGGCTTGATCAGATTAAAATTTGATCTTTAACTAATGCACATCACAGTTTTTTCCAAGGCTGTAGTTAAAATGTAGAAGCAGTGTAAAAAAAACCACAAGAAACAAGCACTACACCTAAGTCCACCTAGTTCTCAAAACACTTTACTCTTCAGTGTTCTCAATCTCATTTTTTGTGGTTTAGTCTCTTTTCATCAGCAGCAATATCAGAATTTTCTATAGCCTACACTGCAGATTAGCAGTTGGAACTTCAGAAAGATTTTCCATTATTTAGCACATTAAAAGCATATTCCCAGTATATTTAGACTAGAAATTTACATTGTGCATCGCACTTTTAGAATAAAATGTATTTATGATATAGGTGTTTGGAGTTTTTCTTTGAGTTTTTGTTTGTTTGGGTTTTGTTGGTTTTTGGTCTCTTTTGATAAAAAAAAGAAGTCAAAACCATAGACACACTCATCATGTTTTTATCCTCAAGAAATCAGAACCATCACTTAAGCAGTCAAACAGAAAAATGTGAAGAAAAATATTTACAGAGTGTCTGCCAGAAATATAAGTGTTTTGTGCATTAAGTTACAATCTGAATCATGCCTACGAGCATATTTTATTTTCTCAGAACTTACTGCCTGCTAATAAAAATTTCTTCAAGTCAGTTCATAAACAAATGGCTTTTTAAAAGTCTCTAGGATACACAGCCATAGGTATGGCTTTCTGGAGGTTGGAAGGGCATTAGCTTATCAAGGGCATGTGTAACAACTGAAGAATGCTGCATTTGCTTGTGAGAAGGTACATATATGAACGTGTGTGGGTGCCTTCTCTTTTCCTCACATGTGGCATTCAAATCCAGATAGGAAATTTTCAAAGTTGATGAAAGAGTGCCTGAAAGTTTCAACAATCTACATGAAGTGATGTCAGGAATATCTTAGCACTTCTCTCTGTTTGGGAATTTGCTAGGCTAAGTCCTATGCATCTGTAATTAAAATTAAGCAAACATAATGCAAACAATGCTTGATCTTGCTTGAGGGCTAGAAAGCAGTCACTTCACCAACTCTTACTCATTTGAGGAATTCCAGTGCAATTACTCTCAGCTTTCAGTGACTGCAGAATACAGGTTTCACACTATACATCTGAAAGAACTTTGGCACTAGGCACTAAGAATATGTGAACTGAAGCCAAAGAAATAAAAAATAAAAATCTTGAATTGAATGTTTTTAAATCTGCTGAGGTTAGAACAGATAAAATGTTTACAGGAACTTCCC
Organism: Eubucco bourcierii; assembly: GCA_013396675.1. Lineage (NCBI taxonomy): Eukaryota > Metazoa > Chordata > Aves > Piciformes > Ramphastidae > Eubucco > Eubucco bourcierii. The sequence goes on along the minus strand of VWZE01014712.1, from coordinate 188,337 downwards.
TTTTTTATTATAGAAACAAGGATTTTCCAAGTCATCATTTATGTGGCACAATACTAGAATTTGCTTCTGTCACTTGGTAATTAATGAATTTAAAGACTTACAGGCATTTTTAGATTTGTATTCTTACAGAAAAGGAAAAATATTGAATATCAAACCCTATTGCTTTTGAGAAAAGAGGTATTTGGTTTAGGTGAGAGTGGTACCACAAACAGATTGATTCACTCCCTAGTCATTTAATACTTCTCCGAAGAGCTCCTCCCTTCCCAGTGATCACTAAGATTATCCTTTTAATTTATTTAATGTTTACTCTACACTCCAGAAAATTGCCATTCCCCTCCTGAGCCACCCCATCACGCCCTTATCTTTTCCTTCAGCCCTACATGCTACAGAACACACGTGAAATAGAGACAAGCTGCTTTCACATCATTCACATTATTACAGGACATAAAGACACTGTATTAGGAAAAGCTCTCAAAGCAATCCAATTGCTCTTCCTCCTCCCTCTTCTTAATCTCAAATCACCAACGACAGAGATCCCTACATATACTGAATGCTGCAGGTTAAGGGACATTAAGAGTTATTTGGTATAACTGTAAAGAAAAGTCCTCCAGAGATACTAGAAAGTCCTGGGGGAGGACACACGACATGGGGGTTGCTTATTCTGTTGTGCTTTCCTGTATTTCCTGCTCTCAGGAGAGTTCAGGACCAGATCTCTCTCTGGCAGGGAGTGCATGGTCTCCGGTTTGTGGGGGAGGTTGCCACTTTGGCTGGTTAGATAATTTCTTGCTGTGCAATCTCGGCCTAGTCTGGGGAAGGGGGGGGGAGGGGCAGGTTGCACTGAGGCCCAGAAGGCCTGTCTGTGTGGGGTTGTAGTTTGGCCTGCTCCTGGGCCTGCTGAGGCTGAGCTCCAGGGGGAGGTTTTGAAAGGCTTTAGAAGGTTTTGGTCTCTCAGGCCTAATTTGCATCTATGTATCTTTTTCCCTAACACATTTTGTATTTCTCTCTCTATATATAGAAACATTTACGTTTAACCTCCAGTTCTCTACACACTTCCCTTGGGGTAAAATACCTTTTCTGTCCTTTTGCCCTGAGCAGCTCGTGGGTCAAAACCAGGACACTGAAGAAAGAAATCCCTGCAAACCCTACCCTGTTTTGTTGGAATTCACAGGTCATGAAAACCACAATGATAAACACTCACTACAAAACACAGTGCACTACAGAGCTCCCAAAATGTGGATCTATACACACAGGAAGGACATGGAACTGTTGGAGCAGGTCCAGAGGAGGCCACAAAGATGATCAGAGGGCTGGAGCAGCTCTGCTATGAGGACAGGCTGAGAGAGTTGGGACTCTTCAGCCTGGAGGAGAGAAGGCTTCAAGGAGACCTTAGAGTAGCCTTCCAGTATCTGAAGGGGCCTACAGGAAGGCTGGGGAGGGGCTACTAACAAGGTCTTGCAATGACAGTACGAGGGGTAATGGGTTTAAACTGGCAGAGGGGAGATTTAGGCTGGATGTCAGGAGGAAGTTGTTTCCAGTGAGGGTGGTGAGGCACTGGAACAGGTTGCCCTGGGAGGTTGCGGCTGCTCCCTCCCTGGAGGTGTTCAAGGCCAGGTTGGAGGAGGCCTTGAGTGAGCTGTACTAGTGGGAGGTCTCCCTGCCTATGGCAGGGGTTTGGAACCAGATGATCCTTGAGGTCGCTTCCAGCCTTACCATTCTATGATACACCTTTGATTTTTAAGTTTTCTGAAAGGCTTGAACAGCCCTTTGAAAAGCTGTCTGCTTGAAAATGTTGAAGTGGGCATTCACAGACACATGGGGGGAAGACACATGCTCTCAGAACGTAAAAGTGCACTTTACTTGAGGTCTTACCAACCAGAAATCACACAACAGAGCACTGCAATCATTAATCCATTATGTGAGCACACTAACTAATAACTGAAAAAATTGAAGCAGGGCAGAGTTTACCATTTAGCTAATGGGCAAACTCACCAATACTGGAAAATAAAGCCATGAAATTATTTTCCATTTAACCACTACTTTCATAACATAAAGCATCAGTTATGTGCTACAGCAGGTGTAGAAAAGGGCGATGGAGGTGAGAAAGGGTCTGGAGAATAAACCTTATGAGCAGTGACTGAAGGAGCTGGCGATGGTTAGTTTGAAAAGGAGGAGGTTGAGAGAAGAACTCATCACTGTCTACAGCTATCTGAAAGGAGGTTGTGGAGAGGTTGATGCTGGTCTCTTCTCACAGTTAAATAGTGATAGAACAAGAGGGAATAGCCTCAAGCTGCGACTGGGTAGGTTTAGACTGGATATCACAGAAAAAAAGTTCAGGGAAAGAGTGGTCAGGCATTGGAATGGGCTGCCCAGGGAGGTGGTTGAGTCACCAACCCTGGGTGTGTCTAAAAGTCATTTAGATGTAGTGCTTGGGTATATGATTCAGAGATGAACCTTGTAGAGCAGGGATATTGGTTGGACTTGGTGATTGTAAGGGGCTTTTCCAACCTGAATTTTTCTGTGATTCTGTAAATATTCCCTGTTGTTATCAGTAGGGAATTACACTACTTTGTCTGAAGTATGGAAAATATAACCAGTTTACAGAGTTATTTTCAAGTCAGATAAATCCATAAACAGTGTTATTTAGTGTGTTTTGTGTAAAACTCACCTGTTCTTTATGACTTACTTTTTTTTTAAAAAAAAAATTTAAATAACCAAGCCTCAGAAATGTTTTTTAAAAAAAAAAATCTAGCACAGGAAAGCTATTTGTATGCCCTTTTCATTTTCTCACTGGAAGTTTCTCTCCGGAAATCCCCAATAGGGTATTAAAAAACTTATGATGGACTTGTATCACAGAAAATAGATCAAATTCAAGAAGTTTCATATTTTGTGGGTGACAAACAAATCTGTTTAGCTTGAGAACACTTTTATGTTTCTCAGATAATTTCTCAGCAGGTGGAAAAAAAAGAAACTGGAAGGAAAAAGAGATTGAAAGATTGATAAGTCAGAGATGTGACACTCAAGCATATCGCTGCTGTGTTACTTTCCTGATGAATTCAGCAGAGTTTATAAAGTTTTCTACAGTAGGTACACTGTAGGAAAAGGTAGTTTAATATGTGTAGCTTCATTATAAAGTCAAATAAGAAAGAATGAATAATTCAGTACACTTCTTGCCTTGATTCTGAAACATTTTTGTGTATGTTTAATATGGTTATAGAATCACACGCACACACTATATATATATATGAAGACCCCAAACAATCAGTGTAAACCTAGTTGATTTTAGTACCTTAAAAACAGGAAAGTGTAATCTTTAATGGCAGAAAATTTCCTACCACACAGTGAATAGCATCAATGTCCATCAGTCAACTGTCAGTTCTCTCTGTAGCACACATTCACCCCACACTTCAACAGTGATTCATGTATTTTAAAAGGTTCAACAAATTCATTATGGTTTAGATTTCAGCATAGCTGCAGGAATAGCTTTTGTAACAGAAACACAGACCCTAACAGTAAAAAAGGTTATATTCACAGCAGGACAACAAAATTATTCTCTTGTGCTTGTCCTGCATCTCAGCAAGGGAAGCTCTGGCTAATTTGGTGTTGATATTCTCAAAATGTATCTTCCAGGAAGAAAACATAGACCAACACTGAGAACCAGCATTTCCAACCCTCCCAGAATCTCTTCCTGCAAATATTGTTTCTGATTACAGCACTGTTTATAGCAGCAAGGTCTTAAACAATAACATCACTACTTGGGTGCATATGCAACAGAAGTTTTCTTAGTTGTATAGTGACTCACAAACACAGAAGTACTTCATCTCCTTTTGGATCAGTTCATGTTGAAAACCTTTACAAGTGACTGGACATCTGCCAAACAGTTTACTTCTGATATATGTTTCTGATTCATATATAAACCAGAGAAGGTTTGCTACTCAATACTCTGCAGCACAGAGGCACCTTGGATCTGTTCTGAATGAGTTGATTTGTTTCATATAATCACTGTGGAAATTGTCTTCTATTCCTCAATTTCTTTTATGTTGGTTCAAGTAAGAAGTAAATGAAATTAGAAATAAAGTTTACTGTTTGCAATTTCAACCTTTCTAAAAGGTATGCAGACCAGCGATGGGTTGCTGAGAACACTCGTCGACAAATGATTCCTTATTTTACCAAATCATGTGTCAACACACTGATACTTTTCATAACAATCATTTCAAATACCACCATGATTGCCTTGAGGATAGGAATTAAAATAAATGTGTGACCTTGACTCACACAACAAAATTTGGTTTTTTGCTTCACTTCCTAAGAGCATTTCAAACCCTGCAACATTAGTTGATGAAGAGCTGCATCCGAAAAGAGATTTGATAACACAACTTAGAGTGCTTTGTGTCTGCTGGTTTTCAACAGGAACTGCTCAAGTACTCTATTTCCCTTGTGAAACAGTTCTGAGGAGATTGAGCTGAAAGTATCGGCCACAGCACATGGAACCATGGGATCAGTCAGCGAAATTGTGCTGAGTTTTTGGCCAGTAATCCATCAACACCCAAGCAACAGCCCTATGCTTTCAAAATACAGAACAGTACTGCTGACATCTGGATTCCCTTGCTCTCTAGACCCTGCTTTGGTCAGAGTTGTTTTAACACCATGGGAGCAGAGATGCTGCAATCACCACAGTAACCACTAGCATCAATTTCCCATTACTACTTTACCACAGAACAAGTAGCACCTCATGCTACACTTTTCTTTTTGAGCAGGACAGAACATTCATGCCAAGTCTGATGTTATTAGGTTAATTTGGAAGAACATTCCTACTGAATTGCCTTGATCCAACATGGCACTGAGAGCCTAAGCTACAGTCCTGAAGTTTCTGAATTTATTAACTTCAGTAAGTTGTGTCAAGACACTCCTTAAACAGTTCCTTGATTGAAAAAGCTTAGATCAATATTTTTGATACAAATCAACTTCTCACACACATACAGAGTCAGACATTTAAGTTTCAGCTGGTATGTGTTTTACAGACTAAATGCAGAGCATGATTAAATGTGCACAAGTGCAATGGGCGTGGTTAATACTGTCATGAGATACATTCAATACTGCTGGGCATATGTCTGTATGTAATAAGCTTCTACCTTCTGTTTAAATGACAAAGAAAGCTTTACTTCCACCTAAATGAGGAAATGTACTTCAATTAGGTTATTTTTATCTTGCATTTGGCATTATTTTTATATATGATACACATGTTGTAATTTTGCTTTCATTTATATACATCTGAAGATTTGCCTCAAACTCAGGACACTTACTATACAGTGTGATAATACTCCTGGCTTCTGATGAGGCATTCACCACTGATTTCTGTGCCATTAATAAAAGAAGATTCCCTGTTCCCTCTCAGCCCCTGTCTATCTCCTTCCTCCTTTTTAATCTTAAAAGTTTATAGAGACAGTTATTTATACACTCTTACCGAATCTTCTGACAGGCAGATCTTGAATCATGATGGTCTTCCATAAACTAATATCTAGTGTAGCACAGGCCTCAGCATGTTAGATAAGCCTGGAGTACTCTGAAAAACAAACACTGCCATATTTCATAGTCAGAAAACAGCAGAGGTTTGAAAGAAATAAGCTTGGCAAAATGCTCTTAACAAATCGGATTTGGGTTGCACTGAAAGAGTCACATTATCACAATGCTTATTTGTTCATTCCCCTGACACTGAAATAAATAATTTGCAGGTATAATTACAGTTAAAATATATGGAAATTAAAAAAAAAAATTAAAAAATATATTCCCTTTTGTACCAAATAAGGCCAGCTTCTTTGGAACTGGATGGAACCCATTGTAAACTATGGTTAGAGGAAAAATTTAAATACATTGAAAAGAAAAAAAATACCCACACGATCTTAGAGGTCTCTTTCAACCAAAACAATACTATAATTCTAAGATTAATAATATCTAAGAACACAAAACCATGGAAATCTTTTTTATTTTTAAACAATCACTACCCTCCATGGGACATAACCTTTGTGTACATTTAACACAGCTCTGTGCAGGAGGTAGGGATAATTCAGTCCTGTTCTACTGCTTCAGTATGCTTGTTTCTGCTCTCACTGATCTGTACACACCTTTGTTCAAAGCCTCCTATAGACTTTGGGCTGTGTAGATATTAATTTAAACTTTTTATATGTGAAAGTCATTACAAACAAGAAAGCTTCCTATCCACACAAATTGTTCTTGTCCTTCCAAAATTCCTCCAGGAAATTGGCTCTGCTCAGTTTAGCAGAGGTATTACTAAGGAAGATGTCATCAGGTTTTGGAAGTGTCATAAAAACAGTTGTTGAGAATGGAAGACAATCTATAAAATGCAATACTACAATGCAAAACAAAAGTATAAGAGGAGCCTACAAGTAGATGTTCTAACATTGGAGAGTAAGAAAGAAGGCTGGTATCTTTATATACTTGCAGAAATACCTGGATGATGTTATTATATTTAAATACAATGGAGTAATTCTTCTCTACAGGCACATTTAGTGCACGCTGATTCATAACCTCCCATTAAGAAACATGGCTCTATTAATCTGATTCAATTCTAGACAGAAATAATTTCCCTGAAATAATAGATATGGGAGCATAGCAAGTTTTCCTCATTTCCTCTGGGAATTAATAAACCTGGATTGTTTTGTAGTCTGACCTTGTTTACGATTTTACTCTGTTCACATCTGCTTATGCTTTGCATTTAAATCTCCTACTGCATTAATTGTACCTTTCTAATTATTTCCCTCATGTACTCAATTTATTTCCCTCATGTACTCAATTTATCTATATGTTGTGCATCTATTCTCACATTAAAAATATAAACTCCTTCAGGCAGAGATTAAATCCTCAATATGTATTTTCATGCTACCTGGAATGTGGGAGATGCAAAAATCAGACTTTAGCAGAAAACCCGAAAATACTTCCTCACTGAAAATACATGTCCTAAATTTTGATGGTTGTTTACACCCAAACCCTTGCAGCCATACTACCTCTGTGCATGATCTTACTCTTCTCTTGTCCTCTCTAAAATCCCATACCCATCGGAGAAGCCAAAACAATCTCCTGGATCTAGGTCTGTTCAGAGTTGCACAATTCTACAGCAACTTTTTGGAGAGCTAGTTGCTGTATCTTGAAAGAGATGAGGAACTCAACTGCAACTGTAATTCCTTGAGTGGTATCCAGTGGTATTTAATTATGGCATCCTTCCACTTACAGGCCACTGATTTTCACATTTAACCCTGAGTCCTTGACATTTCCTTGAAAGAGTTTAAGATCTTCAAAATTTGGTTTTTTCAACCCAGATGGGCAAGATTTATGTATTTTAAAAAGCTCAAAACAATAGTCTACTTGTATTAATGCTGAGGAAGGGAAAAAATTGAAGTTATTCTTTATATAAAAATACATAAATATTTTCCAAACAACATAGCTATATGTATAAACATTGACTTTTGACTACACTCAAATGTTTAGTGAATATATTAATTTTCATTATTGTCTATACTCAATGACACTCAGACCACTAAGTTCTCAATCAAGTAAGAAGCTATATCATATTACTTAAATAACCAATTATATACTGTAAAATAATGAATAACGAGTGAGCAAATTGAATGGCTCTTGACCAAACATATAGGTTAAAGGCTACTTATTCAAAATATTATGCAGGGATAAAGAGTATAAAAACATCTGCAAATGCTGAAGTCACTTCACAGGTTCAGGAGCAGAAAATTTCATGTGGATAATAATGAATTCTGGCTCAAGGTTTTACATCTAGGAAATGCGTTTCCATAGTTATCATTCAAATCACATGCACTCTGTGTGGCTTTCACGCAATAATGTTTTTATACAGGAGGTTTCCACTTTTAATTTTCATTAAGAGACACAACTCAAGTTGCACTTGAGTAATGTATCAACACTCTGTCTCCCTCTCTCTGCCATCTCACATACTCCATGCTCCCTGATGTATATTCCCTCTTCACCTCAAAGGAACAGCACTTCACACTCAATCTTCTTTGAATTCGCATTGCTTGATCTTGGGCAATAGGCACAGTATCCCAAGACAAATTCTCACTAATCCGTTGTACAACTGTACTTCTTTCTTTGTGAAATACCCTGCTGAATAGATAATAAATTTGTCTTTCTCAATCACCCTATAATCTGCTAATTCACTTTCTTGTTTCTCTTTCATTCCCTGTGAAAAGATTCCAATCATCAATAGGAACCCTATTACTAGTTTCAAGAGCACAAACTTTTATTTGGGGGATGAAATGTAACAGTACTTTGACAGTAATACATCTCAAGGACACCCAATTTAAAGCAAGTAACAACACTGAGCCTCCTTCTCTTTGACAGCACCACTCTATTCACATTAATGAAGTGAGCTACCCAGAAAAGGCACAAAGGACCCAAGGCTTCAGATTGCTTTCATATTATGTAAGTTTAACTATCTAATGGGGAACAGGGAAACAAAGAAAGACAAATGAAGAACCAAAGGCTTTCCCTGCTTACAACAGGGAAAGGCCACATCACATTCCCCATTATCAAGAACAATTAATGAAACCATTAGCACTGTACAAATACACTTGCTTTTACTAAACCCAGTAGCAACTGAAATTTCATATAGTTCCCTAAAACTGTTGAACTGCTGGTTTTGCACTGTTGCTCCATGACAGCTGTTAGATGCAATGTGGACTGACACATCTATGATAGGAGTTTCCAGCATTCCAGGAAGTGAATGACAATCCACATAGACTGAAGTCGAATAATACCGAGCAAGAGTTGCTTCAGTTTGTGCCCTTTCCCTAATATATTCATGCAGTTCTTCTCAGGGTTCCTGAAACACTTAATTGTTCTGATTTCCATGACAAAATCAATCAGACACGACCAGTAACCTTAGAGCCCAAAGACAAGAAATAGGAAGCAAAAGAGACATCAAATCATGCCAGATCAGTGCATTATGAATGCTTTCTTTTTTTCAGACATTGAAATAAGAAATGTCTGCACAACATTAAATGGATATTAGAGAAGTATGCCTCCCCTAGAGACCCTTTAAATAAATGTATTTTCTTTCCTGTCTATAGAACCTACCAGTGATATATCTGTGGGTACATAAATTCCAACCATGTCACCCATTTCTCATTACCCCCAAGCTTTTAGGTGCCTCGTTCTGCTAAATACACACCATGAAGAATGAAGTAGCAGTGGGCACTTTTTCGTCTTAGCAAAATGCAGTAAACAGGCAGGAGGAGTAGAGGTACACCCCTTAGTTGTACTGCAGTGGAGGTGTGTCAAGTTGCACAAGACAGTAGATTAATATAACCACTGTTAAAAAACAAAGGTGATGTGAGAACCACACAATGAAATGGAAGTACACCGTCTTTGTTTTCAACCACCGATTCTTTATAAACCACATCAGCTGTCATGGAAGGCCAAAATAGGTCTAACCATGTCCTGGCTTGGCTGGACATGTTTCTCTGCTCTCCCTCTCTTCTATTGTTGGGGGAAGCAACTGCAGGAAAGGAAAACAAAGGCCTGGCACCTGTATGTCACGTGTTTATACACTTGTTTGTGTTATGCCCTGAAAGTTAAAAGTAACCCCCGATTTTACCTGATATGGTTAAGTTTGACTAATTGCTGTTCTGATTGGTTGATCTGTGGCCAAATGCCCATTAATCTTGGGCTGTATTGATAAGGAGAGATGAGCAGGTAAACGCAATATGCTCTGCCTTAAGGTGCTTATGTCATTGCTTTGCCTCAAAGTGCTTCTGCCAGTGCTTTCTGCCACATAATAACAAGACCTGATTACTTTGGGTTTGTCTACCTAGAAAATGGCCTTGTCTCAGTTTACCAGAGGACTGGTATTAACTGCCCCACATGAGAGCTTTGCTTAGCCAGTGTGACATTGCGCCTGTCTGCACATCTGCAAGACATCCTGCCTGCCCCTCTGCAAAACTCTGTGCAGAATCTGGAGTTCAAGAGTAACCAGAATCAGGTCAGAGACTATCTGCCTCTCTCCCAGCACCCTGTTAATGCCTGGGAAGACTAGAAGGCTAAGAAGACACCAACAGAACTCCCTGCAAATATTTGGGTACTGTCTGGAAAGTGTAGTTAGTCCCTGGAATCCAGAGATACAATTTTTGTGAATAAATACCTCACAAGGCTCTTAGCAAAACTCTGTGAATTCTGAGTGAATCCAAGTGCCTTCTCCTTCAAGCAGAAAGGAGTTTCTTGAGTCCCTCTACCAGTCAAGTGGTATAATCAACCACGAGAACCTCTTTTCCATTTCTAATGGTTTAATGTTTTATGTATTATTGCTAATTATTTCTTAAGTGTTCTAGACTCTGTTTTCCATCTGTGTAATGTTTTTATGACCATTGCAAAGAACTTATTAAAATTGTGGGCAGTAACAAGAGTTCTGAATATCAAAATTAATAAACAACATTAATTTTGAAAAAAAATATGTCTTGCACTATAATACCTGCCATTACATCAGCGTTATGTACAATACACAAAATCCACTCATTCTGCTTGCATGTGAATCCAGCTGGTTGATTATGAAGTTTGTTTTAAATACCCCTCAGTTTCTGTTCACTTACTATTATTCAGCTGCCATATTCTATGTGTGTCTGTTGTCTTCTGAGACAATTGCCTCCACACTTTCTGTCATCCTACTTTTTGTGTATGGAAACACTGCCATGTGCACACTCAAAACCATACATTATTGTATTCTTTCAAATCTCTGCCTAAAACTACCATATGTCAGGTTTGATGAGGGTCTGAGCAACCTGATCTAGTTGGGGATATCCCTGCTTACTGCACAGAGGGTTGGATTGGATTATTTCTAAAGGTTCCTTTCAACCCAATGAATTCTGTGATTCTATGATGCAAATTGGTGTCCACCTACATTAATTACATATTTAGCTGATTTTTCATAATCAAGAAATCAAATTCTTAAGTAGATTAATTAATAACAATTATGTAGAGTAAAATACAGCTTTACCATAATGACATGGTAACTGGAGTATTATTTCCCTAATATAAAATCATATGCTAAATATAAATTCTCTGGCAGTAGGGAAATAAACTGATGATGACCTTAACATATGACTGGAGAACTTCATTACAGCCTGCAGTGACCTATAACTGATAGGGACCCTGCCTCAGTCCTAACAATTATTTTTCTAAAAAGTCTTTTTTGCCTTTCTCATTCATTTGGAGTAGACAACTGCTGTTTATTCAATAGTAAAATTATTCGGGCATTAAACAATCTTTTGTCTGTGCATGGTAGTTGGTTGGTTGCATTCTTTTTCTCAACTCTACTTGTCCTTACTCCCTATGACTACAAATTTTTATACCATTTAAAAAAAAATAATTGTCATTGAGAACAGATAAATAAGGAGACATGTACAAGACACGTGCTTTGCACTACTAAGAATAGCAATGTTTTTGTCCTTTGTGGTTTAAATTGTGCTGCAGGGGACGGATTTAATGTAAAACAAGAACATGTTAAAATTTTGTGATTATTTTGGTGACTTTCCCTTGAAGGACTGATCTTTGGAGGCAATCATGTATTGTTAAAATTGCTGTAAAATTTTTATTTTCAGATCAGATGCACCTGGAATACATTTCTGAACCTTAAATAATGTTATTCATTAAACATTAAGTAATTAAATGCTGTGTCAGTATAACAGACTAAAGAAAATGCTGATATTCAGTTCTCAGTGAGTTTACTCCCTTTACAATTTCCAGAATACTGTAAATAAAGAAGAAATTATCTTAGTTTACTTTAACATATCATATTTCAAAGCACAAAATTTCAATAGCAAATTATTTACTAGTGAGTACAGTTAAAGCTCAAACTTTGCTACTTCTCTGCCAAAGTCCTTTAAATATCAGCATCTCATTCAAGCTGAAATCTACATATTTATCTTTTATTCATAAATATATATTTATTAACATCAGTGCAGACTGATTACTCAAATTTTTCTTAAAGGGCAGAGGGAAAAGACCACAGAAAAGTTGTTTAAATTGTATGAAATTCATGAATGTTTGCTGTATCTATATTCTGTCAGAATAATTTCCAAGAGATTTTCAGATTCAGTCACTAAGGCAATAATAAGTGCATTTTGGCCAAACATAGGTGATTTATATCTGTTCAGGAAAAAAAAAAAAAAAAAAAAAAAAAAAAAAAAAAAAAAGACAAACAAACAAAAAAAATCCAGCCATCAATCTATTATTATTTTGTTTCCAAATATGCATTATTACTTATGGGACTGGTTTTTTCCCAGGGCAATTTCGTAAAACAATTTGAAGTCAAAAGACATTGGTGTCCTTTTGCTCTTGCACCCCCCACCCCCCCCTTTTTTTCCTTTTTTTTTTGGGGGGGGGTGGGGGGGAGGGGGTAGTGTGTGTGTAATGCCCTTGGCATTATCAAAGAAATATTTTTTAAAAGCCACTGGGGACTGTTTGTCCTTGGTAAGACTGCAGAATGTGCAGCTGCACAGTGAGAGAAAGGGAAAAGAGATGATGCTAGCACATATCAGTAGAAGTCTCCATTAGTGGCAGTTTTACTGCAAGATGTTTGTGACATGGTCAACATCCATTTCCTTATGGAACAGACATTAAGGTGGTGAATTTGGACAGCAATCAAACCATTCAGATCTCAATAACCAAATGCCCCACATGAGCTTCCTTCCCAGCACAACCAATTATAACACATTACTGGTGGGGCAAAGACCTGACAGGAATGTGATAACTGAAAAAAATGTAACTTCTTTTGTAAAAGTATTTGTAAGGTTCCTCATTTATGGTATCGACCATTAGCCATTTATATTTGAAAGAGGTTGTTCCATACCTCAACAATCCTAAGATAACATTTCCTGCTTACTACAAACCTGTTAATATTTCTGCACCGTAAGTGTCCCACACTGCTTTTGAATCAGTTTCATACTCCCCACTAAAATTAATTGATTGTTAAATTACTTTTAAACCTTTTCTGTAATGATGTTCCCTTAAAATACTGCAGGCCAAGTATTAACATCGCTACAAGATTTTCATGTTTTCACATTTGGTTAGCATTGATTTTCTTTTTCCTCCTGTTTTTTCCTACTAGTACATAATATGATATAACCATTTCAGCACACTCTAATGCTGATGCACCAGCATAATGACTGTTTTTGCCAATTCACCTCCGGGGAGAGTGTTAGTAATTAACTGCAACTGCCACAGCTGAGAGGACACAAAGAAAGCTTTTGTGTTGGTTTCATGAACACTCCAGCTATCTAATAGTAAAAAAAATACCAAAAACAAACAAACAAATAAAACAACCCAAAGTAGTTTTGCATTCATTTTATGTTAAGCATAGACATTCAGAAAAACATCTTACTCCATTTTATGCACTAGAAAATGAACTCAGGAGTTCACCAGAGCTTCCACCACTGGTTACAAAACATTGTTTGGGTGGTAACTATTGCTGAGACATCTGAATCTGTATTAAACTTTCTAACAGTCAATGTCCATTCAGTATACAATACAAATGTATCTATAAGTGTATCTGAAGAAGACATTGCCTGTTTGGGACCAAACTACTCCTTTCACCTGATCTACTCTAACACTGGATTCTATCACTTTTGCAGCTGCTATCATAATTAATTTTCATTCTCTGTTGATGATTATTTTCAATATAGCTGATTACATTTCTTTTATATGAGAGGGGACAGTAAGTTCTATGGCTTTTTTTCTGCTCTCTATGTTTATAAATGTTATACATGTATATATGTTATGCATATAAATACACTTTTCACATATTTTCTGCTGATTAGTCAAGTTTACAAAACATGAAGCCCAGCAAAGTAGTATAACCTGGCCTTCATGAAAAAAATCCTGCAGGATTTTTAGGTTTCTTTCATTCTGATCTTGCAGTAGCAAGTTATATCTATTTCATGATCATGATCAGTTTTCTAAAAATTAAGTAAAACCAAAGAGGCAAATTGCATTAAAATGTTTAGAATTATTCCCATCATTAATTTGACCTAATTACTATACACACCAAACAACTCTCTAGATTATCCATTTCCATTTGCTCTTAAGAGGTTCCAGGTCTCTCAGGCTTGTTTACAGAAGTAAATTGGCCTAATTGCAAAGGTTGCAATTTTGGTTTACAGAGGCTGAGGTTTCCCTGCATGTTAGAGAACTACTGAAGCTTGTCATTGCATTTTCAATTGCAGAAAGTACTATTCAGATTCTCTGTACAGGAAATTACAGAAAGCATTAACCAACAAGCATTTCCTAATGTACAATTCCTAATGAAAGTAAAGATGTAGCACAGATCAAGTGCATACCTACCTTTACAGGTAAGTGTTAGAGATTAATTTTGAGAAGACTATTTTAAAGACAGAATTTAATGATGACATTGCATCACAGAATTCATAGAATCACAGAATCATTAAAATCAGAAAATACTTCTAAGGTCATCAAGTCTGACCTCCTACCCAACACCTCCACATGTCCCAAAGTGCCATATGTCATATGTAGCCATTCTCCATATTTTAATCCCTGTACTTAAGTGAAATGTCAAGATACAAGGCAAATCTTTAAGTATAGAGGCAGTCTTAGGTACAACAGTCACAAAATGAGAATTTTTTAGATCCTTAGACTTCCAGAGAGATGATTATGGAGCACATCATATTGAATGCCACCACATCGCACATACAAGACCAATGAGGTGATCAGGGTCAGTCAGTAGGAGTGTGTGAAAGGCAGGTCCTGCTTGATCTGTGCTAAGGTGACCCACTTAGTGGATGAAGGAAAGGCCTGTGGACATTGTCTACCTGGACTTAATAAAATCCTGGACACCACTTCCCACAACAATTTCCTGAAGAAATTGGTTGCTCCTGGTTTGAACAGGCATTCTCTTCACTTGGTAAAAAAAAAAAAAAGTCTGGATGGTAGGTCCAAAGTATGGTGGTAAATGGAGTTAAATCCAGTTCTGTGATGCTCAGTATTCATTGACAAAGAAGGACAACTAAGCTGCTAAAGGATCTAGAGCACAAGTCTGAAGAAACTGGGGTTGTTTAGCTTGGAGTAGAGAAAGCAGAGGGGAGCCCTGGTCACTCTCTACAGCTAGCTGAAAGGAAGTTGTAGTGAGGTGGAGATCAGTCTCATTTCCCAAGGACAAGAAGAAATGGCCTCAAATTGCTCTAGACAAAGTTTACTAGGGAAAATTTCTTCACTGAAAAAGTTGTCAAACACCAGAACAGGCTGTCCTGTGGTTGGTTCACCATCCCTGGAGGCATTTAAAAGATGAGTAGAGGTTATGGTTAGTGATATGGTTTCATGGTGGTCTTGTTAGTGGTAGATTAATATTTGGGCTCAGTCTTAAAGGTCTTTTCCAACATTTCTATGATTATACACAAGTAATATCCTTAACAATATTGGTAGTACAGAGTCACCTATCTGAAGTTGCTGAAGATGCATAGATGGTATTTCAGCCACTCTGAGCCATTGGAGCTCTTGTGAGACTTTGTAGGATGGATGCTTTTAGGCCAGTTTAGGTATCTCTAGAAAACTACCTGAGAGCCAGAGTTTATCGCCTTGCCGTTTTACAGGGAAAAACTACAAGCTCAGTGGTGTTTAACCATATAGTTCAGTATTTAGGTTGTTTACCACAATCACCTTTCTTTTATTGCTCTCAGACTCAGTGCTACTAAATGGATCACTGGAAGACACAGCCAAATATCCTTACAAAGAAAGCAGTCACAAAGTTACAGCTAAGATTATTATTTTACATTTATTTTACTCTATAAAAAGATACTCTGACTCCTAAGAAACATTAAGGACTGGAGCAACACTTCATTTTAATAACACTGATTAAAACAGATTTACAAACAAGCTACACCTATTACCAACCTGAATATATTAACACCAAGAGGAACAGCTCTTCTACAAGCAGAAAGAATTGGGCATTTATTCTTTAGTATTTAAAACTCCTTTTAATTTTCTTGCATATTTATTCAATATATGCATTTGAGTTGCTGCATGAGTTTTTCAGGCACAGAACAAAAGGTGTAACCACCTCTGCATAATTCTTCTGCATCAGTCCTCATTTCTCCAAGGAAGATTTGCATTCTAGTCAAGGGTGGAGAGTCCCAAAGTATGTGCAGTTTTCCTGTGTCTGTTTACCACAACAGGTAAATTCAAAGTAATGGTACATAAAGCAAATGCAAATTGTGCTGTGAAGTAGTAAACATGCAGATGGGTCAGGGCACCACAGAGTCAAAGGAGAAATGCGAAGCAAGTAACGTAACCCAGAGCCACAAAGAAAAGAGGCCTTTCTCCCTCTACACAACCCGTTATATCTTTCAAAAAGATCCAGCTACAGAATCACAGAATGTTAGGGGTTGGAAGGGACCTCAAAAGATCATACAGTCCAACCTCACTGCCAGAGCAAGATCAGTTAGAGTACGTCACACAGGAATGTGTTCAGGTAGGTTTTGAATGTCTCCAGGGACAGAGGCTCCATAACACCTCTGGGCAGCCTGTTCCAGTGTTCTGTTACCCTCATAGTGAAAAGGTTTTTCATTATGTTCACATGGAACCTCCTGTGCTTCATCTTGCACCCATTGCCCCTCATCCTATCACTGAGCATCACCAAGCAGAGCCTGACTCTGTCCTCCTGACATATTTATAAACATGAATGAGGTCACCCCTCAGTCTCCTGCAGGCCAAAGTGCCCCAGCTCCCTTGGCCTTTCTTCATAAGGGATATGTTCCACTCCCTTAATCATCTTTGTGGCTCTACAATGGACTCTCTCTCAGTTGCCTGAGGTCCTTCCTGAACTGAGTGGCCCAGAACTGGACACATTGCAGATGTGGCCTCACCAGGGCAGAGCAGAGGGGAAAGCGAACCTCTCTCAGACTACTAACCACAGCCCTTCTAATCCACCCCATAATGGTCATTGGCCTTGTTGTCCACCAGAGCACATTGCTAGGTCACAGTCAATCTTCCACCCACTAGGACCCCCAGGTCCTTTTTCTCTTCACTGCTCTCCAGCAGGTCTTCAGCAGGTCTCCCCAGTCTATACTGGTCCGTGGGGTTGTTCTTTCCCAGATGCAAGATTCTACACTTGCCTTTGTTATATTTCATTGCATTTCTCCCCACCTAACTCTCCAGCCTGTCCAGGTGTCACTGAATGGCAGCATAGCCTCCAGGTGTGTCAGTCACTCCTCCCAGTTCTGTGTCATCAGCAAACTTGCTGACAGTGCACTGTGTCCTCATACAGGTCAATTATGAATATATTGAATAGCACTGGTGCCAATACCGACTCCTCAAGGACTGTACTAGTGGGAGGTGTCCCTGTCTATGGTAGGGGGTTGGAACTAGATGATCCTTGAGGGCCCTTCCAACCTTACCATTCTATGATTCTATGACTCCACTAGATACAAGCCTCCAGCTAAACTCTGTCTCTTGTACAGAACTCTGACATCTTTCCTACAAACAATTCACATCCACCTCACTACACTATCATCCACACCACACTTCCTCAGTTTAGCTGTGGGTAATGGTGTCAAATGCTTTCCTGTGGTCAAGATAAGACACATCCACTGCACTACCATCATCTATCCACTTGGTTAGATTCTCAAAAGGCTATCAGGTTGGTCAAATATGACTCCTCCTTGCTAAAATGAAGTTGTGTGCCCCCGATGACCTTCTTATCCTTGATATATCAAGAGATAGTGACAAGGATAAGTTGCTCCATCACCTTTCTAGGGATGCAGGTGAGGCTGACTGGTCTGTAGTTACCTGAGTCCTCCTTCTTGCCCTTTGTGAAGTCTGGAGTGACATGTTTTCCTCCAGTCCTCAGGAACCTCCCCTGTTCCCCACAACTTAACCAAAGATGATGGAGAATGGCCTAGCAATGACTTCTGCCAGCTCCCTTAGCACTCACAGACACATCCCATCAGGACCTATGGATTTATGAATGTTCAGATTGCTTATTGCTCTCTAACCCAGTCCTCATCAACCAAGGCAAGCTCCTCCTTTGTCCTAACTTGCTCTGGGGCCTCAGGGGTCTGGGACTCCCGAGGACAGTCTCCAGCAGTATAGACAAAGAAAGCATTCAATAGTTCTGCCTTCTTGTTATTCTCTGTCACCAGAGCACCTCACTCGGTGCTGAGCCTACACTGCCTCTAGCATTGGTTTTGTCTGCAATGCATTTGAAGAAGCCCTTTCTGTTGTCCTTGATCTCTCTTGCTCACATGCAAGGTTTAATTCCAAGGAGGCATTAGCTTTCCTAGTTGCCACCCTGCACGCTGTGACAACAAGCTTATATTCCTTCCAAGTGGCCATTCTGCACAACCCACCTCACCCCACCCCCCACATGATCTGTAGGCTCTCTTCTTCCACTTGAGTTTGCCAAACAGTTCCTTGTTTAACCACGCAAGTCTCCTGGCTCAACTTCGTGATTTCCTGCCCTTTGAGATGCTCTGATCTTGAGCTTGGAAGAAGTAATCCTTGAATGTTAATCAGTTATCTTGGGTCTGTTTACCTTCTAGTTCCTTGTCCCACAGAATTTCCCCTAGCAATTACTTGAAAAGGCCAAAGTTGGCCCTAAATCCTAAAATCAGTGTGCTCATTTTTTTTTTCAAGTGAAGACTGCTGTAATATCAGCTACACAAATCATGTTGTGGGTTTTTTAGTTTGTTTGGAGTTTTTGTTTGTTTGGTCTTTTTTTTTTTTCCCTGAAATGCTTTATGCATAATGTAAAAGCCCATCACAAAAATGGCAGAGTTCCTTGGCAGCAGCCAGAACCACCAGGGATGTCTGCTCTCCAGAAACTGCTCATTTCCAGCATTCTGTAATATTCTATTCTGTAATACCCAGTGATCTGTGTCTTCCTCTTTCACAATACCAAATGATGACTTTTGTTCAACCATTAATGCACAAGCAATAAATGGAGCTGAGTTCTAGACTACCAGTTTTCAATTTAATGCACCTTTTAACACACAGAAACAGAAAATTGAAAAACAAAGGACAGCCCAAGGAAAAACCACAGAACTAGAATCTTAGCACTAAATGTAGTTGCACAAGACACAAACCCAGGCATTCTTATTTAGCACTTACTGTATGTAACGAAGAACACATGACTAAAAATAAAACAGATGCAACAATGGTTTAATTTTAAGCATATAAACAGGAAAAGTTCCTAACAAGTAAAAATAGTTCTGCTTATTTTTGTGAAAACAGAGCGGCATCATTGACAAAATCATAAAAAAAGTATTTATTTCATCAGAGGCTAAAGTCCCTGATCATATTTGCAGTGGAAATATGTTTATACATCTTCAACTGAAAACATAGTTTCTCAAAAATATTATGAAAGGACTCCCATCACTTTGCCAAATAAATCACATCTCTTTTATAGAGAGAAAAAAAAAAAAAATCTTTTCAGGAGTTATTTCACTTGACTGCAAACAAAAGCAAAGGCTCCTCTGTCTTTTACCAACAACTTCCCTTATAAGCATAAACAAGGTTTGAATTGTGGACCAAACCAAAGCATGCACAGGCCAAGTCAAAGCTCCCCCTAGAAGGGTTTAAAACAGAAACATCTCAGTTTCACAAGAAGGCACACTGTTCTGTCCTGGCACTGATATCACAGTTAATGCAATTAACTTGTGGTGTCATGGGGAGCTGCTGTCCAAGTCTTGTTTTCCACAAACAAGCTACTCTTTTGATGTTTGTCCAAAGATCTGTCACACTTCAGATCTCTGACACAAACGACATCATTCCCTAACAAGCCGCAAGTTCATCTAGAGGGTTTTGTGGTGGATTTTTTTTCCTTTCTTTTTCCTTAAGTCAGTTCACAAGCAATATATTTATGCATGGTACATGCCAACTATCAAAGTAACGTGCAATCTTGATAGTTTCCCTTAAGCAGCTCTAATTGTACCACACCAACTACTGCATTTATTGTCAATCAAACTTTAGGTGAGATCTCTTGTCTTCCTGTTAGGGGGATTTTCACTGCCCTCACTGAAACCTCTTTATCAGCTTTTGCTGGTGAAACGTTTTCTGGTCCAACTGTTTTTCCCACTGTTCCAGGTTAAGCCCAGCTCTGCTGGGGGAGTGGTCTGGGAATCTGACCCCAGATGGACAGGGACACCTGGTCCCTCCTGTAGGGAGGACCCCCTGGGTAAAATTGTATCCCACTCCCACTTCCAGTCCACAATCCTATATAAGACCTAGATGAACCACTACTTACTCTCTTTCTTCCTGCCTTTATTTTTTGCAACACCTCCCTGCTGCAGCCCTTTCCAGCCATCTATGTGGTCAGATAATCCCATGGCTAACCCTGCTCCTGCTACCTCCTGCATTCCAAGGACAATTCATCTCAACCCAGAGAATCCACTGCCATCCAAACCTGGTTATGTGTATGTATCTGTATCTACTCCCTTCCTTTACATCTCTGTAACCTCCCTTTACCTTATGTACCTTTTATTTATTAATAAAGCTTTCTTTTTTTACTTCCATATTGGTACAAGGTCATGATTTAGGTGTTTTCACTCCTACTCTTCCACTGAAATACTTCAACTGAAAAACTGAAATATTTTGTATGGGGGGAAGGGGACAGGAGAAGGTATCTTAAAATATTTATCCCATTGGGCTTGTGTGGACTACAGAAAGTTTAAAAGGCAACACCCATCATCTGTCTCAATAAAGCTGCTGCTGTGCTGTGGTGGTTGTTGGCCAGACCAACACCATCACATCGGATCTCTGCAATCCTCTGTTATCTCTCTGGTAGTGCTTAGCCAAAAAGGGGGGGGGAAGTTTACTATGTCTCTTGAGGTTTTCCTAATACAATTAGTATTGTACTTTTAAAAAAATACTACATTTCATCATAGTTACCACCATAAATTCTTACTATTCCAACTGCAAATACAAATATTAAATGCATTTAAAAATAAACCTAATTTAAAAATTAAAGATTGACTATTTAAAATTTTAAATAATAATATGAAATGTTTTATTTCTGCAGTGCAACAGGCATGACAAGCTCCTTGATTTATACTGAGGGGAGGACATATGTGTGATACCAAGTGAACTCAATTGTTTTGCTCGACCTTCAATTTCCAATAATAGCTCCTAACAGAGGATTTTCTGCGAACAGTTGTTGCTGATATGGTTCTTTGACTTTTCAGGTTTAATGTGGTTTTGATAGAAACATTTGAATTAAAGCTTTATTTGACTAGAGAAGATTTTTCTTAAAGAAGCTTCTTACCAATTTAGGATTTGTAGTCTATGTTTATGGCAACATCTTTGTACTAAGACTTCCTCACTCAAGTCAAAAACGGTGTTAACTACTAAAGCCACCTGCCTGCTCCATAGATTAATCCCAGCAAAACCAGTTGTTAACTGTTAAAGTAAAAAACATGTGGTAAGCAACAGTATTCATATACCTTCAATAAACAACTATCTTGAGTTCAGATAGGAGCTGCAAGTACAGTTTTCCTTCTTGTCCAATTTCTTTGAACAGAAGGAAAGCCTGAATGAAACAATCTCCCAGACACAATGAGTTGTTATCCACCTCAGCCTTCAAATGAAGGCATCTGAAGCTCTCTTCTTCAGAGTTGGAGGCTGGGAGTATTCTCCCCTCAAGTGTTTTTGGAAGGTTAAGCTGAGAGAAAATATCTCTTCTTTACTTGAAACAGCTCAGGTAGTTAGGTAAAGATAATTAGAGTGTCTCTTCTGCTCAGTGAAAATATTATTTTTAAAACAAACATAATATTGCATTATATTTAAACAGAAGATATGGTAAGACTGAATCATGAATTTAAGATAAAATCATGACAAGTATTCCTTGGTTTTTGGTCCAGTCTACAATTTCCAGATATGTTCACATGTATGAAATCACGCCTTGAGTTACTCAAGAAAAGGTTTTGCAGGAAAATGCTTTCTGTGTAGTTCAGTGGAAAGCTATTGCAGAGTTCTGCCCCAAAGCATCTCTGAATAACAGTTATAGCAGTCCTACAATGTTGTGGCATTTTGTTGTTGTTTTGGGTTTGTTTTTTGTTGGTTTTTTTTAATCCAAAGAGAAAGGTCAAATCTAAAATAATAAAAAATAAAAATATTAATTTCACAACTGTTGAATTCCTGAATTGCTTTAGCATCCTCCCAGAAAATACTCAATGAAGTCTTCCATATTTTCCTATTGATGTTTAGTTTCAAGTCCCTCTGAAGATCTCCGTTTTCAGGTATGTAATATACAGACACATTTTTTTTTTAAGTTCTGTGATCTACTGCAGCTAAAAAGTAAGATGTGACAAAAGCATGAACAGTATCTTTTAACCCCCCCCCCCCCCCCCAATATGTTTTCTATTCACATATATCACTTTGCTCAAGCTTTACAGGGTATTTACCCTAGGCCTTGCAAATTAATACTGCACACAACAATGTTTTATTGCCAGTGATTTCTACTAAATTGAACTGAATTTCAGGAATTTTTTGTTTTGTTTTGTTTTGCTAAGGCAAACAGCATTGCTACAACTCTCAGCATCTTACAATCAAGCAGAGAGAGCTATTCAAGCTTGCCTCCTAGCTCTTCAGTGACGATAATGGAAAATAAGTCCTCTTTTCATCAGCTGTGTTACATGCTTTGTTTCAGTATTATTATTTCTTGCACCCTTTCCACCCTCTTTTTTCTTCCTTGTAATTTCCTCTTGAACTGAAATATTAATTTAAAATTTTCTGTAAAATAAGACCTGCACTTTCATTAGTAAGGAAGTTAAGTGAGCACACTGAGTGAAAACAGAGCTCTGACTAGCTTTGTAAGCCACCACTGAATGAATATAGCTTCACTGTGAGATCACAAGATCACAGGATGTTAGTGGTTGGAAGGAACTTCCAGAAATTGAGTCCAAATCCCTTCCAGAGCAGGATCATAGATCTAGTGCAGGTCACACAGGAATGATCCAGACAGGTCTTGAAAGTCTCCAGAGATGGAGAGTCCACAACCTCTCTGGTGAGCCTGTTCCAGTGCTCCATGACTCTACAGAAAGGAAATTCTTCCTCATGTTAAGGCGGAAATTCTTGTGTTGTAGTTTATATCCATTGCCCCTTGCCCTATCATAGGGTGCAAGTGAAAAGAGGCTGTCCCTCCCTTCCTGACACCCAAACCTCAGGTATTTTCAGATATTTATTAGATCCCCTGTCGGTCTTCTCTCCAGACTAAACAGCCCTAGGGCTCTCAGCCTTTCCTGATAGGGTAGTGCTCCGGCCCCTTAATCATCCTTGTGACCCTCTGTTGGACTCTTTTGAGTAGATTCCTGTCCCTCCTGACCTGGGAAGCCCAAGACTGAATGCAATATTCCAGGTGAGGTCTCACTAGGTCAGAGCAGAGTGGGAGGAGAACATCCCTTGAGGACATATTCTTCATCCGCCCCAGGATTCCATTGGCCTTCTTGGCCACAAGGGCACGTTGCTGTTTCATGGATATCTTCTTGTCCACCAGGACTCCCAGATCTTTCTCCACAGAGTTGCTTTCATAACTCATTAACAGATATAATTAAGATGAGTGTGCAGATTTTGGCATATTTGCGAATATAGAGTTATTTAAAAAAAAGCTGTAAGATTCAAGTCAGGAAAAGTGGATCACTGAACTAAAATGCAGGATTTAAACAAGTTGTCTAAAATGTGAAAGATTTTGTTGGCATGAACTCATACACAGTGTAAGCTAATCTACACTTAACATAATGCTTCCATGCTTACAATACCACCCAACAATTCTCACAGCACAAGGGATACCTTTGCATCACTCAAACTGCACTCCTGTGCTATGAAAATCAATGAAATGGAGTTTCTAAGACTTTCTTGCTTTTCAGTCTGGCACCATTCAGTGTTTACAAAAGAGGCCTGTAGAATAAAATAAAACTACAAATTATTCGTAGCTTGCAAAACAGAGGTTGCAGTGGAAATTATGATTTCTGGGAAAGGGTTTCTATAGTAAGTTAGAAAGACAGCACAAACACAGTAAGAAGCAATTTAACAAAGGGAAACATACTCATGAATAAATTGATTAGGTGACAGCACTGCAAAATAGCAGTTTGGGGAATTATAGTAAGTTAGCAATTGAAAGAAACAACAAGTTGATGTTCTTGGGGGGAAAAAAGGAAAATAAAAAAAGGAAAATAAAAAAGGAGGATGTACTACGGTACAGGACACATTAGTAGCAACATCCTATGAAAGGCAGTAGATCCACTGTAGCCATCATTGGGGAGATTTCCTCTGGTGTACTGGACATCACATTTTAAAACAACATATAAATCCACTTAAATTTTCTTTTCTAGTAAAGGATTACAACAGACAGATTAGAAACCCCTTTAAAAGCCTGAGTGATAACATGACCCTACTGCACAAAGAGCCCATCAGTTGTTTAAGATAGAAACACTGAATGTAAAACAAAAGCTAAACAACTTAATTTGTAGCAGAAGAAAAACTACATTTGCTAGAAGAAAAATATCCTAAATTATAGTTTCAGGTGGGGATTGGAGCACAATTTTTGCATAGTCTTTAAATATCCTGTGTTGGTGGTTTGCAATAATAAGTAGACTAGTGCTGGTTAGGACCATTGCTTCTGTGTCATGATGGAATGAACTGGATGACCACACCAGTTTATTTCTGCGGAACATGAAGCAATGGGTACGAACTCAAGTTTCACCTCAACACAAGGAGTTCTTTACAGTGAGGGTCACAGAGCACTGGAACAGGCTCCCCAGAGCTGTTGTGGAGTCTCCTTCACTGGAGACCTTCAAAACCTGCCTGGATGCATTCCTGTGCTGACTACCCTGGGTGATCCTGTTTTGGCAGGGCGATTGGACTCGATCGTTGGAGGTTCCTTTCAACCTCTAATGTTCTGTGATCCTGTGATCTAGATGCTTTTATTCTTCTGCGGCTCTCTGACTAAATACAGGATGTAAAGTTTATGGTATTGCTGCAGGAATAGCGTACATCATGAAAAAAGCACTCTTGTCACATTCATGCCAAAGATGAATCTTATGTCACTGGAGTAGATAAAATAGGTACCTTAAATTCTTGCAATAGATGACACAAGAATGGCAGGGATACAGCTCCAGAGTCATCTCTATTTTAGAAAAATTTCGTTAGCACAGTGCTTTAAATAAATGGCCTGTTTCTGTAGTTAGGTGTTTTGCCTGCAACAGCCACATTACAAATATACTGGTATCTACATAGGCTCAGAGGATGTTACTTAATTGCTACCTCCAGGTATTCTGTGAAAAACTACACAAGTTTTCTTCTGAAAGAGACAGTTAAGGAATAAAGAGAAGCAACTGACTTCAACGCCGTGCAAGTAAGTGCCAACACCTTAAATAAGAGCATGGCTACAGTGCTATGTGAAAAACACTGAGATTCAAGGCTGCTCCTCCTTCTGCAGGTTTCAAGGTACATGAAGAGAATCAAACCTGTGCTTCTGCATATAGAAAGAGGTGAACAAAAAAAGTAAGATGGAAGGAACCAGAGTAACTAGGCACTGCCTGCTAAAAGAAGCTGTTGCAAAGGGAAAAGTGGTAGACACAGGCAACCGTAATCATCTCTTCTACCTGGAATAACCATCACCAATCCCTGTTTCAGTACAGGGAATAATTATAGTAATGAACCTGCAGCATAGCTGCAGCACATCTCCATCACCACTCAGCGGCAGGATGTGTCTGTTTTCATCACCCTCATCCCCCTCACGCAGCAGGCTCAGCACTGCTATCAACATCACTGCTTCTGAGTCAGCAGGCTGCCTGAACTAGCGTAAAGCAACTAGTATATCCTGAAATTGTAACTCAAGAAGTTTTAAAATAAACTCTACTTATGATGTTGCTATAAAAAAGCTGACAAATTCATTCCATTAACTGTTGGTGAAACCACGTGTAAAATTTGAACTAATCAGGCATGTCAAATATCCAAGCTCATTCACTTCTGGTACATTCTGTTCATTCATTTTTTAATGCCTCTATGCAGAATACAGAGTTTAAAATGTATTGACATTTGACATAATGACAAACTAGGAGAAAGAACACCAAAACTCTCCTTCTTAAACATTGAACCTTGATATTTTCACTGAAACAGAATTCTCTTTTAAGAAAGAGCTGGTTTAGCCCTCAATATCTACTACTGCCACTCATACACCAACATCCTTCTAGGGTCCACAGCTCTATCAAGTTGTGCTAGAACAACAGATGTTACTCATTAACTTTACTCATGGTTATTAATCATGTAACACTAGAAGGGTTTTCAGGTACTCTATAAATCCCTCACTAATAAACAGAATTGCAGCAGTTTTATCATAGACCACAGCAACAAGATTCAAAATATTTTCACCAAGGATTTGAAGAACACAAAACCCCAAAATTATTTTCTTATACAATAAAGACCATTATAAACATTCACTTCTGACATTTTAGGAACTGTTCTACAGTTTGGGAACTTCAGACTTCCATCTCTTTGAGAATGTGCTGGGAAAACTCTAGCTGGAACAGAATGCCCATAGCAATTAATTGCCAACATAGAGTAAAGCTGTTTCCATGTTGCCCCTTCAGTTTCTGTACTGATTTCTCAAAGTTTCAGGCTCGTTTAAAGATGTTTATTCTCACAGATTGCATTGGGTAGTAATTCTTAACTTAGTAGATCATTAAATCTTAAATATGTTTTACATATGTTAGCCAATAAATAAATGCATTACACTTAAGCTGTGTATCTCCTGCTCATGGATTCTCTTTATTCAGGTAATACTCAGCCATGCAAAAAACAACCCCAAAAAAAAGAAGGCAGCAGGACCAAATTTCCTAGAGTATTAAGGAGACTAAAGCATTTGAATTTAAGATATAAATGTAAATCTTAATTGAACTAGCAACTGGTTTACTATATTTCTATTACTATATACATGCAACTTGGAAAATTTGTTCCTAAGCTCACTTTTGTGGCTCATTGTTGTTCATAAACAAGACCACTAGAGGAATCTGAAGAGAAATAAATGACTGCATCTTACCCATAAGATTTATATTACTGAATACTGCAAACACTAAAATCCTGCTTTCTGTCACTGGTTTCAGAGGAAGCAATCAAAATGCTGTAGGAGGCGCTTGGAGATCCAGGGTCTAAAGCTACTGTGAATACATATTGTATATGCATTGCTTCATGACTAAATAGTACATGTGGAGGAGGGTAGAATATAGTCTTTTACTTTTAAGATGTCTTAAATCTAAATGAAAACTGTGATTAAAGACTGAAATAATAGGTATACCCTACTTTTCTAAGGAAAGGAAAGGTATGTTGTGAAAATGGAGTTAGCCAAGTTTGAGGCACTTGGCACCTTCTGAAGGAGAACAATATTACAAGTCACAGAAAAACAAAATCTAGAATTTTTACTTTTTGCTTTTGGATTACAGTAACAAACATGATGTCACCTGGTAACTCTACTCAGCCATTAGTTTGAAAGTTTTAGCTGAAGGCTGACAACAGTTTGGAAAATATTAATGCCTTTTTTTTACCTCTTCAGTCTAAGTCATTCTACTGTATGTTTATCTAGGAATGAACATTTGCTAGTTTAAGGTTTTTCAGTCTTTCTTATGAATGTTTTTTATTGTTTAATCCTGCTTGAGATGTAGATAGATCATCTATTACTGATTAACATCTAGAACAGACCCTACTTTAAAGAGAAATAGGATTAAGCCTAATTAAATCTTCACAGAGCTTCCAACTCTTATGTTCTTCTAAAGATCTGGTTCATATTCACTTCTCAGGAAAGTCAGTGTTTTCAATATACTTTGTAAGTACAAGTAAGGTCAGTTCTCTGGAAGTACCCTTATACCTAAGTAGTTCACCACAGCTTTATGCATTAACATACTTCTGCAAAGTAACAGTCATCCTGCACAATCTTTCTTTTCTGCATGCTTATTCTTTCTTTATGTTTTTGTGGGTGTTTGGTTTGGGTTTTGTTTACTTGTTTGTTTTTCTTTCAACCAGTTGCTGAGTATAGAATTTCTTCACTGATAACGTTGAAACAGATCAACTGCTGTAATACTGCTGCTATACAGCAAATCAATCTGCACCAACACTTTTTGTACATCATGTACTCTCTGGTTTAAACAACAGTGTTTGTAGTCATGAAGTGGTCTGTGTACTAGAACAGAGGTCGGGGAGAGGTGTGTGGAAGGTTTTTGCACATTAGAAGAAAGCATCTAGTGAAAAAAATGGCAGGGAAATGTTATAACTTCACTGAAAGGTACTTCAGTAATGAGAACTGTGAGATCACAATCACTAAAACCACTCTCATTATATCAACTTTTAAAATATATGCACTGAATTGCTGGTAACTAATTCTGTTGCATCTTATTACCAGTACTGGTCTACCTCTCAGTATCATCCAATACTATCAGCAACATTCTTTCATTTTGCCAGGAGAAAGCAGTCCATTATCAGACACAGCAGAAAGAGTAGGTCTCTGAAGGTGAGTTGTATATTATATGACAGACGTGGAAATATGGGGCAATGTTCTCTGCCTCATCTACAATCTACATTTCATTTTACCAGTCTGCTCGTGCTGGATAATTTCTGGCTGTTACCAAGACAAGACTAAATGTATTACCATTAGCCTGGAGCCTTTCTTGAGGGTTTTGAAGCACTCATGTGAACCTACTGTAAATGGTTTAAAGCACAGGTACTATTTAGTTGAGTACTGATTCCTTCATTTAAAAGCATAACATAAGGGTAGCTAAGGAGTAGAGATTCTGTTTTTCAGGGGAAAAAAAAAAAAACAAGACAAAAAACCCCCAACCCTGTTCTTGCTTTTTGGTAGTTATTGCCCTATTACACTTTTTCCACTTTTGAATTGTTTTATTTTTCATCATATAAATTAATTTCTGAAGAAATGTTTACACTATCAGCCATTTTGTCAGCCCTGGTATGAGTAACAGCTAAAAGAACACAATATTGTGTAGCAGCCTTGGCAGGGAAGAAAAGGGCAAGCAAAGAACACGAAACATCAGTCAGTTCTATTCATTATACATGAAGCACTCAGTCTTGCTCAATATGCTAACTCTAGATCTGTGAATATACATATTCTTTTTCAGTTTTGCATTTTTTTTCTCCATTGCAATAAAAATTATGAAGCAAAAAAGAGAAAGAGCTGCAATGGTAAATGAAGCAAAGACAGAAACCATGTCACCATCAAAAAATAAAAGAGTATCAGAGGGTACTGTGCAAAGGACAATAATGCCTACTAGAATCCTAAGATAATATATCCTTTTCCTTTTTAGAACAGGAAAAACATCTTATTGACTACAAGGCCAAAACACTTTCCTTCTTTCCTTGCAGCAGCAATCCAGTTACAGTAGTATCTTTGGGTTTTGTGCTGACTACAGACATTTTTCTTCATGTTTTTCATTTTAGATGTTACTCTAACAGAAAAGATGGTTACCCAGGTTTTGGATTCTGATGCTTATTTATTTTGAGTAATCTTTCCTCTGACATTTTCATAGCTCAGAGAAGAGAATGTAAGCTTATCTGATAGATAAGTAGAAATACTTTATACATTTATATCAGTAGCAAAACAAAGAATACGTTTTGTGGGTATATGGTCTTTCCAGAACAAATTTTCAAGAAAAAAAAAAGAATTGAAAATGCAGCTTTGTAGTATTTGGGTGAACTTCCTTAAATAGAGTGTGCAGGTTTCATTGTGTAACATCTGTTACTATTTCTAGCACACTGTTTCCCAAGTATTTCTCGGTATTTTACATAGCCATTTTACTGCTAAATAAGTCAACATTCTCATAATTATTTTCTCAGTCTAGCAATTAAATTAGAACCTGTTGTTGCCTTACTCTGTGACATTATGAATTTCAAATTTAATCTCTCTGGACTATCAAAATGTTCGGTCTTTCCTACTTCATTGAGTGCCAACAATACAAGCATATAGCCATGAAAATCATGTTGACTTCCTCAGCTTCCAACCAAAAATTGTTCGATCCTTTGTTCCCTTGATCTACTGTTAATTCACATTTGGGAATCTTCTCTCTCATCAAATACTGGGGAGCTGACACTGTCTACCTTGGGCAAACTCTCACTTTTTTTTTGTAACTCCCCATCTGTGAAACAGAAATGGCTGTCCTAAAAAGGCACCTAGACACTAGCAACACACTTGAGCTCAGTACTTTGCCAGTTGCAGTGTTTGTTTGAAATAACGTACTGCATATGTAGTAAGGCCTGAGTATTAACACACATTATTACCTTACTCCTTGACTGGATAAGAATCTTGTGGTCAGAGGAAAGTGAAAGAAGACATCATAAGTGCATCACTCAGGAAGTCCTGCAGCCAAGTACAGTGCTTTAGAAGTTCCTCTAGATGTATCCAAATTTGTCTTCGACAGAAGTTACACATATAAGTTCATTTAATTGAATGTTAATGCATAATCTACAAATCACTTAAATGCTGTTCGAATTTATCAGGATTCTAAATCTGAAAGTGGAAATTTGCCTGGTCTATATTGCTCTCTGCACTTTATTCAAGTGCTGGTGTCTCTGACTAAACAAGCATTTATAGCACTGTTCAGATTTTTTACTACACACAAAGCTGTTCTATCAAGAGCAAAACATAGTGACACAAACAGTAAGCTAAAATCAGTTAACATAGTCTAATCATTTTTCAAAATTGTAGCACTGCCTGAATGTAAGAGGGGAGAAAAAGCCAGAAACAATCTGCAACAAAGTGTTTCAGCTGACCAGTAAAATGGGATATATGTTTCTTGCATTGAGGAAAGAGACCTGAATGTTCTGTAGTTAACATAATATTATAGTTGGATACATCACTAGAGCGATAAAGACAAAACACCCACAACTCCCATAGTAATGCAAAGCTGATTTAATATAAGGGAAAGTTTGCGTATCACTTTGATCATTCCTCACTTGAAAAACAGAGAAAATACTACACAGTTTGGCCCTTAAATCTGAGAGTTATAAATTCTAATCTATTTCAATAGCATTGGATAAGTAACCTAGGATTAAGCTTAACAGTTCTACTGCACCTTGAGAGCTGGCTTTGATTTGGTTGGAGATCAACTGGCTGAGGCAAGAATTATCTTTAAGAGTCCCTATCAATATAAACCATTTTGTGATTTCTCCATCCATGTTAACATTATAGAGAGAGAAACTTGTTGGAAAATGAGACAACCACCAAATTATACGGGTTTTGTTTGCAGTTATCAGGAATACGTGGAATTTGGAAAAGAACTGTAAAAGTTGCTCAAAAGAACATCATAACAGATGATAAATGTGGCCTCTATCATCTTTAGTCAAGCATAATATCAACAGAAAAAGATGAGGTAAATGAAATAATGTCTTGAATATTGCCCATTTGAAAAAGCTGCTGGCAGGACAAAAGAAGTTTGTCTAAGAAAGGACATCCTGATGAATACAGGAATTGATTTCAGAAAAGAGAAGGCAGCACTTTGATTTACTGCATAAAAGGTGCTTGGTATCTAGGACATCTTGTATTTGTCTCATATGAAGAGACAACCTAAACAAGGCAACCACATAAAAGTCCAACAATCCCATTAACAAGTCAGTAAAACTACACAAACTTTCCAGCAAGGAAGAACAAGAGACAGAAATATAATATTGTTATGGAATGTCTCAAGTAGTTTAATTTATACATCTGAAAAGTTTGCCTGGGATTACACAACTATAGTAAATGAATGTAATTTATGATGCAAGATTAGTGTGTTACTCCAAGTTATACAGAAATTCAAAGTAATTTCTTCTCCTCCTCCTCTCCCTGGATAAACATTTTTCATCTCACATGTATTATTTAGTATCTTAAGCCTTCAAGCCACTGCTTATTGCAGCATGCTCATAAATCATCTCTTCCATGTAAGTCAGCTTCCCTCAGAAAACCATACAAAATAGAGCTTTTTATACAGTATCTGTGACCATAATTACTTTACATAGAAATATATTTCATCTGCAGCTAACGAGTTGATTTTTATATACTAGCTTCCCAGACCATTAATGAATACGTGTTTTTGTCTTAACCTGATAGAGCTATTTAATGAGGAAAAATTATTCATGAGACAAGCAAAAGAAAAACAGACTGTCCCAAAGCATGTGGTACCAATATGGGAAAGTCATGGATTTTATTTTCTTGTTTCTTAGGACTAAATAGATTGAAGAAGGGTCAGGATCAGCCTCAGGTTCAGCCTGTCACTGACAATTACAATACACACTGCATAATCTCAAGAAAACACTTCTTATTCTTCTTTATTTCACCTGTTGTTACCATTGATAAAAGATGACAACATTTGTTATGGTTAACTTTCCAGTCTAAAGCAATTACATTTTGTTTTATCTACAGTGTGTTCCAGGAAACAGCAATCACTTTCATTCACATCAGGCTTTCTGGGGGAGAGCTGATTCTTCTGATGACAGAGCATCACAAAACGTAGCAGTTTATGACTGAAACAGTGTCAACGTAAAAATAATCATAGTATCTTAAGAAGAAAAAGTTCAGTAAATGTCCCTCCCAATGCTCCTCAGCTCTAACTATGTTAAAGAAAAGGCAGTGAAGATTACATACCAAATCTCACTTGTTGGGCACCATTTTAAACATTATTATTCACAGCAGCCTGCAAATCCAACCAGCAAGAGAGATGGCACTAAATTCCACGTGCAAGTATTTTCTCATATGCAGAAATGTGAAGCCTTGTTTGCATTGCTTTCAATCAACTGCTCTTCAAAGCATATACAAATTACTAATGTCTGTATGTCTTTATCATATATACTGGGAATTTCCCCTTTGAAACAGTAATTAAAAACCACAAGGAACAATATACAGTCAACCCAATCAGGGACATGCTTTCTGTTTCTTTAGAAAAATCACCTAGTGTCAAGCACCAGAATCGCATTATTGATTTAAACTACATTGTTCTGGATTGTTAAAAATTCCCACTGCAGGCAGTTAAACAAGGAACATAAAACCTAGGATGAGTGCTAGCAGGTTTTAATATTTATGCTTACATATGAACTGTTCGCTGTGGCACATGCATGAGCAAAAAAAAAAAAAAATTGAGGAAAGCCACATAGAGACAGACCAAAAGAATTCTTTGAAACCAAGTGCGGTGATTGTTGGAGAGAACAGCCAAGGAGTGCAATAGGTCACTGCTCGTATAACTGTAAGCTATCAATATGAGCATGTTGAACGCTTACAGTGAAAAGAATTATTCGGAAAGACAAAAGCTTGCTAAAGGAATGTAGAAACTGTCACTCATTGGTGAGACCACATCTGGAATACTGTGTCAGATTTTGGGCTCCCCAATTCAAAAGAGACAGGGAACTGCTGGAGAAAGTCCAATGGAGAGTCATAAGGATAATTAGGGGCTTTGAGCATCTCCCCTGTGAAAACAGACTGAGAGACCTAGAGCTTTTTAGTCTGAAAATGACTGAGAGGGGATCTCAGCAATGTGTATAAATATCTGAGGGGTGGGTGTGAAGTGAATGGGGTCAATCTCTTTTCAGTGGTGTGCAGTAGTAAGACAAAGAGCAATGGGTACAAAGTGGAACGTAGAAGGTTTCACCTCAACATAA
Organism: Eubucco bourcierii; assembly: GCA_013396675.1. Taxonomy (NCBI): domain Eukaryota; kingdom Metazoa; phylum Chordata; class Aves; order Piciformes; family Ramphastidae; genus Eubucco; species Eubucco bourcierii. The sequence goes on along the minus strand of VWZE01014712.1, from coordinate 154,677 downwards.
TGAGAAACTTCTTTACAGTAAGGGTGACAGAGCATGGGAACAGGTTGCCCAGAGGAGGTGTGGAGTCTTCCTCTCAGGAGACTTTCAAAATCCACCTGGATGCATTCCAGTGCAAACTACCCTAGGTGATCCTGTTTTGACAGGGGGCTGGAGTCAATGATCTCTGGTCTGTTCCAGCCTCTAATGTTCTGTGATTCTGTGTTTTAAAGTAGGGCACATATGTTAAGAAAAAATATTATTACATCTATAGGATGCTAAGAGAAAGGTACCTGCTATTTTGTAACAGGAAAAGTACAACCCCCCTCTGTACGATTAAAAACACTTGCTAGAATCTCTAGCAACTAAATGTTGCTCATATCTATGTAAAATGAGAATGGAGAAGTAATGACTTTTGCTTTTCAATAAACAAGCAATTACAATCTTCATCAACTATTTAGATTTCTATCACAGAACCAAAGCAATGTTTCAATACCAAAGACTAAAAGAAAATAAACTCAGTTCCTATATCACCACATTTATATTCATGGTGTTTTTAAATTTCAAAATAACCATTTTGACATGGTTATCAAATATTATTATCCACTTTGGCATATGACATAGCTTTTCATTTAGGCAGAGTTGTTTGAGTTTGGTTTGTTTTTTAAACTTTGCTTGTCTAATATTATCCGAGTTGAACAAATATAGATGAACTTTAATACAGAGGCAAAGGACATATCTTATCTAGCGTGACAAGCTGAACCACCTCCAGGGTGTCCATCTACTGAAGAAGTCACATTCTATCTTATCCAATGCAATTATGAAATGTGACAATACTACCCAGAAGATATTAGCGCACTTGAGCAGAGTGTTCAGTCTTGTCACTGCAAAATCTGGTCAACTGGCGTTCTCTCACAGCATTCATTAGCCAAGACTTTGCAGCAGGTCCTGAAACACCACCTTCACAGTGAGAGCCTGCCTGCTGTGGTAACAGATTACTATACCTTTTACTATCTCTGTATGCATCTTAATGACTCCATGCAAAAGGAAACACGCTCACGCAGGAATATAAACTCCCAGTCCAAACAGTGATTTCATCTCCTGCAGTTTTACAAAAAGCTGCAGAATATTTATATGAGTTCTCTCCTTCTTGAAGATCAGTCACAAGATGTGAGTGCGACATTCTTTTTTTCCTTTTTTTCAGCAGTAGGCTGAAAAAAAAAAAATCCAAGTTTTTTGTCTTTGTAACTTCTGAGAATAGGTGCTGCAATCATGCACACTGTGAAACCTTATTGCATTTTATCCAAAAGATTACTTTTATTATGTGTTTTTTAAAACCCAAGAACTTATGTCCATGTCTGTGTTTTACTTTGTGGTCACTGCTTGTGGACTTGAACATATGATGCCTGCCTCTATTCACATGAATATGAATAAGCCTGTGGGAAATGGTGGGACATGCTCTCCTCTGACAGCGGATGCCAGGAAGCCATTGATCACATCTCTGGCCAGATCTCTGGACAGTAGACTGCAAAGCCAGCCAACATGTTCGGCTGGTTTGCTGGGAGAGGCACTACAGCCTCAGCAGTTTTGGAGACTCTGGGAACACTACCAGGGTACCACAACCCACAAGTTCCATTACACTGTCAGGGTCACGACTGCACAATTCTATGGTTTGGTTTGATTCATTCGTTAGGTAATTCAAGTGAAAATAAAACAAGGGCAACTCACCATCACTATAGGAAACTACTGCTGCTGGGTGAGGGTTGGAATGACTATTGAATTTGGTACTGTGTGACTGTTGTAGAATGGTTTCTATAATTCATTGACTATTCCTTTGGATGACTCTTATGGCAGACAAGAGTTAGGTCTTCTCTACAGGGCTCTTCGGTAAAACGTATTTTCAACTATTTAAGTATTATATGCTGACACGGAGAGATAGAAATCCAGAAGCAACTTTGGAAACCTTGACAAGATCTGTTCAGCTCTGACTCATGCCTCCCTGATGCCACCCAAAGCACAGCTAGTGAGGATGACATTTCCTTCAGAAATCCTACTTCTGACTCAAAATAATATGTTAACAAAGTATTTTACATAGAAACAGGACTATAGGCTGATTCTCCTAACAGAATCTGTTGTCATATATACATTCCTCACGTCCTTCAGAGCCGGCTGACCATTATGTGCTTTGGGTTCCATAAGCTACTTGAGTACTTTTATAAGTGATCCTTAAGAACTCCACTGAATAAGGTCTCTGTGACAAAACATTTGAATGTTCATAGGAGCATCTACATTGTTTCAGAAATCTTGAAAACAAATTAAATGAACTCCAGGAGTTAATACCGAACAGGCACAGCGATCAGGACAACGCTATGCATATGTTAACCGCTTTCTGTCTTTCCCCACACTCAAGAACAGTTTCTTAACCTTTTAGCCTATAAGCACTCTTAAAAAGGGATTTAATTGCACAGTATCAGTCAACAACTTTGGATCTTTTAGAAACTTTTGAACACTAACATAACAGAATCGTTAAAACAGATTCATTATGAACAATAACATTTTCATATCTACACCAATAAGTGTTTATCAAAACTCTATCAAACCTATCTCAGCTCTCAAAATCTGCTGAAATCCCTCTGATGTATCCTGGTTTTCTTAAAGTTCCACTTTATTAACCTCTCAGAAAAGGTGGAGAACACTACGGGGCATCTTCCTGCACCAAATCTCTCCTTATTTTGCTGCATACAATCTTTATTAAATGAGGCATTTCATTTTCACCGTACCTTAACATAGCCTTAAAGACACAATAGATGACATTTCATATGTTTTTTGCATGCTCAATGTACTCTGTCACTCTCAGTTCCATATTTCTTCACCATAGCTAGAATAGCCAGATTTTGCTTAAGAATTTAGCACACTTGCATTCTCACAAGAGACTCCTGTTAAAGCTCCCTCCTGTTCAGTAAGGAGTTTCCTACAGGTATATAAAGAGTGGTATAGAACAAATTTATGTCTAATACTGTAGCAGTATTAATAAATAAATTATTACCAAAACCAGTACAAAGTGGAATTCAAATATCACTTCAACATGAGAAACAAGTGCTATAATCAGATTTTTTTTTTTAATTGAATTTATAGTCCTTGTTACATCTTTTTGCTTGATGGAACGTTGTTCTTTGTAAGTTTTACCTTCTGGACAATATCTCCTCTTTTCAAAGACTGGAGACTATCTTGCTAAGTAGTATAACCATATTAACAGTGTGCCTGCTGATACATGATTCAGACCATTCATTTCAACGTCACTGTTCTTGCTTTTATGTATTAGACTGACAGTTCTGCTGCTAACAGACATGTATTCAATCTTAGTATCAGACTATTTGTTCCTGTATACTAACAAAGCAAAATAACAGTTCTTACTAGCAGACTTTCTGCATAAGCAGCCACCTCATTGTCACAAAGCACACATATTAATTAAACCAGTTGATTTGTCTCTTTTTGCAAAGAGGTTTGGGCAGTGATGCTTTATTTTAAAGATGACCTCACAGTGGTATTTCTCCTAACAGGGTACTATTTGCATTATCGATTTTTAAAAAGTTACCAGTTGGTGGTCGCCTTGACTAAATGTCAGACTCTTTAAAATGTCACCTACAAAGGGGTCTGACTTCCAATTATGTGTGCAGATGAACAAAGATTCATAGAATTATCTGAAGTAAATCATGATCCTACCTTCACTCTGACTAGTGTGTTTATATCAGTCAAGTGCTTTCAGTATCAGGACAACACACAGGATTTCACATTTGCTTCACACATCTAAAGAAAAGATCCCTCATCAGTGAAGCAGAGCTTCAGCTCAGCCAATAGAGAGAAAAGGAACTTCGCAAAGCAGCAGCAAGACTCAAATTTCTGCTCCAGCCCTAGCATGAGTCACAATCAAACAGCCCATCTGCAACCAGTGTGATTCCGTTCCCATCTTTCCCACCTGACACAGCTGCACTCTCATCATCCCTTTGGTCAAATACATTTCTGCCTTTCTACCGTTCTCAGAGTTTTCTGCCTGAGAGCACTTAGCACTACAGAACTGAACAATGCTGCTGGAGGTGGGGGCAGTTAGTATTTCTACATTGTCTCTAAAACCCGAGAAACTGAGAAGATAATTTGTCTTCCTTCATTACTTGATCAGCATTAGTAAACCCAGTCTCTCTCACAAGTTTGCATAACTGCTTAGAAGATTCAGCTGTTTGCAGCCTAATTTTCTGGGAGAGTGAAAACGCTATAAATAGCTCTGATTTTCAGTAAAATGGAGAACAAGTAATTATTTATCATAAAGCATTGAGCAGTGACAATTTTCTCAGCTACTTTCAGCTTAGCACATCACAGACGATTTGCAAAACTCAAGCCGGAAAATCTTGGGGCCAGAGTACAACCACTTCAGAGGACACTAAAAGCATGAAGGGTCCTGCAAGACAGGTTAAGGTCTTCTAGTCATGCTCCTACACAGGGATGATTCATCAAGAGTATCACACAGTACTCAATAAGCCATGGGCTGGGGACAGCACAACCTCCTCTATCATATATAACATATATCTGCCCTAAACAATGACATAACACCAATATTTTGAGTGAAACAACTTATGACTTAGAGCCTAAACCAGACATAGCAGCTGAAATATTCAGTGTAGCTGTGCTTTTTGGCAACTGGACTAGTAGTAGAATGGTCCTAACAAACATCTTCTAATGTTTGTAAGTTATATCTAAATATTTGACCCGCATTAACTCTTTCTAAAATGACCAATTTAAAGAATATCAGTTGGAAAATAGAAATTTACAAGATACACTGTTGCCATGATGCTTCTGATCTAAGTCCACACTGGAGCGCCTTTTGTATTGCAAGAATAAATGTATTCCATGCTGATTTACTACTTGGCTGACTGACTTTGTTATCTTTTGGAATCTGTAGTGTTACATTAAAATCAGCTTGGTTTCTTTGTTTAAAGCTTTTTTTAAAATGGTCTATCTGATACTTGTTAAACTTTTGCAATATGCTTAGCTGCTATGGAGCCTAGAGCTCACGCACAACTTAAGTGCATTTAACTTCTATTATTTTAGTTCACAGGATCACAGGATGTTAGGAAATGGAAGGGGCCTCCAGAGATCAAGTCCAACCCCCCTGCCAGTGCAGCAACAGAATCTAGTGCAGATCACACAGGAATACATCCAGACAGGTCTCAAAAGTCTTCAGACTCCACAACCTCTCCAGGAAGCCTGTTCCGATGCCCTGTGAGCCTCACAGAAAAGATCTTCATGTTAAGGTGCCCTATCACAGGACACAAGTGAGAAGAGGATGTCTCCCTCTCCCTAACACCCAGCCCTCAGGTGTTTTCAGAGATTTATTAGATCCCCTCTCAGTCTTCTCTTGCTCCAGACTAAACAGTCCCAGGGCTCTCAGCCTTTCCTCATAAGGCAGTGCTCCAGCCCCTTAATCATCCTTGTAGCCCTCTGTTGGACTCTCTCAAGTAGCTCCCCATCCCTCTTGAACTGGGGAGCGCAGAACTGGACACAATATCCCAGGTGAGGTCTCACTATGGCAGAGCAAAGGGGGAGGAGAACCTCCCTCAATCTGCTGGACACGTTGTTCTTAATTCAGTCCAGAGACACCATCAGTTAACCAAATATTCTGAAATTTACAAAATTTCAGATTTGGATTGAGGATTTTGACTTGAGAAAATTTTAGTATGCCCCTACAAGTAGAAAGATTGTTGCCATTGCTTGTATAAGCACTAGGGCTTTGAAGGAGACAGAATCATTTAGCAGAAATGTGTGAACCAAGGTTCTGCCATAGTAACGGCATCACTACAGCTGTGCTTTGCATTTTCTTGTTAAAGTGGAATTACTATACACAGATTGTAGATTTCTTTCCACAAACTATTCTCTGCATTAACTACAGCTTCCAAAGCTGTTACAGTAAAAATCTATGAGATTTCACTTCACATAATCATGACTCTAGTTTCTCTGACTGATGGAAGTAGAACAGTGTGCATAAAGATTGGTGCTAATTTGGAATTATGAACCTTATGTCTGGAAGCTGTGCCCTTTCAAACAGACTGTCCCAAGAGGAAGGAGGAAAGAATAATGAGGCACATTTATGGTCTATAAATGGCACATAATATAAAAGACATGAGGAAGAAACGAGGAGACTATTCTTGTGACGCACCAGCAAAAAAGTGTATCCAATGACACATGCTTCCTCAGCTTTCTCATGGATACCCTCTGAGAAACTGTCTGCAATGGTAACCAGTCAGCACAGATGTGCATACTGAAACTGACATCTCCTCTGACTCACCATGACCCTAATTTGTTGTTGGTGCACCTACTTTTACTAAGTGACACTTTCCTTTCAGTCAACATTTCTCTCCAGTGTCTGCTCAGCTACCCTGCTCTAACATTGAGGACTAACCACAATTTAGAACTGCAAAAACAGTTAAATAAATGCTCAACATCTCTTTAAAGCAGACTAGCTTTACATCACTCTGGACAACAGAATCACAAGACGTATAAGCAGAGCCCTTGGTTATTCTCACCTCAAAGCCATCTCTCTTCCCCAGGCATTTACAGGGGTAATAGTCTGTTTCAAAAATACATTTCCTCCAGAACTCCACACCTGTTCAAGCATTTGTACAAATATTGCTAGTTGTTAGATCACAGTAAAACTGTGTCCTGCTGAAAATGATTGCAACTGAGGTCAGCTGCAGAAGGTCTGATCTTGTATTTCATCCCCAAGAACCTACAGCTAAACTAATTTCTCCCCATAACAATGCAAGACAGACTATAAAATTAAACTTCACAGTTGCTTTAAATGGACTTTTTGGTTGAAATCTCCATCCCTTGTTTGGACACGCTTCACCAAATCTTTGACAACTGCCTTCAACCTTTTTGCCTCCTCATCTTTACCAGCACAAATAGTGCCTTTTCTTGCACTAATAAGGCAGCTTTCCTTATTTCTTACAAAGGGTGAAACGGGTCAGGAAAAGTATGATCTGTTCCTTTGGGCTTTGTATTATCAGGAACGATCTGGTAGGGAGATGCTGTTACTTTGCTTCATTGTCTTCAGGGGACATCAGCACCCTCCTGAGGGCAGACTTCTCTGTTCTCCAATTGTAGGTTATTGCCTCCTGGCATTTAAAGTTTACTGAAAGTACAGTACAAACCTAAAATTTTCTACAAGTCTTAGGTTCCACCTTAAGCTTCTCCTAGTAAAATTCGTTCTACCAAGATGAATATATTCATCAAATCTCTCCCTGAACACATAATTAGATCAATCATTCCAACTATAATGCAAATTAGAACCTTCTAGAAACCACTAATTATTCTTTTTAATGACGAAATATCTGTAAGGTCTTAGTACCAGTAATCCTGATCACAAATAGATGGCATTGTGCATGTTATTGTCCTGTTTTCCACAAAAAGGTGTGGTTGTTTTTTGTTGTTTTTTAAACTATATTATCATTCTATTATGACCAGAAATTTAATTATTTTAAATTGGAATTTAGAAGGACACAAGGACACACACCATATGCATAGGCTGAAGTTGGAAAATGAGTAAAACAAGGCTCTAAAAGAGTGTCTCCTTAGTAACCTGTTGCTTTTAAAAGCTCTGTACACACAGGATGTAAATCATGCATTCCACTACAGGGTAAGGATATCTCTCATCTGCGGCTTTCTTAGTCCATTTCACCTGGTAAAGTGGCAGAGAGGAAGACCAAAGAATGCTTTCTCACTACACAGATTTAGGCTGCTTCCGCAATTTTCAAGGAAAATCCTGTTGAAAATAGATTGAAAACATAGGTAGAGCTTTGTTCTGACTTTTTCCTTTATTGGCACATTTTTTCTTAATTTCAACTAGTATTTGTCAATTAATTTGAGACATACTTATTGTGATGGTTTGGGAGTTGCTCGCCCCCAACCCCCCCTCCCCCCAAACA